>NW_020869904.1:555011-570011 GCF_003789085.1 Penaeus vannamei | reverse complement strand
AAGAATGAGGGCAGAGATGACAGAGAGAAGGGAGAATGAAGCAGCACGTAGTCCTTGGCCAAAGGGATTTACAGGTAAGTACCGTTCCTTCAGCATTTTTTCCCGGATCTTGGCCAAGTCACGTATTGTGTGTGGATGCAACCAGTTCCTTATGTTGCCTTGACCACTCAATCGAGACGAAAGTTGCATGCGAGGGATTTGCCGAGCTTATGCGATTAAGATGTGTCTACCTGATATCTTTATTCGGGAATAAGGGCACTGGCAGAGTAACCTGTGTAGCACAAGATGGTATTTTGAGTTCATTTTTCGGTTCATTTAGCTCTGTCGGAGAAGAGTTGGGTAGGAAGAGAATCATTGGTGTGTGTTCTGGGCGTGTCTGCGTGGAAGATGCAGCTACAGAGAGAGAGAGAGAGAGAGAGAGAGAGAGAGAGAGAGAGAGAGAGAGAGAGAGCGAGAGAGAGAGAGAGAGAGAGAGAGAGAGAGAGCGAGAGCGAGAGCGAGAGAAATAAAGCGTGCCTACCAAGATATTTAAGATTCCGAATCTGACGAGGGCGCATCTCGCGTGCCGGTCAAGGAACAAAGGGAGCAAAACAAAGCCGGGGAGGCCGCATGGTGATCACAAGCTGCTAATTAGCCTGCGACGGGCGACGGCGTACGGGCCCGGTGTTTCGCGTGAATAGAGCGGGCGAAGCGGAGAAAGCGAAATAGCGGGAGACTTAAAAAGAGTAATGCCGGGAAAAGGAGGAGGGAGGGGAGGAGAGGGGAGGGAGGATTGTGCAGCGATGGGCAGTAACCCGAGCGTTCTCCGTGCGCTGTTTCCGTCAGTGTGGAGCAGCTGGCCATCCCCTTGCCCCCCTCTTCCCCTTCTCCCTACTCCCCTCCCAACCACCCACCCACCAGCACATACTAATCCCAACCTCCCCCTCTCCCCTGCCCCATCCTTCCAGCAGCTCTCATACTTATCCACCCTGGGGTTTTATGTTGTTCTTGTGCCGACTGCGCCGACGCCAGATTTGTGTAAAATGTGTTGTCAGTGCTTTGTCAAGAAGTTGGTAGCACCGGACGATATATTGTTAGCACATAAAAGGGAGTAAAAAAAATGAAAAGGAAAAAATAACTCGTTTTATTAGGGTTTGGAAAATGAAAAAAAAATGTTAGCCTCCGTTTCGAAACAAAGGATGACGTTTATTGTCGCAGTCGATATTTTGACAGCAGTTAACGGTCTCCTGTCTGCCTAGATTACCGCCATCGTAACAATAGTCAATAACTCTTATTACGTGACGTTGGAATGGAAGTCACTTTCACCTTCCCTGGCGGTGCGGCGGCGCGGGCGGGACAGCAAGCAAAATCCCTTGCGGGCGAGCCAGCTATTTCCTTCCGCCAGGACACCCACCTCTGCTTCCGAACTTTTGTTTCAGCTGCACCGCGAGCTCCCCCTCGGGCGCCGCGCTCGCCCCCCTTGCTTGCTGGAGCTTGTCTCGTCTTGGCTTGCCCTCTCTTGTCATGTATAGTTATATATAGATATATATATATAATATATATATATATATAGTATATATTATATATATATATTAATATATATATATATATATATATATATATGTGTGCATATATGTATATATATGTATGCATATATGTATGTATATATATGTATGTATGTATATTATAATATCTTATTATATAATAGTATATATATAGTATATATATAGTATATATATATATTTATATATTATATATTTATAATATATATATATTTATATATATTAAATATAAATTTAAAGTATATATATAGTAATATATATGTGGTGTGTGTATGGTGTGTGTGTGTATGTATGTGTGTGTAGTGTGTATATATATATAATATATAATTATATTAGTATATATATAGTTATATATGTTATATGTGTGGTATTTGTATGGGGGATTGTATGGTATATATATATATAATATATATATAGCAGAGACATTATTTATATATAATACTTAATATATATATGTATGGTATGTATGTATGTATGTATGTATATATATATATATATATATATATATATATAGATATATATATATATATATATATATATGCATAATATATATATATATATATATATATATAATATTAATGTTATACATAATGTATATATGTGCATATATATATATATATGTATAGTATATATATAAATTATTATATAATACATATATATATATATATAATATATATATATATATATGTATGTATGTATGTATGTATGTTGTATGTAATATATAAGTTATATACAGTAGCATGATATAAATATACATACAGGTAAGAATGAGTATATACAATAATGTATATATATATGTATATATATGTATATCTATAACATGTATGTATATATATATTATATATATATATATATATATATATATATATATAATAATGTGTGGTGATGTATATGTGTATGTGTGTGTGTGTATGTGTGTGTGTATGTGTATATAATGGTATATATATATAATATTGTAGTATATATGTATATATATGTATAATGTATGTGTGTGTGTTGTGTGCGTATGTATGTTGTAATTGTATGTATGTAAGATATATAATTATGTATATATATTTATGTGTGTGTGTGTGTGTGTGTGTGTGTGTGTGTACGTGTGCGTACGTGTGTTTTGTGATTACTTTTAGTTGTAGAGCACACTGTTTATCATCCAAATATTTATGCAGAGGCGTCTTTCGGTCTTCACTCTAGGCTCTCATCCGGGGATAAGGTCTGTTCGTTTTCTTTCCTCGCTTCATCCAACCTCCCTCTCAGGCCAATTCCGTGGCCATACAATTACCTCTGACTGCCGTTAAAGATGGTATCGGACAGGCCTGATTGCTAAGCATTTACAACATTCGCGGTGTTCGAGGTAAATTGTACAATATTACTTATTATTATTATTTTTTTTTTTTAGATTCTTCCACGACCGGTCTTTTAAGAGTTCCCCGAGTACCTCCGGCCGACGCCTCTCTCGCACTTACTCGAATTACACAAACCGCCGAGTACTCCAGGCCTCTGCCTCCCCCTCCACCTTCTACCGCATCCTCGACCACATTCGCGAACTAGTGTTGTCATCAGCACCATTGTAACCGTCATCAGGAGAGCCTGTCTTATCGCTAGCATCGCCATTCACTCGTTTCTTTCACTCCCACCCCGCCGCCGTCGCCACCTTTCATGACATTCGAGCCTCAGAGGAAACAAGGGAGATTTCCCACTGGGACTTTTTTCAAAACGTTCTCTATCATCTGTCCTATCTGCACTGTCGCCGCAGTAGACATTTCTGTCATTTCCTGGCCTTTTGCCGTCACCAGTATTTGAGATGTTCATTATCTTCATGAACAATACAACTACGCTAAATAAAAAGGAAGGTTTTCCCACAAGAAATCCGGGAACCTTTTTGTGCAGGCGGCTGAATGCTCTCCTCGAACGAGGCCTTCTCAAGAGGCGGCTTCGAGAATCCTCAAAAATTCACGCGAGAAAGGCAGGTCATCTTATCTTACCTCACCGGCCCGGCGACGCTTAAAATCTCTTGAAATTAGCACGAAGGCTCGTTCGGCCTTATGAAAGCAAATTTATATTGGATTTTATATATTTGTTGATTGAAATTTGTATATTCTTCTTTCCGAAAATGTTATTTTTGGTACCCTACGAGTGACGTCATGTGCTAGCTGCATTACTTCTCACACCTCTATTGTTCACGCGAGTTGATGGGGTCTGTAGGCCTGATTGTCTGTTACGCAACAACCTCTGATTAAAATATCCCTCGCCCTATTGTACAACCTCGGGAACGTTCCCCTTCCCCCACTTCCCACCCCGAACCCCCAGTGACATCCCGGGAGAGCTGCCCCTTTCCCCTCCTCCTCCGAACTCCTTGCGACGCCCCTGCCATCCTCCTCCGGCCGACCATCCTCCGAGAGGCGGCGTATGGTAATGAGTCCGGGCACAACAAAAATACCATAATGCCTCCCCCGACCATAATTGTGGGAACGTGTGGAGGCCCCGTCTTTGTTACTCCTCCCGCGGCCCCCACTCGCAGGACCCCAGGAAGCCCAGCTGGGGGTGCCAGAGGGAAGGGGGAGGGGGTACTGCGGGGGCACGAGCACACAAGGGCAGGGAGGGAAGATGGGGTTCCTCTCCCTCTACAGCTGCTGCGTTTGGGGACCTCCTTGTTGATTTGTCGTGTGGGATGGCTGCTCGGGGCTTGTTTTGGGAGGGATAAAGAGCTAGGGTTAGGGGCGAGCGGCGGGGATGGAAGGGGGCCCGGATGAAGACATTATCTGAGGTGGGAGCGCGTAGTCCTTGTTGGCCCAAGACTCATTGTCATGTGAAGAAAGGGTGGCCGAGAGTGGGCATTTAGGCGTTAGATGAGTCTGGTGTATTATGAATGTGTCTTTGTTGGTGCGATGAACTGCAGTAGCCAGTTGTATGGGGAATATTGATAAAATTAGCGTGACTGAGGAAAATACCCAATTTCAGTTAACAAAATTCAGTTTTATTCATTCGGATGTTCAGTAATGATATAAAATCGAGGTTAGATGGACCCCAGATAAATAGCTTTCACAGGAACAAACAGAAAATACAAGCGTCATAAATCCGTCAGAGTGCGTGCGACGGGCGGAGCTGGTCCCGTGACGGCTGTTTCTGCCGTCAACTTCCTGCTCTGCCACGGAGGCGAGGCGCCGGAACTGACGGTGGAAGGGCCAAGGCTGAGTCACGTTTGGCCACGGCTGCGAGTCGGCCTCTTTTATGGGTACATCACGCGGAGCAAGGCAAGGGCGGGTGCACAGAGAGGTGCACAGGGCGGTACGCATCGTGCAGTCTGATAGATCAGGCCACCCTACGTGATACCCCCCCCCCTTCTCCTCCCAGGGGGCGAGCTGGTCCGGCCCAAGAAAAAAAAGGAAGATATAAAAAAATCTTGTCGGACATTGCTCCGGAAGTCTGTGGCCTTCGAAGTATTATCGCTCATTTTTTTCTAGAAAATCACAGTCACACCGATCAGATTGTGTTTTTTTTATGAACAAGTAACATATTGTAATAATCAGACGATTTTTTCCCTTTTTTCATTATTTTTTCATAATTTTTCTATTATTTTTCATTACTGATTGATTTATGGCAAACGCGGAGGGGTGTTCAACTATATTGAACAGTTTATTTCTTGCGGTCCGACCCTGACCTCCCCGTGAAGCTGCATGTCATCCCGCCAGGTAGGGAGGTGGGCGTGAAGGCAGAGGGTGTGCGTAGACTGATGAGCGGGTGCTTGAGCAAGCCATTAGGCCTTGGAGTCGTTACGTTAACAGAGAGGGTTATTTTTAAAGAAAGAAAATAAAGGCAGTTCGTGGCTTCTGTCATCACATCTACTTGGGTCCTTTTTCCCGTGTGGCGCACCACGTTGCGTAATGTTATGCACAGCGAATGTGCTCTAGCCCTCAGGAGTTGCTTATATGCCACGTCACCTTGAACGCAAACACGATGAATCCGAATTGCACGATTACGAGCTTCGACGCGTTATAATTGACTAACTCCGCTGTGATGCAGTCAGCTGTGCGCGGCGTCGGCAGCATCACGCAGGAGACAGATGAAGTGACAGTGAGAATGAATAACAACCAGGTGGTTTTCTGATAGCCACACATGGCTGATATCCGGAGTCTGTGGGCTTTGGGGCTAACCGTGGACTGTCATGCGGAAGTTGACAGCAGTGTCAAGAGGTAGAGGAAAGCTTTACCGCTAGCAGGGATCCCGCCGTTGATCTCGCTTCGCTTCCTTGTGTGCATCTTCTTCATCTAGTCTTCTTTTTTTTTTTTTTTTTTTTTTTTTTTTTTTTTTTTTTTGTTACTGCTTACCCTTCTCATCGTTTTTTCTTATTTACTGATGCATCATTTCCTTCGCCCCCCATCTCTCCATCATCATTATCAAAGTATATTATCTCTGAAGTTGTTTTTCTCCATTCACATTCCCATCTCCCTCCATCAGCTTTGCGCTTCGAGCTTGGTGAAGATTATACATTCGAGGCGTAAATAGCCCTTACAGGCCGCCCGCGGATTTCCTTTTGTTAATTAGTCAGATACCTAATTGATTATCAAGTATGGGCACGTATGTGTGTAAGGACGCATCTAGAATATATATATATATATATATATATATATATATATATATATATATATATATATATATATATATATATATATATACACACACACACACACACACACATATATATATAGATACATATATACATATACATAGGCTATATAGAGAGAGTTGCAGACTAGTTACCGGAAGCTGGAGCGCGATTTCGAATTCAGATTTATTGATGTTACTATATATAGATTTTTTGTGTAAAAGCTATTGTAATAGATATTGGTATGTAAGCTCAGTTTGATATACCGTTAACACGATTTAGATTCTAAATTCATAAACAGGATTGCATGAAAGCAAATAAAGCAGGAGCCGATTTCCCAAACACGAATGGAACCATTATTCCTCTCGTAATAGCCGGCCAATTCCTGCCTGGCGAAGGGAGGGGGTCGGCTGGTCACCACCACTTCCGGCGTCCTCCAGCCGGCCTCTGCGCGCCCACACGCCGACGGGGGCGTTGAAGTCCTCAGCTCCTCAGCCTCTGTGCAAAAACGTCTCTTGAGTCGTGGCTCCGGTTGGGACTTGTTTTGTTTTGAGGATAGTTACCTGGCGGGAGGATTCCGCGGTTCGATTTTAGGTTCGTGAACTTTTTCGGTTCAGGTAAATGGGGAATTAGTGCAGACAAGGGGCGACAGAGGACTCCCTTGAGGTCTGTGTGGTCTTTGTTGGTCTCTCGACGCGACGAAATAGCGTACCGGACGAGGTGTGTTATTTTCAGGGCGCCTTTGCATCGTCACTGTCAAGAGGACGATTTTAGCTGTTCTTTTAACCACAAGTTGATCTTGTCATTGTGATTCCCTTCTCTCATTTTATTTTCACTTGTTCACTCACTTCCCCTTGGTGTTAGTGCTTGCAGCCAAGCGTGTTCGTCGGCCATATCCTTACGACTGATATGTGTGTGTGTACTTCCGTGTGTGTTAGTCTGTATGTGTTTGTATGATAGTTACAGAGTGCGGGGGCTTTGAGATAAGGAGGATAAGGTTTGTAAGAATTAGGAAGAGAAAATGCGGTAGAACAGTAACAAAGAGAGCCATTATAGTACAGTTAACTAACACATAGACTAGTAGAAAGTTACAACCAATAATTGATGCAGAAGAAAGCACATCCATGTACAATATAAGCTGATGTTAGGGGTAGACCTGGATAGAATTCTTCCGCCGTGCCACAGCCTCCTTCCGCGGGATTATATGACGCATGAGTGTGGTCATTGCCCTATTGGTGGTAATGGAAGGGGGAGGTAAATATGGTATAATAGCGGTCCTTGGCTGGTGGTTTTGGTAGCGTGGTAATCTTCTATTACTTGTTAATGGTGATGGAGAGCGGGGCAAAGGTTCTTGTAGCTTTTTTTTTCTCTCTTTCTGTCTATCTATCTATCTTTGGTTCTCCATCTATCTGTCTGTCTTTATATAATTTATATGTATATCAATCCTTAAATCTGTCGTGGCAGTCTGACTCGACACTTTCCAGACGTCGCCCACGGAAATTGTCCCTTAATTTTGGAATATTTTCTGGCTGTACCTCTACATTCCTCCCTTTTTTATGTAATGATATTGACCGTTGGGCCGTACTTGTTCCAGACTTTATTTATTTTTCTATATTTTTTTATTCATCCTGGGTAATAACAGTTATTTTTGCCGAAAGATTTTTTTATATGTGTTTATTCTTTTAACTTAACCGGAACATGATATAGTGTTTGATTCAAGGAAGTGGATTTTTTACTTGCAGTGATGGAAGAAATATTACACTGTAAGTGATACCTATCAAGATCTTTATTCTGTTCATTGACCTTTGTATAACTCTACGGAGGCGCATGCATCTTTGCACGCGTTGTGTACTCCCCATCGGTTATTCATTGTCATCACTCCCTCCATCATCACCATTATCAGTGACAATACAGTGGGACCCTTAAATAGCCTCTTGAATAAAGTAAGAAAGAAATTTATCTCGTCATCAGCCCACAAAGTAGACGAATAAAGGAAGACGGCGTCCTGGTGCGTGGGATGACCAAGATGGAGAAGTAGGTTTTCCTGCCCCCTCCCCTTCGCCATTTCTCTCTTTCTCTTTCTTCTTCTCCTCCTCCTCTTCTCTTTCTCCCATCTTTCTTTGCTCCTCCTTCTCTTCTCCCGTCTACTTTTCCCCTTTCCATCTTTCTCTCTTCTTATTTCTCCTGTCATTGCTACCTCCTCATGCTCAATTCCCCTTCTCCTCCCTCTTCTCTCTCTTACCCCTTTTCTCTCCTCCCTTTCTCCATTTTCCCCTCCCATCTCGCAATTCTTACCGCCTCCACTCCTTCCACTATCTCCTTCATCTTCCCTTTGTCCCTTTCTGCCCTCTCCCTCCTCCGTCCTCCCCCTACTCTTTCTCACCTCTGTCCCCCTTCTCCCTTACTTCTACCTCATGTCTTATCTCTCCTCCACTCCTTTCCTCCGCCCCCTCACCCCCTGTTTCTCACCCCCCCCCCTCCTGGCCATAACAAACAACGTGATAATGGGACGCGCTCGCACCTCCGTCGTGTGGTTCTTGGCCTCAAATTTTCGCTTGTCCGACGACGATGACGATGATGTTGATGATAACGACGAAGACGAGGCGAGGACGTCCGGGCGGGACCCATCTGGAGAATATATGGCTGCCATAAGTCCCGGCGTCGTTGCTGTTGGCTATGGCGAGGTGTGTACGTGTGTGTGTGTGTATGTGTGTGTGTGTGTTGTGTGTGTGGTGTGTGTGTGTGTGTGTGTGTGTGTGTGTGTGTGTGCCTAAGGGGAGAGAAAAAAAGAGGAAGGGATAGACAGGAAAAAGAAAAAGATCATTATTGAAAGAGGTGTGGAGGAGAGAGACAAAGAGAGATTTGTGGGAGGATGAGAAAAGAGATAGATGGAAAGATCAGGGTATAAAAGAGAGGCGTTGAAGAAGAAAAAATGTACTATATGGAAATTAAAAGAAATAGACAGACGGAGAGAGAATTAGAGAAAGGTAAAGAGAGCAAGAGAGGAAGCCAAAGAGCGAGAAACGAGGAGGAGCTCACAAAGAAGCGCAAAGTGGAGTAAGGACGCCAGTTCGCGCGCAGGTCATCCCGAGGCGTCGACGTCAGCACATGACCCTAATCCTAATATTGATGTCACCCCCCCCCCTTCCCTCTCCCCATCAATTTCTCACTATTTCCACTTATGCTGATAACTGTCGGAGGTCGAAGATGTATCGGATCGCATGAATTATCTGGATATTGGATCCAATCATCCAGGCGCTGTTTTATTGGGCCTCTAATCCACCGGATGGACATTATCGGTCTTGATTTATAGCCGAGGATCATCATTTATTGGGCCGAGGAGGATAGCCTCGGGTTGTCGAAGGCCTGCACTTATGGGGGTCTCTCTCTCTCTCTCTCTCTCTCTCTCTCTCTCTCTCTCTCTCTCTCTCTCTCTCTCTCTCTCTCTCTCTCTCTCTCTCTCTCTCTCTCTCTCTCTCACTCACACACCACACACACACACACACACACACACACACACACACACACACACACACACACACACACACACACACACACACACACACAATCCTTCGTTTACTTGTTGAAAAAGTAGCAATTACTGTTTGTGGTTTACGAATAGGAATATTTCGTATACTCCCAGAAGGACATACTATTTTTTTCCGAAATAGATGATAGTTGCATACATTTTGTTCTCATTCCGAGTTTGATAGTAGTTGTGGTTTAGAAATCGGAACTGAATTTATGTATCCCGGTCTTTTTTTCAAACTTGGCTGCGCTGTTCCGATTTCCTACAAGCGCAATGTAGGGGTTGGGTAAGTCATCAGACGGTGATTGGTAGATGCGGTTGTAGTTTCGGAATATATTTTGTCCTAAAGATTGTTGTTGTTTCTCCCTCTGCGGTGGATAGGCAGAAAATCAGTCTCGGCGCCTGGCAATTTCGGCCTGTAATGCAACGACAAATGACAGAATTTGCCGTGGGAAGCGAACGCAACATGGACAGTAATGAACAGTCTTCCGGGAAATCGTCGTTAGTGTCCCAGTAATCACTGATATAGTCCCAGTCCAAGAAGGAGTTTGTGTGCAGCCGTCCTTGACTGTAGAGGCGAGGGCGAAGGTAGACAACTCTGGCGCAGTGGACGAGGAAGAGAGAGGCCGATGTGTGTACTCGGCCGGTACAATTACCGCGGAATTCGTGCTGATGGCGTTAAAGAGTGTTTTTCTTCTTCTTTTCTTTCTTTCTTTTTTGTCTGAGGTTTTCCTACTATTTTTGCTTGATCTTTAAGGTCTCGTCCTTTTCGGATTTCTTCGTGATTTTCGTCTCAGTCCTCATTTTGTTTTCGCTGTAGGTTGCCGTGGCGCATCATCTCCACCTTCTTTATCTACTTCCGATTCACCATTTTTGTTTCCTGTCTTCTCCCTTTTCGGTTTCTTTAGTTTCGTTTTTACGTTATTTTGCTCGTCAGTTTTGCTTTTCTGATTATTTCTTTGTCGTTGTGTCTCTTTCTGTGTGTGTGTGTGTGTGTGTGTGTGTGTGTGTGTGTGTGTGTGTGTGTGTGTGTGTGTGCATACACGTATACAATATGATACTTGACGTCAATAGAGTAAATATCCTGAAGATCCCCAGAGCAAACATGGATGACGATGCGAGAATCTCATTCTCATTTTGCGTTCCATGACAAACAAAAGATGTTTATTCCCAGCGAAGATACGCACGAACCGACGAAACTTTTAGGGCATTTAGCTCGTTCCTTGAGTTCTCGGCGTTTCAGCCAGAAGCTCTCCTTGGCAAGGAAACTGTCACATTCCGCTGGGACGTTCTTCGTAACAGCACGTCTCTGTTGTTGCAGTGCAAGGGATTGCTTGCAAGGCAGTCCCTAACTACAGGCTACAAGGCGTACGGACCTTTGGAGAGGTGTTGGGGATGGCCGGCGGAGTGACGCACTCCCGTTTTTGCCCAAAGTCCGACGAAGGGAATCCGCGGACTCTTCGTCCTCGCGAGGTGACAAGGATAAGTAAGGGGCGTGTGTGGGTGGGGGGGGGGGGGGCGAGAGTTAGGGAGGGGGGACTTCGTTTGAGATATGTTTAGGCTTTTCGGTCTCCCCACGTGAATGCGTGGGTGATCGGTAACAGTGGAAGTGATGTATGAGTTGACGATGTTTTCCTTCGTCGTGAGCAGCGTTTCGCTCCGGGCGGACCCTTGCGGTTTCCTTTACACACATGGTCGGGATTATGAATGTTTGTGTGGCGCAGGGGACAGAAGCGATTCCGAGCCGATCCATTTCTGTGGGCCCAATGACACCAGCGCTGTAGGAAAGACTTGTATGAACGATTGGTTTGATTTTGGGATTTAAAGGGTTTCTCAGGTGAATGTTTTCAAGAGAGAAACACGTTCTGTAGCGGGCTTAAGGCGACATTTATTGCATTTCTTGTTTTACGGATCCGCCGCACTAGTTTTTTTTCTCCAGTTTTCGAAAATGAAAATAATTGAGAAATCGACTTTTTTTTGCCGCCGCACCTGACCCGACGCGATATGATTCCGAGGTTCTGTTTTTCTAGTCAGTTATACCTCCACAATCGATGGAATCTGCCGTTTGTCTCAAGTATTTTATGTCACCGGAGGTTATTCCTGTGTGTGGGCACATGAACAATACTGATTCCAGACGTGATGTAGTTTTGCCATCGATATTTCATTTATTTTTTACCGCTTGTCACATGTTTCCAGAAATTGATAAACTGTTATAAAAAAGTCAAAACACGCAGTTATTTTTCATTAATATTTTGCTACCGCCTGTCAGAAGTTTTCAGAAATAAAATATATAATCCAAGGAATAAGATAATTTTGGCCTAAGATATGTACTTCAAAAAAATGCACATGGAATATGAGCGTTAAATTCGAAATATCATTAGTCCAGTGATAAGATAAGAGAGATAAGGGCCGAGATTGCCATTAATGGCAAGAGTTTTGACAACTGACAAACTTCGACCTGTGTGAGGCCGTTCGTTAAACCGCAGATTTGCTGTGTATTATAACCCTCATTATTTTCCCTCTCGCTCTCATTGTCTCGCCCTAATGGCCCGTCCCAGGCGACGATTTCTCGGTAATTTACTCGTCTTTCGAGACTTAAAGAGAAATAGAGGAGGAGGAGGTTGGCCGGAGGTTAGGTGTGACCCAGGAGCGCTCGCGTCGTGTCGCGGCGGCCCCAGCGGGCGTCCGGGGCTCTTGTTAGCTGCCTTTGTGCATCCCCCCCCTCCCTCCCTCGGGCCGGTCGCTTCCCGCCGTCCTTTCAATATGCCTCCTCGCGGGCCGTGTTTATTGTGTCGCGGACATTATTACCGCTGAGGAAAAGAGGCGGACACAAGCACGTCACGGCCTGTCTGCGCGAGGCTCTTGACCCTTTCACGTCCCGCGGCGCCATGACTGGTGGCGACTGCGCGGTGACTGTCTGCGGCGCGTCTCCTCTCGCGCTTTTGAATGGACTTGCAGGCACTGGGATTATGCAGCCTGTCTGTGAGGATGCGCAAGCGCCGGCCAGCATATGCGAAAACACACACACACACACACACACACACACACACACACACACACACACACACACACACACACACACACACACACACACACACACAGCAACAAACAAACATGAACTCAGAGATAGAGAGAGGGGTAGAGAGAGAGAGATTGGAAGAGAGGGAGTGAGGAGAGAGAGAGTGGGTGGGCGAGAAAGAGAGAGAGAGAGAGAAGGGGGAGCGAGAAAAGAGAGGGAGCGAGCAAGAGAGAAAAGACAGAAAGAGAGAGAGAGAAGAGAGAGAGAGAGAGAGAGGTGGGGGAGAGGATGTGAGACACAATAAAATGTAGATGCAAATATGATAGTTGTGTGTGTGTGTGTATATATATATGCACGTATGTATGTGTGTGTATATATATATATATGTATATATATATATATATGTATGTATGTATATATATGTATATATATATATATATATATATATATATATATACACACACACACACACATACACACACACACACACACACACACACACACACACACACACACACACACACACACACACATATATATATATATATATATATATATATATATATATATATATATGTATGTATGTATGTATATGTATGTATTTATATTTATTTATATGTGTGCGTTTATATATGTATGTATATATATATATATATATATATATATATATATATATATATATATATATATATATATATCGAGTAATAGATAGCAATTTCCAGAAATGGTATTGCTAAAGATCCTGGCTCCCCATTCCGGCGCTGGACGCGGGAGCCCTCCTCGAAGCGCGCCCGCGGCCCAGCCCCGTTCTCTTGAGCAAACACTTCCCCGTTTTCTGAAGCCCTTATTCTCGCTACCTCAGAGCACTCGTTTTTCCTCGCTTCACACAAAAACTAGACGGGTAGCGGAGACTCGCCGCAGAATATGCATTATGATCAGCGTGCAGTCTGCAGAATTCCACTGGTTGCGCTCGGCATTACGGGGAAATTAATGCCATCGGGAGTTGAAATGCGAAGTTACTTGCGTGTACACTATCGTGACGGTATGTCTTCTCAGTAACTGCCTTAGTAGAGGTAATAAGTCGCCGCCTGTCAGTCTGCCGCGGATGGTCAGGCCGAGGCGACGTGGAGTGTGTTTTAAGGGTCAGGGCTTTGTTGGTTTTCGTAGTTTGCTGAGGACTTTAACGGAACTTGAGCCGCCCGAGTGACTCCGAGGTGTTTTGCGTACCGCGCTGTAGGCAATGCGTCATCTGCATACAGGGCCCGTTTTCGCGACGTCCCGCAGACGGAAGACGCTGTGCCTTCGTGGCGAGGAGAGATGGAGACAGAGAGAGAAATGCGAGACACGATACAGGAGACAGCCCGGTGGCGTCGCGGGGTGACGCTCGGGTGTGCTGGACGAAACTAGCGGAGATGAGGCGTAACGGTCTTTCTCCTCCTCCGCCTTCGTCTGCGATACTTCCTTGTCCATTTCGTTCCCGTGGGTCGCGGCCGTTTTCCCTCCCCCTTGACGTTTGCTTGTCCCCCTTCGCGGCCTCTCATAACTCACCAAACACCCCAAAGTTGATATCATGATTATGCAGCGTCACGCCGCATAGCAATGATCTACATGTCTTGCCAGTTTTTTTCCTCGATTACTGACATTTTTTAGGGAAAAACAGCCATGGCCCCATTGATCCTGCAACTTATCTTAAAGTACAATTCATTTACGATGTGTATTCATCTGAGTCTAATATAACCTAATGATGTGTTATGACGTTATTTTCGAAATCCTCATAGTTAAGTCGACACGGAAACGACAGATGACACCCATTCCTTCAGAGAGAGATAAGGGCCTCCGCATTGCAGAGAGGACGCAGAGCATGTCCAAGTGGTGAGTTAGGTGCGTATGGGTAATGGCTGTGGTTGCCGTGTCAACACGGGTGATGACTGTCGGGGGGTGGACGCTCCATGCTCCGCTGAGAAGGATCCACTTGGTCACGCCGCTCTAGGGCTTTTACGATCCCTCTCCTTCCCGTCCTCCCCTCCTGCCCCTTCCCCTCCTCTTCCTTTCCCTTCGTCTCCCATTCAGTTACTTTTTTCGTCTAGTGTTTAATCTCTGATATATCTTCAACTTAGATTTTCGCGGTTGAAAGAACAGCTTCCGTCTGAGATTTACCTTGGCGCATCTTGGAATCCCTTTGACGTTGCCGTCTGGAGACAAATTTTAGTTGACCATTGGTAAACCTGCCTTCGAGAGATCGATCACCTCTCTGCTAGGCCTACACGCCAAGGTTTTGTCAAGTGTTTTCTGTACACGGTTGTTTGCT
>NW_020869904.1:542511-550011 GCF_003789085.1 Penaeus vannamei | reverse complement strand
GTGGTGGTGTGGCTGGGAAGGGCGGGCTGGCGCGGTGGGCTCGCTTTTTCCTTATTGTTGTTGCTGCTGCTGATGTTTCGTGACTTTATTGGTGCTGTTGACGATGCCTCTTCTTCAGACGTCAGTGTTACTACCACTGCAATAACTGTCACTCCTGTGATTATTCTTGATGTGAAGTGGTGTTTTAATTCTACTGTTTGTACTTGTGCTACCGCTGCGACTACACGTGATATTAAGGCTACATCTATGTTGATATTATTACCAAAATCATTCCTAAGCAACTTTATTTTCCTCCACCCGAGTTATTGTCTTTTCTGTTTATTTTTTCGATACGTATGTCATTATCCGTTGTAATGTTCTTGGGAATGTTTATTCAAATACGTCTTTGTTAGTTTATCTGGATAACTTGAGCAAAAGACTGAGCCCTCTCAAGCTCTCTGCATAAATCTCAGAGTATTAGTACCTAGTTTAGCATCTGTTTTTAAAAATGATTCACGGAAATGGAGAAAATCGATATTTGAAGAGGGAGTTCAGGAAGTAGAGGATCTGAGGTATCATGTTACTTATAGAATGATTGCAACGGTTCATGGTATCAGCGTTAAAAGATTCATGGCGCAATCACTGGGGTATTCATAATATTCCCAGATGACATAAAACGTTGGGTGTAGAAGAAGAATGTGTATATGTATTGTCCTAAGCGAATGTGGAAGAGGGGACATGTCGGAAAGAGGAAGAAGAGGAGGAGGTGAGAGAAGGACACGGCGAGGTGTGGTAACCCGGGTTTATAGCACTGTAAAACTGACCACTTTTCTGTGACCACTTTACCCCGTCTCTTGTGGGAAAAAGGGAAACTGGCAGCCTTAATGGTGATGGTACAGTGCTCGAGGCATTAGCGTATAGTGCTTCTGGGCTGGAATTGGAGTGCCACTATTATTAGCGCCGAGGATAACAGATGGAAGCGAGGGAGGTGTAGGCCTAGCTTCAAGAGAGCCCCAAGAAGAGTGTACCGTTAAAGAGTCATTTACGACTCGTGTAATTTTTGTAATCGGATCAGGGCGACTGAATTAAGACAACCGAACCGTAAAATCTCCCTCTGTTTTATCATGTAACTGTTGCGACGCCGAAGAGGAGGTGGGGGTCTTAAGCCTATAGGCCTCTATATTAAGAAGGCTTGATAGAAAGCGAGGTTATGCCTGTGCACCTATTCATGCTACCTGTGTAGTAATGATGTTTGTATATCTATATACATTACCTATGCAGACAAGGGGTGATTCTATTTTTTTGGAAATACACTCTTTTTTTGTAAATATTTAATCACGAAACGCACGCGCGCGTTCATTAAACATTGTACATATATATGTTTACGAAATTCCAATAACGTTTTTAATTTTGATGATTGGCTGGCAGCGCTATATGCCGTTGCTGTTTCAACACAGACGCCATTTCCACACACGGATTAACAAGGACGGTGTGGGGGGTTATGAAGATCCGTTGCGCATAATATGAGAAAAAAATACATTGATGCTTCGTTAATATTCAGTTTTTAATTGAATTGGCCGAGTGAATGTTTTTTTTCTTGTTTTTATATTGTCATAGGGTTAGATGACCGTGGTTCATGTATGCGCTTTTCGACCTTAGACGTCCATGTGGTTTATCACTGTCCGAGCCAAACGAAGGGACTTGTAAACAGCGTCGTCTTCTCATTATCAAGGCTTGTTTTTTTCCCTCTGTAGTACGAAAAAAGATCCTTGTGAAGCTAATTTGATACGACATCTCTTGCACCGGGTAATTTATTCTGGTGTTTATTCTCACTCGGCTCTGTGCATTTTGTATTTAGCTGTTGTGTGTTTGTGTGTGTGTGTGTGTGTGTTGTCTATTGTGTGTGCGGAAGTCTGTATGCATCCCCTTCCATGGATGAAGAGATAAATGAACCTACTTTTGCTCTTCCTTTTTAGGTGTAAGATGATTATTCTGATTTAATATTCATTAAAAGACGCGAACGCAGCCGGTAGACCGTTGGTGGCGATTTTAATGTTAATTGCCCCAATGATCAATCACGGCGACCCCCTCTTTAATTCATCCCTAACCCCTCTCTCCTCTCTTGTTCCAGGTAAGCATGGAGTTCTTGTTCGGCCGCGGTTCGTCTCTCTCTCTCCCCAAGGGTTTTGTGGCGTCCCGGGGTAAGTACTTCCTTGAGGCCGGCCGACTCCACAGGGCGAGACACCTCCCGCTGCTGATGATAATGGCCGCGTTGGTGATTCACATCGTGTCAGCGTGAGGATGGATGACTTCTCTTTTTTTGTTTTCTATTTTATTTTGTGTTTTGTAATTTTTTTGTTTTTTTTTTCTTCTTGTTCTTCTTCTTTCTCAGTTGTGTCTTTCGTTTTTCTTTTTCTTTGTATCTGTATTATTATTACATTTTTTTTAGTCCCTTTTACTTTCCTCTGTTCTTCACCGACATGAGTATAGGCGAAACATAACCGTGATCATTTATCTTCTCCATGTTTACCGTTTCCATCCTTCGTTTCGTTAATACAGACGTCTTCGGCCTCTTCGTGTTCTTTAAATCTTGTTTTCATGATTTTTTTCACGTTTATTTTCGACATTTCTCTCCTCCCCAAGTCATGTTTTTAGTGTGTCTTTCTCTCACCGAACGTTTGGTATTCATCTTTCTCTTTTATTTCCTATTGTTCTTTTCCTATCTTTGTCACAACCGTATTTTCCCTTTCTCTGTTTTATCTCGTTCGCCTCAAAAGCTAATAACCCTGCACCAGTGAGCCATAAAAAGGAGTGTTATTTTGCAACGTTAGTGCGAGATGAAATCCAGTTCTTTATTGTTATAAAGTTTTATTTTGGGGGCTACGACAGTGGTATCATTTTCGTTTCGTTTCTTTTTTGTGAGTATGTATGACAGTAATCATTGTTCTTCTAGGTATTTTAGTCTCTGGGTTCTGTGATGTCGGTACCGCGAGAGATTTTGCAACCTATTTTTTTTCTGTCTTCTCTATCTTTCCGTTTCAGTTCGCTGGTGTGAAGATGACTCTCTCGTCTCCGTGTTCAATCCCCCTCAATCCTTTTAAAGTTATTATTCTTTGTTTTCTTGCATAGACCTTTGTAAGAATTCGATAAAAGGCTAGCCTTCCCCTTCACCATCTGAACATCCTCTTCTTTACCCTCTTTACCCTTCTCCCATCCCTTTTCCCATCCTCCCCCATCTCCCCTTCCCCCGTACCCACTTCCCCTTGCCTCTCAATCTGACTCCTTCGGTATCAGATCAAAGTCGGTTCTGCCAATTATTTCTTAACCCCCCCCCCTCCTTTACTTCGTCTTCTATCCTCGTGCCCCTCCCCCTTGCCTCTCCTCCTCCTCCTCCGTCTCGATTCTTTTTGTCGAGCCCCTCCGCCTTCTCCCATCCGCTATCCCTCTTCCCTCATGGTTTAAGCTCCCTCCCTCACTCCCTCTCCCTTTATCCACCATCCCCCCCCCCCCTGGACGCGCCCTTTTTGTCTGGGTGAGGCCTTTTTTCTCTTTCATTTCTCCTTGCTAATGCTTATTGTTCTTCAATCATATTTTTTTATCTGTCTGTCGGGTCTGTTTCTTTCCTTCTGCTACCACCTCCATTAGTTATCTGTTACTCCGCAATTCTACCTTCATTTGTCTCTCTCTCTCTCACTCACACACACTTTTGCTGTATCTCCTTTTCTTTATTATTCCATCTTGTGAATCCCAAATGCATCCCTTTTTAAAAACATCCCTTAGTACTCTTTTAATGCTCTCTTCGTACCGACCGGCTAATTGCATGATAATTTATGTCCATGAATATGTTAATTATTCTCTGAGGTTACTTTTGGGCGCGATTACTTCCGACGTTGCACGATGTACGCATGTATTGCAAAGCGCCGTCCACTAAGGTCGCAATATTTCCATTGTCTGTGTTGCGGCTTTCAATGGAGTCGTCTCGGATAATTGTTCGATGGTTTGATATTATATTCGAGATAATAAGTTTGAGTTGAGTGATGACTGTCAATGGAAAAGCGAGAGTGTTGTTTTATAAACAAATGAGATTCATGAGAAAGTGAGTGATACAGCGCGTAAAATGACTGCCGAGTGAAAAAAAATGAGCGCGGTGTCATGAGAATAATGAAACGACGTCGTGAAAAAAGAGCCGAGATTGGTGCATTGAGAAAAACGAGTCGACTTCTGAGAAAAGTAAGTATGACGTCACGAGAAAAGCGATTGACGTCAGAGCTCGGGGCCGCAGCTTCGGTTCCGCAGATGGCCAGGTGCGCCAGGTGGTGCGATGCGTTCAGGTGTTCGGATCCTCAAGGCTGGCCCGGGTGATGCGCGTCAGGTAGCTCATGTCGACCTTGCTTGACCTTCGGGATATTTAACAAGGCGCGCGTGGTGGCGGCGTGGCCTGACCTTGACCATGAGCGCTCGGGCGTGGGCGCGGAATGTTGAGGGTGACGTCATCCGCGTTTGTCGTGGGCGTGGGCGTTCCGTTCGTGTGTGTTGTGTACGCAATCCTGGCCAGAATTCGTGATTAGAAGGGGTAGACTTGCGTAAGAAGGCGGCGGGATCGGGGCTGCATGCAGGAACTTCCGCTTTCTTAAAGTTCTCTGTTTAATTGATTGTAAACGAAATACCCAAGAGAGATAACACTGAACTGTTATCTTCAGACTAATTTTGTTTACCTTTGTCATTGGCGTGCAGGAGTTCTGTTTGCGAAATGACTTGCAACGGAATACATTTGTCTTATCCAAAGAGGTTATTGACTTTAGTATTTAGAATTACGCCGGCAGAATAATGATTAACCTCATTATATCACAGAATGACTTTACTGGAGTGCGTAGTTTTTTCACACACCAGATGCAAGGAAAGACGCAGGTGGGTTTCATTCCGTAACGTTCGTTATCTTCTTCCGTCATCGCCATTCTTCATATAATGTTTTAGGGTGAAGGATACTTAGTGATAATACGACCTGTTGCGCGTTCTCGAGATCGAGGAAGGGCTACTGTCATGGCGCCGTCGCAGAGCTTCCGCGGATGGGTGTGCTCAGTGGCGGCCGCCCAGACGTCTTCATATTGGTGGCATGTGTACGAGATTGCCCCGAGGGGGGTCTTGCTGCTCCATATGATGGATGGGGGGGGCAGAGGTCGTGCCGAGGTCGTGCTGTTGGCGACCTTGGCAGCAGTGAAGACGCGGACGCTCCAAAGTACCTTCCGGTTCAGTCCTTCCTCCGCCGAACCCTTTCGCGGCCTCCTGGGAGAACTCCGGAGCTCCTCTTCTTTTCCTTCCTCTTCCTCTTCCTCTTGCCAGGTGAAGAAAGACAACCGGGTTAGAATATGTGTAGCGAATTGCTTTTCTCGCACCATGCTTGGCTTGTTTCTTAAGAGTGCGACTCAGGGATATTGTGTATTGTGGTTTGGCAGCATCTTCGCTTTTGGACTTCCCCGAGTTTGTTGCGTCGATCCTACGAAGCCATACTCAGTAGATTCAGCTTGCTCGCGCACTGCTCTGCTGGCGGCACAGAGTCCATGTTGGTCTTTTCCATCTGCCCTTTGCTTGCGCCGCTTTGGGAAATTTATAAGATATATAAGATATTTTAAGTGGAATAAGCTTTTTTGGTGTTCCCTACGCTACGTACTCTTCATTGTATATAGATGACCCTGTGGTGTCTGAGAATATGTTCCTGAATGGTCATATATATATATATATATATATATATATAATATATATATATATATATATATATATATATATATATATATTATAATATGTGTGTGTGTGTGTGTGTGTGTGTGTGTGTCTTTATATATATAATATATATTTATATATATATATATATATATATAATATATTATATATATGTATAATATATATATAATATATATATATATATATATATATATATATATATATATATATATATATATATATATATATATATATATATATATATATATATATATATATATATACACACTTGCTTATGCAAAGATAAAGACGTAGTAGTTACGATTGTAAACACGGGAGATTTGATTAGCCAGCATGGCCAAATTTGAATATACCTTAAATCAAAGTACTAAACGATACTGCTCTTGTATATTATTTGAGTGCTTCATCGTCCATTCCTGTCTTCCGATCAGAACAGTGCAATGACGATGTTTGTTAGGTTTGACTCAGACCGTCAAAAACGATTGGCTGGTACAGGTGTACTCAGGCAGTCACTCCATGCTGCACTGACATTCCGACGCAGGTGAAGAGCAGGTCGACGGGAGGGTGGAGTGGGGCTCTGTCTTTTGTGAAGGGACAACTTTAAGGGAATAAAAGATATTATTCTCTATCCTTTCTGTTTTGCGTCAGGGCAAGATTTAGGCGTGGCGAGGTGTGTGTGATTCCACATGGTCGCACATCTGCATATATCCGCATTCATGCCCCCCGAGGAGCGTCTTGTGGCGTAGTGAGTTGCGTCTCGTCTGCCCATCGCTGACCTCCGTCGCCATCGCACACCCTCTTCCTTCAGCTGTTCCTTGGTATTTGTGACAAGTTAAGCTCATCTCTTCGACGGTAAGACGAAGTCCGTAGCAACAAGCGAATTTCGCTGCGGCTTGAAGAGACAAGCAAATCCATATCGTAGAAGCTTAGCATAAAGCCTCCATAAGATCAAGTCGCCTTCGGCTTTGAAATGCGTCGTGGGTACCGATCAGTCTTTTAGGCTACACCAGATCCCGTGGATACCATGACAAAAGGGTGTAAGAATACCGTGCAATTTCTGGCAGTTGCCAGTTAAGAATCATCGTAGCTTCTAGATAGCTATTTCATGACGTAACTAGGAGTAGGAGCTCTATGCGTGGTCTGCCTGGAATGTTGCGTGACTAGGGTAATAAGTTGAACCTGTGTCCTCCTCGCGCCGTCGTCGTGACAGCAAGGATGCCTGCCGGAACACTTCTTTCTCGTTGTTATTTTCTGTCGCATTCCCGAAGTCGACCTAGGAATGTACGGTTGTGGGATCATAGATCACCGTAAGGTGCGGCAGTGTCCTTGAAGGGGCTCCTCCGACATCCTGGATGACCCGCGCCCTTGCATCCGAGATACCCTCCACGACCTTCTCCGACCTTGGCAGAGGCAGTTGGCCAGCCTCCTTTTCCCAAATAATTTTTGAAAAACTTCCTCTTCGAATGGTGCAGCTTGGTTGTGCACTTCGAAATCGTTGCTGGATGTCGCACGAGTCGATTGTTGAGTCCTTCGTATAAATCTGGTGTATCCTTCTGTATAGCACTGCTTTTCTTTTCTGCCACATTTTCTCCTATTCTCGCCTCGTCGCAGGGAGAAGTAACTCGGTATTGTGATTTTCCTTATCAACACATGTAAACGAGTGTTGTCAGCATTAACGAAGGAAAGAAGAAGGGTTGCGAGGAGGAATTCTTTCCCGCCACGCATGCCGTTGAGAGAATCGTCATCGGCAACATTAACAAAAGGGAAAGATAAAAAAAAGTG
>NW_020869904.1:532511-537511 GCF_003789085.1 Penaeus vannamei | reverse complement strand
CCTTCTGTGGCGAGGTCGTCCTCCATCTTTATTCCTTCCATCACCAAGTCTCCCAACGTCTCCGTCTTTCCATCCGCCCTTCTTGTTTTTCGCTTTCCCCGCGTCTTCGTCCCTTCCTATTCCATTTATCCTTTCATTCCTATTCCCCGCCAGCTGTTCACTGCACGCTACGTCCTTCTGGTCTTGCCCTATCTTCTTTTTCTTCTACTTTTATCCCCATCACATGTTCCTTCTCTCTCTCTCTCTCTCTCTCTCTCTCTCTCTCTCTCTCTCTCTCTCTCTCTCTCTCTCTCTCTCTCTCTCTCTCTCTCTCTCTCTCTCTCTCTCTCTCTCTCTCTCTTCTCTCTCTTCTCTCTGTCAACCTGCCAACAACACTTTTTTGTGCCTTGTCGCCGAGGAAGGGAAGGGGTGCGGGGAGGGGGTAGTAAGATTGACATGGAACACGAAGAAAAAATGTATATGTATTTAGATGAATAAGATATGCGAATTACATGGCCAATGGTCTCGATAGAGGAAGTCCAAGGATGTCTTGATTCGACGATATGAATAACAAATTTAATTTTCAAAAGTAACCCAATAACACTTATGTACATACGTATGGCTGTAAACATATGAGCATGTTATTTCATATAAAAGTTTTTTTTTCTTTTTAATGTCGTCTGAAGCTGGCAAATACAAGGCTCCGAGTCCCCATTGAGCGCCCGTGGGTCGAGCGCCGCGCCGAGCCTGCGAGCCAGGCGGCGCTTTCTATCCCGGCCGCTCGTCACTCCCCATCATGTCTCCCTTGCGATTCGCAATTCAACGAGGGGAAATTTGCATGCAAATACCCGCTGATAAGATTCGGGTAAGGCGACGTGATGGGCCCGTCTCGTCCGCCTGTCTTCTTCGGTTGATCTTCGCGGAGGGTGATTTGTGCATGAATCCATCAGATGTCGCCTCCAATCAGCTTGGAAGAGGTGATTAGGTGCATTATTTGTGACTTGGCTCTGTCTGTCAGGTTGCATGTACGCAGGTGTGCGGGTACATAACTGTCCACATATGTGGAAGAGCATGTATGGGCAGACCTGAGGAGGAATATGTGCAATATACAGTGGAGACGTACTTGGAAACTGTACGTGTCTCCAATTTTTAACTCTTGTTGGATGAATTCGTTAGATACGAAGTTAGGTCCGGAGTGAAATTGTTATTATCGGTTAATGGAAAGGGTGAGTGAGTGGAGAGGGGGAGACGGGGGGCGTGGCCCGACGTCCCCTCGGGGCTTCTCCGTCTCCGAGGAATCTTGATGATGGCTCGGGCATTGAAGGAGGGGAGAGGGGGCGCTCGCGCGCTCGCCTGGACGAGGCACCGGCGCCTGTCTTGAGCGCCGTCAGGGGCCCTCGGAGATACTCTCCCTGCGCAGGCCCTCGGTACGCGTGGGTTTCTGTGGCACGAGCAGGGAAGTTTTGGAGGAACGAAGAGTGCGTTTCTCTGTTCAACGATCTCTCTGTATCTTGATCTTTAAATCTTAAAAAAAAAATCTATTAGAGCGACGGCATTGTTTTGTGCATGGAGAGTTCGGCTCGTTTGGGAAATGATCAGTAAGAAAACTAAATTCTCTGCAAAGGTGTCCAAACTTTACCAAAAAAGAAGAAAAAAAATAGTAGTAGATCTCTGATCAGTAAAAAATAGAACGAGTATTTTCCTTCATTTCTTGCTCTTAAAAAAAACAACATTGGCTCGGCTTAATTTTCCTTTCATAGATCTAAATAAAAGTTAAGTACAGTCATGTCGAGGACCGGAATATGTAAACGACTCTGTATGTTGTACCCACCCACGAAGAACGCGTTAAGTATCATGCCTCTTACACCACGTGTGTTTGTAAATTTATCTCCAAGTGTGAGGAAACAAACGAAAAAAGAAATGAAAACAGGTCCTGGAGCCCCTTTATCAGAGAAGAAAACGAACAGCGTGGAGCTACACCTGGAAAAGAACATGAAAGGGAGGGGGGCACACCCTCGCTGGAATGGCGCCTCACCTGGCCAGTCCTACGCTCTGATTAAGGGCTAACGAATGTTATCAAGTAGGGCAAGGGACACGTACCAGGGATCCCTTTTTTCTCTCTTTTTTCTCTCTCTCTCTTGACCACTCCTCGGGCGAGGGGAGGGCGAGATCGGTGCGTTGGGCCGGCGGGCGAACTGTATGTGGCTCCTTGTAAAGGACAAATTTCATTAGCAACTTATTATCCTTCCCCAGGTGTAGGGGAGAAATTGATTGGCTTGTGACCAGTGGCTGGACCCGATGTGGGCGCTGGTAATTGTCATCTAGATTGGCTCAGGTGGCGGAATTGCTCGGTTTTATCTCTCTCTCTCTCTCTCTCCCTCTCTCCTTCCCTCCCTCCCTCTTCCTGTCTTTCTCCTTCTCCCTCTCACTTCCCCCCCCCCCCCTCCCTCCGCCCTTCCCTCTCCCCCTCTATCTCATTATGTTTTTGTCTTTCTCTTTTTGGAGCTGTCCCGATGATATGAAGCGAACGTCTCATTAATCTATGTTTCTTCCTAGAATCGAGCATCGCTGATCGATCTTTGGCTTTTTATCTGGAGGGACAGAGGGGGGAGGGGGTGTCCCTCAGTCCGGTTTCTAGGGCTGGGCTTGTGCTTTTATCTTCTAAAACGGTCTGTTGATCCACTGCCATGACCCAGCTCTGACGTAGTTTCAGAAATCCGGTCCAGTTTATTTTTTCATCTTACCGCCTGGACAGAAATCTTTTGGCTCTCGCACTTAATATATGTGTTGAAAATTGGGAATTATTTTTTATTTTTTATTATTCCTATATAAAGCAAGGAAGAGGAATGAAGGTGAAAAAAGAAACCCAGGCAGAGAGACACATGGAGGAGGGAAAGGGAAGTGCGATAACGAGGGGATATCGTTTCCCTGAAACATAACACTTAAAGTGAGAAAAATTGTAACCACCTCCACAAACGGGTGTCATAGATCCGCTTTATCAGATATGAATGGCGTTTCCATGAAAAAAAGGAAGAAATGCCAACAGCCATGCGCCTTTTTCGAAGCCCCAGGCACGCCCTATCACCCAGACTGATCTGCGTCAAATAGGGTTCCCCCGTAAAGAGAGGGCACAAAGCTCCCGCTCACAAAGGACAACCACATATATAGCTTGTGGTACCGAGTGTTTGGGGTTAGGCAGTCGGGGCTTCGTCTGGTTCTGGACTGAATGTAAACAAGTTAACAAGAGAATGTGGGACATGGCCAGTTTATCTACATTGTGCTCAACCTGCAGGACTGGCGTTGAGCGGGTGGGCCGGAGTGGGCTCTGTTGTTATGTTGTTTTGGGAGTTACCATGGGCTAATGCCTCTCCTTTGTTAGTTGTGGTTTTGTATAAAAGCATGATGACTGAGCTTAAGGGATTTTGAGGCTTCCTTGGTTGCGTTTATCGTTTACTTTCGGGATTTTCAATATGTTGCACAAGATCTTAATTCATATTTTTGGCTTAAAACATTTTGCCATAGGAAAAACTTGCCATACCTCTTCATGACTGCTGTTCATTTTGTTGGAGAGATTTCAAGAGGCATCAAAACAAACATGTTAAGAAGAAAAGGGTTTTGCAGGTATCGGCATAGTGCATACATTAGCTCCAATGATTTTGCAATTCTAACACTGTCCTTTGCTTCAACATCTTGTCCGTATGATTTTTTTTTCGCGTTCTCTCTCTCTCTCTCTCTCTCTCTCTCTCTCTCTCTCTCTCTCTCTCTCTCTCTCTCTCTCTCTCTCTCTCTCTCTCTCTCTCTCACACACACACACACACACACACACACACACACACACACACACACACACACACACACACACACACACACACACACACACACACACACACACACACATAAATAAATAAATAAATAGATAAATAAATAGATAGATAGATAGATAGATGAATAGATAAATAAATAAATGATAAATACAATAAAAATAAATATAATAACAAAAATAAATGATAATAAAATAAAAATATAAAAAAATGTTGTACATAACTGTGCGTATGCCTGTTTTTACATATGCTTGTCTTTCCTTCTATATGTTTTATTACACACTCGCCCTGGCCTAGCTGAACGTAAGGCAACAAGAGATACGGAGAGCCGCAGATGTTCCCTGACCTTTGACCTCCTGATCCGTTTATCCCTGAGTGATCATCGCATTTATCTCCGAGTCATTCTTTAGGCAGGTAAATCAGGGCCGCGTGTAAGGGACAGGTACAGGACGGGTCGAAGGGCGGCGGGTGGGAGGGGCGGCGGTGAGGCGCATCCACGGACGACATCGCCGGGGAGCATGGGCGGGGGCGGGTTTGCAAGCTTCGTTAGCTCTTTGGACGTGCCTTTAGACAGCTTCTATTTATTCATTTATTTTTGGCTTTCGGTACTGTTGTTAATGTTTTTTTTCTTTAGAAATTTATTCATGTTTGGATTTTTTTATTGGTAGTGTTTAAATCTTTTGATTCTTGTTCTGAGAGATGCAGATCGTCTAAGCAAGCCATTTAATAGATTTCTTTTGTTGGTTATCGATATTTTTCTTTGTATTGCGGTACTAGATTTTTTTTATTTTTTCATATCGGTTCATATATTGCTTTTTTTTATTTTTTGTTGCACTCACATCATTACGTCATTTAAAATGAAAGGAAAACAAAGATACATAAAGTTCGGCTATTCTCGTAAACGAACCTGATCGAATTTCGTAATAAGATATCAGACTTTCATGGCGCAAACCGCGATTCACAACCCACAGGTCCATTCCGAATTTCATAAAAGAGAAGGGAGCCTTTCTCCCGAGCAACGAAAGGGCGGCGGCAAATGATGTCGATTGTGCAGGCGCGGCGAATTCCCTCGGCCGTCGCTCGGTGTCCTGAGGCGTCGAGGCACATTCTTGCGGTCAGTCAAGGAATCGCTTGTGATCGCAAAGCCGCCGCATGTGTTGGCATTTAGACCTTGTGCGCCGGAAAGGGGAGAGTGTTGTA
>NW_020869904.1:517511-522511 GCF_003789085.1 Penaeus vannamei | reverse complement strand
ACAATTAAGATGAAAAGCTTCTCGAAAATAACTTCGCTTTATGTGTATATGTGTATATAATTATGTATATAATGTATATATATATATATATATATATATATATATATATATATATGTATATATATTATATATATATATATATATATAGTTTTTTTTTCTTTTTATGTATATATATATATATATATATATAATATATATATATATATATATATATATATATATATATATATATATATATATATATGTATATATATATATATATATGTGTGTGTGTGTGTGTGTGTGTATGTGTGTGTGTGTGTGTGTGTGTGTGTGTGTGTGTGTGTGTGTGTGTGTATTTGTGCACCATTCGTTGACTACAACGGGTGAAAGATAAAAATTCTTTCACACTCAGTTTTCACATTAGACACATGGGTTTCGGTAACATATATCTGCAGCCGATGATAAACACATGTCCTAAATTGGAATGCAGACAGGGTGGATAGGTACACTGGCAGACATATATATATATATATATATATATATATATATATTATATATATTATATATATATATATATATATATATATATATAATATAGAGTAGAGAAATGATCGTCGTCTCCCCAGGTCACCTTGTTGTGTTTGTTAATCTTTTTGATTGTAAAACATGTTTCATCTTACTTGTAGTCTGTAAGGAGATTATCGACAGATATTTGTGTGACATTTTCAGTTGTTGTTTGTCTATCCGAGGAGGACGGACTCCCCCCCTCTCCGCCATCTACGCTGCGTGGAGTGTCCGAGAGAGGCCAGCCAGAAGGGGGGGGGGTGCACTGCAAGGGAACTGATACCTGAGAGACCTTATGCTGGCGCCCTCGATAGCGTCTCGATTTCTTTCTGGGAGATTCTTTGTTTTGTTTCCTTTCCTTTTTCTTTTGTTCTTTTTGATTGTCTGGAGTTTACTGTTGGATTTTTGTTGTTGTTTCATGTTTCTGTTCTTCATTCATTTCTCTCTCTCTCTCTCTCTCTCTCTCTCTTCTCTCTCTCTCTCTCTCTCTCTCTCTCTCTCTCTCTCTCTCTCTCTCTCTCTCTCTCTCTCTCTCTCTCTCTATTTCTCTAATTCCTCTATCCACTTTATCACTCTCTTTTCCACGCTTATTCATTCGCCATCTTTTCCACTCTCACTCTCTCTCTTCCTCAAATGGCCCAGGGGAGGAATGGTCGCTGGGGGCGTCGGTGAGAGAGTAGGTCGATAGGTGGAGACAGGAGACAGCATCAGCGGGATCTATCGGCCGTGAGCGACAAGATCTTTCGAGGAGGACGGCCGAGTCTGGGACTCTCGCCCCGAGGAAACTGACCATACTGTTCCATACTTGGGACGTACGCTGTACTACTCTCTTCCTTCTTGTATCACTTTTCTTCTCTCTTTCCTCTTTCCCCTGCTCTTCTCCCCCTCTCCCCTCTCTCTGTGTGTGAATGTGTATGTCTGTCTGTCTGCCAGCCTGTATGCCGCTGCCTTTATCCCATTCTGTCGAGGAGAATATGAAATAGACATCGTGTCCATACTTAAACCTTTCGGTATTGGTTATATTCCCTTTTACGGTCGGTGTTCTTTTCGTAGAAATTTTCGTCAGAGGAGCGCGATCCTCCCGGTGGCTCGCCCGTGGAAGGCTGCGCGTCGGCCGAGCCACCTCCCCGAGTGCGGCACTTCGAGCCCTGATCATTTATCACGACTTCCAAATGCGATAACTCTTTGACTGCGGCCACTTGTTTGTCCGGACAGTTCATTATGGCCGTCTCCCTTTTGCAGCCACGTGTCGTTAATCCGGTGCCGCGAGAGGCAGAAGCGGCCTGTCAGTGAAGCAGGAGGCAGATTACGAGGCACTGGCGGGGGAGGCCCTCCGACGGAAGCGTTGGCAGGGGCCGTGGGCACGGTGGTCGTCGTTGCCGTTTGTCTATCACGGGTCCGGCTGTCTGCTGGGGTCACTGCCTGGTCATGGCCTTTTAGCAACGGTCCGCGGGGTCGCATTTTGCTCCAGTCCTCATACAACCGTCGTCTGCTGTGGCAAGGAAAAGCTAGCTGGCCGCCATTGGCTCTAACCTGTCTCGCGGGCAGTGAAATGTCATCCATGGACATTCGTTTAGGGCACCAGCTGTTGCACCGATTACGCTTGCACAGTGCAATCAGCCATTGCAACACCCCATTATCATTAATCTCTATAAATTAATCAGTTGTCTTAAAAGGAGAAAGTAAATTGTAAAACCTCTCACAGGATGACGAGCAAGCCTTAACAACGATCCGTGAAGATGTAATGCGCTCTAAGAGCACGTGACTAGATCTCGGGAAGAGAGATTGAGTCGTTATTCATTGCTGCTAACGACAGTGCTTTCACGTATACAACCGAAGCGTTCAGATGAGGTATCAATGAGTTCTCTGGATAGCATGAAGGTGAGTCTCAAGGATTTTACGGTCCCACAGATAGCACTTTGAGGAGTCTTTAGATAGCACCTAGGCGAATTCACCCTCAAAGATCCCATGGAGTCCCCTAGAGAACTCTAAGATAAGTTACGGCTAATCAGACATACAGCATGCCCTAGACAGCAAAAAGCTGAGTCTTTTGACACGACAAAGAGGAGTCAAGATGGTTTACATCCTCTTCAGTCGCCCTAAGACGAGCTGAGACCAAGAGAGCCTATAGAGTCCTCTAGATAGCACTAAGATTATCCGTGAAGGCACCGACGGTGATGCAATTTTAGGCTACATTACCGAGGAGATTTCCGGCGCGATACAGGGTGATTGATCTGCGTAATCGCCGCGAGGAGTGTGTGATTACCGGGCGGGCGGGCGGGCGGCAGGTGCGTAGGGCCTCTCGTCGGAGTCGGTCTGTTTCTATCAAGCAAATCTTTCATTATAGATCTTCATTGGAGCGTCAGAAAGGGATCGAACCTTATCATCACGAACCCTTTTCTTCTCCTTTCTTTTTTATACCAGTGATGAATGACATTAATGATAAACATTCAGAAAAAATACCTCCCATGTATTTCTTTCATTCTTTCTTTTTTTCCGCTCGTTTTTCTCCGTGTCCCTAAAAAAGAAAAAAGGAATTCTGTTTTATAACAAATTTCTTTATCCCTTCTTAAGAGCCCGAATAAGTCAAGAATGACCACTAAAACCCCTTAAATAGACCGCTCAGCTGGGGTCATTTCGGATGCTGTGCTTTGAGAGACCTGGATCCCCATCACCTTAGTCTCAGAAAGTGTTTTTGTTGAACTCTGGTGCTTTGGCGTAATGTACTGCGTTTATGTAAGATATTCCGAATGGTTATGGGACGCCGTGAACTCGTCTTATGGCGGACGTTCGTATTAAGCGGAGTTGGGTAAGCCGACCCCCCAGGCCACGGTTGGGTGTTTAGCATGCATGGTCGCCATTGTCTCGGAGACGCCGACTAATGTGGTGGCCGCTCGGCCGGCCGTCTCCCCCTTTCCTTCTCCTTATCCTCCTCCTCTCTTCGCACTTCCCTCTTCTCTCCCTTTAATTCTCTTCTCTTCTCACTCCTTTTCTATTTTTTCTTTTCTCTCCTCTCCTTTCCTCTCCTTACCTCTATTCTCTTCTCCCCTCCTCTTCTCTCTCCCTCTCTCCCTCCCTCCTCTCTTTTTTCTTTTCTCTCCTCTCCTTTCCTCACCTCTATTCTCTTCTCCCCCTTTCCTCTTCTCTCTCTCTCTCCCTCCTCCCTTTTCTCCCATTTTTTTCTTCTTGCCTTCCCTGTATTGATTGTTTCGAACAATAAAAACCTTTATATGTACTTTGAATAGCTTTTAAATGAGACAACAAGTGTATGCGTAATGATAGCAAATAACTTTATTTTCCTTAATCGGTCAACACGAACTTCTTTTCTCCCTCCATTATTTTGTTTTATTCTTTATCAGAACTGTCCTTTCACAGCCATTCCTCTTTCTGTTCTTTTGTATTTTCCCCTTTTTTCGTCTCTTCCTTTTGTGTCTTATTCCTGCTTTTTATTATTACCGTTCCCGTCTTGACACTTCTCGGTGACCTGCAAGTGTCTTAATGGCTTGCAATTGTAGTCTTCTTATGCGTTGCTGTGTCCTAACTCCTTCCCCGGACGTCCTTTATCAACCGGGAAAGGCGAGCGGACGGACGAACTAACCAGGTGGGGACTGGGAGTCGCTGGGAGTCCTATCGCCATAGTCGTTATATTAATTTCAGAGTCGTCCTACCACCCCCCGCTCGCCGTCTCGTACTACCTGCACGCCTGTAAGCAAACGAAGTACATAATCGACATAGTGTCGGTCACTTAGCATGTGTCTCGCGTTTCGTACAAACGTGGTTTATCAGTTGCAGCCGCGGAGACCTTGTGGTGGCTGCACCTTGCATAAGTAATTGCCAGCCACACACACTCGGGGTAAGTGCTAGCCGATGTACAACGACGAAGCGCACATCGTGGGCATTCCTTCAGGCCGGGTAGGCGAGGGCTGTGCCGATGCGAGACGTGGCTGGAGGAGCCGGCGTCGTGTCGATCTCGAGAGGAGCAAGGACAGGGAGGGGAAGGATGTGTAGGATGGGCTTGAGGTGGCTTCTGGAAGTAGCTGAGGCTTTTATCTACTAATTTTTTTAAATTTTATTTACAAATATATCGCATTTGTTTTATGTATTTTAAAATGTGGAAGACATTCTGTCTCGTGTTATTTTATCTTGAGCAGCGTACGAGAGAATGCAGAAAATGTGACATTTGTAAGGAGTTGTCGTATTGTCTCTTGCATACCTAAAACGGAACATTTTTCTCTTGCGCAGAATAGGAAAATTATGCGTTAGAATATTCTATTCATCGCGAAATTCCAAAGGTATTATCTTTTATGAAAACAAGAAAGGGAAGGTACGGTACATGTAGTGTTTATAAGTTTATTCATTATCTCCCTAAAGCAACATTCGAGTACCTGTTAAAGGAGTTAATATGGCGCTTGTATCGAATCGAATTGCGTAAACGAAAATTCTCAGACAATCCA
>NW_020869904.1:492511-510011 GCF_003789085.1 Penaeus vannamei | reverse complement strand
TCAGCGCACCCTTCCCCGCCAGATGCGCGTCTGTGCGAAAGTACGTTCACTTTCAGAGGTGAATGTAACGTGGAATGCTTGCTTGACCCTACGTAAGCGTGCTTCTTATGGATGGAGGAGACTGAATGATGTATAGCTTATTATTATTATTGTTGTTGTTGTTGATGATGTTATTATAATTATGTATATATTGTTATTTACTTGTATTTCATCCTTTTCGCTCTTATTGTTTATTTTCAAAGAATGGCTCATTATTATTGCCTTTACTGTAGCTGTTTTAATGCTATTGTTAGTGCTGTTGTCATCACTACTACCTATACTATTACTACTACTACTACTACTACTACTACTACTACTACTAATTTATCACTCTATCTCATATTACTCCAATCGGATATTGACGATGTCCATTGTTTGATAGGACATCCGCAAGGCAGCCGGATGACACCTGACGCTTTAACCACCTGGACACCGTCACTTGGCCCCCTGGCCCCCACCCCCTCCATTCTTTCTCTATTCTTCGACCCCACAATTTGACACAGCCCTACGACGGCGCGGGGTCCCTCCCACAACACGCGCGTCTTCTCGCTGGACCATTAGAGTGCGCTTTTACACCTAATGGGATAATTTCCTTTTCAACCCGATGCTGATGGTGTGCTTCAAGGGGTTGCTGTGCTCGTCGGCCTTCTCTTTCTATCTCTCTTTTTTTTTTTACTCTTCTTTTCTTCATTATTTATGGTTAATGTAAAGTCTACTAAATGCTTAAGTTCCCACGGTCGAGACAATACAGTCTACGGTGCGATTTTTTAGGAGGGTGGGGGGCAGCAGTTCAGTGGGTGTTTGTAGCTTTGAATTAAGTGCCACTCATGTAGTAAGTAAGGGTGATACTGTATTGCATGAAAATGAGGTTGCTTGATTATATAAATAGACAGATATTCATTTATTTATCAATTTCTTGCAAATAAATTGTTGATAGATAGATATAGTCTATTACACAGCATGCACGCTCACGCACACACACACATACATATACATATACATATACATATACATATATATATACTTACATATAACATCATATATGTATATATATATATATATATATATATATATATAGATAGATAGATAGATAGATAGAGATAGATAGATAGATAGATAGATATAGATATAGATATATAGATATGTATGTGTGTGTGTTGGTGTACTTGTGTGTCTGTTTCTGTTTCTGTGCATATGTATATATGTATATGTGTGTGTGTGTGTGTGTGTGTGTGTGCATATATATAGAATATAACGTTCGCACACATTAAGATTTGTAATGTGTTAATGTTGTGGGCACTCTTCAGGGAAAAAAACGTTTTTGTTTGTTAAACAGGCGCTGTGGTCCTTCCGACATAAGAGGGAAGAAAACAAGACAATTAGCCTCAAATTTCACCTTTGATATTACAATTCGGCGAGTCCCGGAGGCCAGAAGGTAGGCCTAAACGAGTCTAAACGCGGACTCCAGTAACCGAATCCAACGGCAGTGGACTCCCGCGGGCCTAGGGAAGAGGAAAAGAAGAGAGGGAGAAAGGAGATGAAGAAGGAAAGGAATAAGGAGTGGGAGAGATAAAGAGAAGAAGAGGAGGAAGATAATGGAGGAGAAGAAGGAGGAGGAGGAGGGTACGAAGAGCAGAAGCAAGGGTAGTGAAGGGGGACAAGGGGAGTAGAAGGGAGAAGATAAAGGTGGAAGATGAAAAAAGGAGGAGAGAAGTCCTTGGGGTCAAGGAGAGCGCGGCGCGGGGTCGTCTTATTCTTCATCTCCGTTTTGCAATAATCCTCGTGTTTCTTCTGCGGTCGGATGTCCATTACGCCGCGCGGTTCTCCCGATCGCGGGAAAGGGAGAGTGTTAGTTTGAGATGAGCCATTTTTTTCTTTCTTTCTTTCTTTTTTACATTTTTTATTTATTTTCCCTCCCTTGACAAAGCCCCCGAACTATGTCCCATCTCATATGCCGCCAGTCGTAGACGCATTTTATTCCGAGCTTGGTTTCTGCCGTGCTGTGGAGAGTGGAGACGGGAGAGGAGAGAGAGGCGAGAGACGAGAGAGAGGATGAGCACCTGGGAGCGACTGAACCGTAGCCACCGTGAGAGGCCCCAGACACTGGGGGCCGCTAGAGGCCCGTCGATCGATGAGCCATGTAATACACATGCAAGCGTAACCGCATACACCAACTAACCAGTTGCAAGAGAATAGAGGGAAGAGAGGACGGGAGATAGTGAGAAGAGAAAAGGGTGAGAGAGATGACGGAGACGATTGGAGAAATGATGAGGAGAAATGAGAGAGGCGAGGATGGAGGAAGAGATGAGACGAGACGAGGGAGAGAGAGCACGAGAGAGAGAGAAGCGAGAGACCACGGAGAGAGGGAAGAAGTGGACGGGAGAGAGAGGAGAGACTGGAGAGCTAGGAGGGAGGGAGCAGGGGAGAAGAAAGAGGAGATAGGATTGAGAGAGAGGAGGGGAGAGGGAAGACGGGAGTGAGATAGAGATGATGCGGAGAGAGAGACCTCTCCACGATGATTGGTTGGTTCCAGGCGATAATTAAGTGCGTGTGAGAGTTGTTGTCTTACATTGATGATTTCTTTTCGTTCTTTCCTGATGTGAGGGAGATCTAGAGAGATTAGGGATGTTAGGTGTAACGGAGAGAGATGGAGGGAGGCAAGAAGAGGGTGAGGAGGCATAAGGAAACGAACGAGGCAAACGACGGGGAATGGGGGGAACGAGGCACACAGGGGGGCATGGTCCTGTTGAGGTTATTTGCGGACCCTACTGTTGCTTCGATATCCTGAGAAAGGGCCACGAAATAGAGCGGCGGAAGGGAGCTGCAGGGCGCGCAATGAGTGATGTGAATGGTGCTGGTGGATTATCAGATAAGTGGCAAAAGCGACGTACGGGAGTGACTGCCCAGTTTGTCTTGTAGGATTTCATATTACGTCTCGGCCGCGACGGAAGGATGAAAGGCGACATGGAGAGGTGAGATGAGAGAAGAGTGGGAGAGGGAGAGGAGCATAGGAGGGGTGGAGATGTTATTATTTTTGACTGTATTGGGCCGGGACCGTGTCTGACGAGAGGGAGTAAAGGAAAGGATATTCCCTTTTCTTATGTTATTTTTCGATGAGGGAGGTTGTTTGTGAAGGGGCAGAAAGGTGAGAAAGAGGAGAAAAGAGATTGAAGTGTGAGATCTTTAGGAGAGAGTATATGTGATGAATAGGTAGAGATATTAAAAAGATGCATAGCTGAAGAGCTTGGTATTTTAATGTCGGGTTACTTGTGGCGAGGGAATATGAAGATTAGATTCGTGAGATCTCGAGAGAGTGAGAGAGAGTGAGGGAGAAGAAAGAGGTATGTGTATTGACCGGATGAGAGAAACGATTATTCCTTTTACTTGCAGTATTTTTGTGCCCTTGTAGGTATTAATGTAGATCGTTATTCTCTGAGTGTTAGTGTTCCTGTGTTACTCTGAATTTTTCTTTGACCAGAGGATGTGTTTGGGTAATATAGTTTCTTTTTCAAATTTTTTCTTGGTAGTGAAGTGTAAGAGAGAGAGAGGGTGTAATTTGATTTTCGGGATGAGAAATTTTTGAGAGAGAGATCTGATGTTTAGAGGGATAATGATCCTTCTCCTGTGATAGATTGATTTTCTGGATGAGAGGATGGATTGAGTAGATGTGGAATGTGATTTCTTTAGATGTATGGTTTTCTTTGTGATTTTGCGATTGAGATTCGTCGAGTGAGGTATCCAAAGATCGTGAGAAGATTGATTTGGACTCTGTGGGATATGTGTGAGTGAAAAGATGTAGATTTTTTGCTTTTGTCTTTTTAATTGCTGGGTGTGGAGACTTTTCTGATGAATTTCCGATGAGGAGAGATTTTCTTGCTGAGTTATAGAGAGGAGATGTGAATGTGGTGAGGAGAAAGTATGGAGAGATGAGGTTGATGTAGAGAGAGAGAGAGATGGAGGGTGGAGGGAGAAAGATGGATTGGTAGATGAGATGAGTATGATGTTGAGAGAGAGGAGTGAGAAGACGAGAGTAGAGAGAGAGAGAGGAGGAGAAGGGAGTAGAGAGAGAGAGATGGAGGGAGCATAGAAGATGTAGATGAGCTAGAGAGAGAGGAGAGAGGTAAGTGGGTGTGGGAAAAAGATGGTGATAGGTAGTGCGTGGTTGGGGAATTGATCGCGGGAAGTAAGGAAGACTGTGTGACTGTATGTTGCGCATCTGTCGTCTCCATGGGTCTCATGCGCCTGTTTTATTCCCTCCGTCGTGCTTCATATTTATATAAAAACACATACCTCATCATAAACCCTCGCGTGTGGAAAATTGCCTTTCTTGTGTACTCGCCTTCCGTGATCTCCGTCTCCACGGTTGTGTATTCGATAGGGTCAAATAATGTTTGAAGAGGATTTATTAGTGTATAGGAAAACATCGTTTGCTCTTCTAGATTCGCAAAATGGACTCGAGAATGGCCGGATAGAATGTTTATTAACGTTGCAAGGCCGTTCTGGTGGCTGGGTTATTGTTTTTCTGAGGGATTCTGTCGTGGTTAATCTTCTTTTTTTTAAATTTTATCTAATTTATTGACTTTTTGTCAGGTTGTGTGGCAGCTGACGTTTTTTCACATATTTTCTTCTTTCTCTCTTTATTAGTATTCTTAGTTATGTGTATTTTTTTTTGCTCGTTTTAAAGCCGTGCAAGGCGTCTGGGGCTGGGATTTATTTCCGGTTTCTGAGGACTTCGTATTATATATACTTTTGTAGGGGTGGCAAGCTGAGATTTTTCCAAATTTAGCGTCAGTATTAGTATTCTAGTTATCGTTCCATTGATAGTTTCGTGGCATTGTCATTGTCGCTATTTTCATTCATCGTCAAAATAAAAACAACAACAGTAATATTTGTAGAAAAATGGGAGACAATTATTTTCTGTTTATTTATTTATCTTACCTTGTTATTCTTCTCTTCTCCGTCTCTCCTTCTCTCTGCTTCGTGTACTAGCATAGAAACTTCGTGGCAGTATCAAGTGATAACGGTTGAACCTCGGGTCTCTCAAGGGCTTGGCTCGGTCTCGTTTAATTATTATCACCGACTAATTTCATAGGCGAGTGGACACAAAACACGTAGGCCTATGGATTTGTTCGTGACGTTAGGCCGGGGCTTGCCTTTTTTTTTTTTGTAAAGAGGCCCACCCCTTCCTTCTTTTCCTCATCTTTTTTTTTTCTTATTTTAGAAATTATGATTTGCTATTCTTATGTGTATTATAACCCACCCCTCACCCTCATTATTTTCTTTTCTTTTCTTTTGTTTTGATATATTTTTATTATTACTATTACAACAACAACCACTAGTTGTAATAGTAGTTGTAGAACCATCACCATAATAATCATCATTACTCACCATCCTCCTCCTCCTCCTCTGTCTCTTTCTTTTCCTTCTCTTCCTCCGCCTCTTCCACTTCTCCAAATGTGCCTACAACCCTGGGAGTTCCATCTCCTCATAGGACTCCTATAGCTTACTTTATTAATCGTTGAGAAAAGTGAAAGCCGAGTTCCCTCAAGATTATTCATCCCCTGCGGTGGAAAAGGTATTTAAAGGGTACATTGATTTACGGTGGAAATGCATTTTGTGCGTGGCCGCCTGTCAGCTTGTGCGTGCGTGAGTCTATGTGTACTTTTGATTATGTGTGTTTTTTTTCTGTACACCTTTGTAGATTCAAGTATTTGTTTCCATATCTCTGCTGTGTAACGGCTTATATGACATCCAATGGCAGAAAAAAATATTAAAAGATGGGACACCTTTCGCTAAATGCATTTTGTTCCCACAATTTTTTGTCATTTTATCATCACAGTAATGTTTGACTTCTCACAAACAGCGATAAAAGAGTAATATTAGTAAGTTCACCAGTCTTAGTACCCCAGTCTCGGTAGCACAAATGAGATGGCCACGACAGCTGCAGCAGGTGAGATGCGGCGCGACAGGTGTGTGGGGAGGTGAGGTCCGACGTAACAGTTATGGAATCCGTAACGGGTGAAGGGAGACACAGAAAAACAATGGAAGATGCACGAACCAGGTGTGTAATGGCGTGCTAGACTTGCCACGTGTGCTACAGGCAGGTGTGAGGTCAATCGCGGTGAACGGACTCGGAATAGGTCACGTGATGCGCCTGCACCGAGAGCCGCGAGTAGAAACCACGCCAAGCTGAAACAAGGTTGTTGACTCGTGGCACAAGATGACCCAAGTAGTAGGGCATCCCTGTTATAAAACGATGACAAAGCGAAATTGGAAACGTTTTCCGTGACGTTTCAATTTGGTCTAGATTCCTCTTCAGGCGGGAACACGAAAAATCTAGTTTTACACCGATCTTCAAGATTTTTTTTCTTTCTTTCTATCTTTCTTAATGTGGCATCATTTTATATCACGTTATCTTACGAAACTGCAGTCTAAGCCTAAACGAAGTTCCGGGAGCTCGTTACTGCTAAAAGTTGAAATTTGCCACTTTCCGTTGTTTATTGGTTCGATAAGGCGAAAGGAATAAAGAAAATATAGGTGATAAGATTATTTTCGTCATTTATTGCTCAACAGTGCTTATTCTGCATACTCGTATTAAAATGCTGTGTTTAGATATACAAAACCAGCTGATTTGGGATGCAGATGCAGCGATCGGGGAAAAAACACATTGGCAATATTCGGGGCCACAGCTACAGTCTGTTACATACTCCTCCTCTTCCCCTACAGCCCTTCTTCCCATTTCTCTTCCATTTCCTCGCGCCCCGACATACCCCCCCCCCCTTTCTAGCGAGGATCGAGTAGACGGGGTCAGTGAAGGGACCCCAACACTTGCCGTCTGCCGGTCAAGGCAAAAGTCGTTGGCTGTCGGGTCTTGTCGTTGCTTCTTGGAGGTTCGAGACCCTTCTTAGAATCCTCCCATGTCTTTCTTCTTCTTCTTTATACCCCCGCCTCTCTCCTCCTTTTTTGTGTGTGTCTGCCACGAGTCGAGGGTGTGATTGATCGCCTTGAGCCTTCATTGTGCGCCGAATGCAGTATTAAAGAGTCAGTTGTCGAGAGATGTTGTGCTTGTTTATTTTTCTAAGGAATGTCTTTTCGAAAAGAGGATTTAGTGGTCGTTTTTAATGGTTTCTATTCTATAACCTTATTGGATTTTTAATAGCCGTGAAAATGACATTTATCTCAATCACAGATTGAAAGATCTGATCTAAAGGTACACGTGGGGTTTCAATGCATCATAAGCTATTATATGAACAATTTACATTTTGCGACACGCATTTAAAAAAGGTTTTACAATTGTTGGCATTTACCTAGTCAAACCCAAAACATAATGTGCGTTTTTACATTTTTGTATTATCATTTAGTTATTGTTATTGCCGTGTCGTATTATAATAATCATTCTTCTTTGATTATAATCTTCGCTCTGGCCTCGTTCTCAGCCCGGTATTTAGACGTGAAATCTCAATCGTTTTCCTCCCCTTCTTCCCCATACCACGGCCGCGTAAGTTATGCCTGGAGTCCCGTCCTCGCACGCCCTATGCCCGCTCACTCATGTGTTTAGCAGGGGTTAGCAGGGGGTAGAGGGCAGGGGAAGGGAGGGATAAGTAAGGGGAATAGGGTAGGAGGGAGGGAGGTAGGAAAAGAAGGGATGGGATAGTGGGGGGGGGGGGGTAGGAGTGGATGAGGAACGGGGAAGGTAAGAAGGAAGGAGGAGGGGCGGAGATAAGGAACGGGGAAGAAGGGAAGGAAGGGAGAAAAGAAGGGTTGGGGAGGGATAGAAAAGAATGAGGTAGAAGAGAAAGGAATGGGGCAAGGGAGATAAAGAGAGGAAGAAGGAAGGGATATAGGACAAAATAGAGAAGGGAAGGGAAGAGTGTAGAGAAAGGGAGAAGAAAGGAAGGGAGTAAAGTTGGATTAAGGGAAGAGAAAAGAGGGAAGGAAAGGGAGTGGGAGAAGGGGGAGGGGGTAAAAGAAAGGGGGGGAGGAAGGAGGGGCATGTTTCTGCCTACATTCTGAAAATTCTTAAACATGACCCAAAATGCAGACGTCGCATCCGTCAACCCTTCGGCGCCGCCCTTGTGAGCATTCCTGAGGGGCGCCGCGACCTCCTCTCGCTTCCTCCGTTCTTGGAAGTCCTTTGGAAATCCTCCGTCGATTATGAATTCTCGTAGTTTTTTCTCTCTCTTTCTCTTCCTTTTTCATACTTTTTTCCTTTATACAAAGTTGGAGTCAAAGTCAGTGCAGCAATATTGATTTGGGAAATATTGGGTGTGCACTCTTTTTTATCAATATTTGTGTTTTCTGTTGCTTTATTTTCATTTTTTGATTACACATATAAATACACGCCCTGTATACATGCTTTAAAATTATTACTGTGTCTTTTGATGTCCAACGAAGGAGAGGGAGAGTGAAAGGAATGGAATTACGCCCACAAGAGAAATTTTCGAAATTTGCTTAATTTATGCAGCCCGCCATATCGAGACATCAATCTAAATGCAGCGGCCCTCTACCCTTTATAATTGGCTTCATCAAGTGACCAAGACTTTCCCTCCTCGAGAGTCAAGTGGAAAATGTAGCCTTCCACTCTAACCCCTGCGTCGCGCCGCTCCCTCGCCGTAAATTCTGGTTACGCGGCCACGGGATAAGGGAGGCTGTGGCCTAGTTTACGCTGCGGCCAGGTAGGTTGATGTCAGTGCGTAACTTACGTCTTAACTAGATGGGAAACCATGCTGTGGAGGTGGGTGCAGACATGCACTTCAGTATATATATTTATGGGGGTGTGTGTCGCCGGTGAGAGATAAATGTTTAGAGATTTCTGTATACACAGCGTATGTGTATAGAGAGATTTATATGTACTGTATGTTTATTTATAATACATAGATGCATTGTGAAAAATAGTGATAAATGAATTGGTATATAGTATCTTATTTTTCATGTTTCGAATGGATAACACCGTTTAATTACCTTTACCCAAAAGAAAAAGGATGCGCATTAGCTTGGAACGATATATTACCTTGTTGGCTTGCAGTCAGTTCGGTGCGACAAGTGTATGAAACGATATGAATGAAAATGAAGTCAAAATTTACGTTTCAAAAATACATTCTTGAATGAAAGAGAGATAAATGACACTTATGAGTTAACATCTTCACCTAAACTGCGTGTTGATGATGCAACATGGTAGTTACGTATCATGCATTATTAAATTTTCATTCGAACTCGTACTCATTGTATTCTGCCGCCAAGACAAAAGTTTTTTTTTCTGATTGATATTAGAGAGATCAAGTGTTTTGCTTCGGCCTTCCTAACATGGTGTCATTAGATTATTGTAGTAACAACACAAGCCCGTTCACCTTGGCGGGGTAACTATCCGCTGAACGTGCTTACATTTTTACGGTTTGGTGTTAGATTTTTTTCCAAGGTTCATATACTTTTAATTGTATTATGTAAAGTTTATATCCAGATATATTTTGGGTTGTATGAAGTGTGTATTTCGGAACGAATTAAGTAATACCTTTGTCTGACAGATTAGCTGAAATTTGTAAGATGCAATATTTGTAGCCGCATAAACGTCAGTTCTCTTTTTCTTATTAAAGGCTACACTCCAGTTGGGATATTATTTCCCATCTCGTAATAAAACCTGGGTAGATTACGGGATGGGAAGGATATCCTCGGATAAAAATAGGAGAGGTCTTAGATTTAAATTGTTAGAAAAAAGGAAGAAAGGGATATGGGATTTTTGGTGAAATCTCCTTATACGGGAGAGGAAGGTGGGTCGAGCTGACCCGCCCACCCGCCCACCCTGGATGGCCGGCTTCAAACACTGTATTTCGTCGGCCCACCTTCTGACCCTCTGCTATTATTTTCATGGGGGGTTCTTTTATGTTTTTACTTTTCCTACTGTTGGATCTCTCTCTCTCTCTCTCTCTCTCTCTCTCTCTCTCTCTCTCTCTCTCTCTCTCTCTCTCTCTCTCTCTCTCTCTCTCTCTCTCTCTCTCTCTCTCTCTCTCTCTCTCTCTCTCTCTCTCTCTCTCCTCTCTCTCTCTCTCTCTCTCTTTCTCTCTCCCTCTCTCTCCCTCTCTCTCTCCCTCTCCCTTTCCTCTCACTCCCTCTCCCCTTCTTTCTCTCTCTCTATCCATCTATTTCTCTCCCTCTCCCTCTCTCCCTCTCTCTCTATCTGTCTGTCTATTTGTCTCTCTCTCTCCCCCTCCCCTTCCTCTCCCTCTCCTCTCCCTCCTCCCTCCCCTCCTTCCCTCTCTTCCTCCTTTCCTTCATCTGACCCATAGGTATCTCTAGCTCCTCCTTGTGACGTCACTCGGGCCCTCAAAACATAGGTATTCGGTACAGGATTTTACGTCCGTGTTATAGGTATTAACGACCTCACTGGGAGATGGAATATTTTTTTTACTATTATTTATAGGTATATGAGGGAACGGGAACCTTACCGTTAGCCCTCAAAATGGAGGCTTTTATGCGCTCATCTTTTGACGCTAAGGGAATTATTAACCCTCATCCCGAAAGGACGCAACGGTTGTTTTTCTGTGTTTCTTTGTGTTTGTAGGCGCGTGTCTGTGCATATTTTTCATGTGCTTTTGGGGGTTCATCTCGCCCGTGAAGCCAGATATTTTCCTGTTTCGTCGTTTGGGTAAGAGGAGTTTCGAGGGAGGGTGGAGAGGGAGGGGCAAGTGAGGTGCTGATAGGGGTGAAGAGGGAGAAGCGAGAGGGAGGGCGATAGCGGAGGGAGATCCTTAGACGATAATGTATCCTGACACCGACCCTGTGAGGTTGGACTGTTAGCAATCTAGACTTGGAGAGGTCAGGTAGCCGAGGCGTTGGCGTCGATATTTTGGGATCATTAATCTTTTCCATTGTATATGTTTTTTTCTTATTTCTTTTCTTTTCTCTTTTTTACTTGTTCTTGGTTAGAGCTGCTAACGAAGTTATTTGAAGTGCTTTTTCTTCTTGTTATTTAGCGGCAATCTCTGTACAAAAAAAAACAAGTTCATTCATTCAGCAAAACGGAATTTATGTTTTGTAAAGGGCGTTTTCTTTCCTTTGCTTGCTTTTTTGATTTGATATCCTTGCAGAGACACTGATTTGCCTCACCTCTAGAGAATGCCCCTGCCTGCACACAGTATATCATCAGTAAATGGCACTCAAAACGAAATTAAACGTACATTGGTGTCACGAAGGTTGGGGAAAGAAGGTTAATAACCCTGATGTCTGTGGGAATAAAGTAGAGACAGTCGATTCTGATGTCGACGCCAAAATTAACGAACAGGCAAGTCGGTCGTAGAGAAAAGTATAATGGCAATAGAAGTATACGCAAGACGCCTTCGTGTCGCTGGGCGGGGCACCACGTCGCTCACCGCCCGGGCCTTACCGCTATGCCATCGCTACTGCACGGCGAGGGTGGTTGAACTTCGGTGGCGATGGTGCAGGGATATTTTATCATTATTATTATTATTATTATTATTATTATTATTATTATTATTATTGTTATTATTATTGTTGTTGTTGTTGTTGCCTTTGCTTTTGGTGTCATTATGCTCGTCGTTATTATTATTATTATTACTGTTGTCCGTTGTGTTTGTTTTATGCATTCTGTATTTTATTATATCCTTTTGTCTTCCATAGTTTTGTTTTCCTCTGTTTTTTTCTCATATTCGGTGTTTTCTTTTCCCTTCGCTACTCTCCTATCAATCTGCCCCTCTTTCTCTCTCTCCCTCTCCCTCTTACCCTTTCATTCTTGATCTGCCTCCCCCACCCCCACCCTATCCCCTTTCCTTAGCTATACGTTGTACGCCCAGATTAGTATTATGATTATGAGTCACCGCAGAGTCCTATACATGCGTAGCTGGCGATGTGTTGTGGTGAAGGAAAGGACGGATTAACAGGTGTTGTGGGTTGCGTGTGGATGTGCGTAGGCGGTCGAGCTGTCCGGGTAACCTGACACCGACGTCAGTGTACCCACCACACACACACACGTGCGAAGGCATGCACTCCCATTCATACACATTTGTATGTACGCACACGCGCACTTACACCCACACACACACACACACACACACACACACACACACACACACACACACACACACAGCACACACAGCACACACACACACACACACACACACACACACACACACACACACACACACACACACACACACACACACACACACACACACACACACACACACACACACACACACACACACACACACACACGCACATACTACTCACAAACGCACATACTCACACACACATATGTCCACACATATATACACACACACTCATGTACATATGCTCGCGTGTGTACACATATAGACAAATAGTTAGCATATACACGTGTGTATACATAAGTACACATTGCACAAAGCGGCCTCATGAAAGCTTCGAATACTTCTGCTCGCATCCAACTGTACTTGCTAGTAACATTAACTTTCATATGCGTTTCTGATTCAGTACCGGTCTTTAGTCTGCAGTAAACGAAGCCTGTTATTCATTTTTCTCTTTGTCTATTTTCCTTCCTCGCCCTCCCTCTCCCCCATCACACATCACCCTAGTTCTCTCGCCCTCGAACTTCCCGTCTAGAGGGGGTGCCGCCGGGTGACGGGGAGGGGGAGGGCGGGCAAGAGCGCCCCATGTGAGCCCCACTTCCGGCGCTATGGGGCCATTTCCTGCTTTTACGTCCGGCCGTGTGCATAAAGGGTGCTTCGCTGCCGTCGACAGGTGTGGGCAAGGGAGTCGGGCCTGTGATTTGTAGTTATTATTATTACTGAATTTATGTCCTTGTTATTTTACTGGTCTGTCTGTTTCGTTTTTTTTATTGACTGAATTATTGTTTTGTCTCTTCAATGTAATTTTGATTTTTTGATTTCAGTATTGATTTTTTTTATTCTGTTCCTTTTTTGTTTTGTATTTGACTAATTATTTTTAGATAACATTTACTCCTCTTAATACCAAAAATATTAAGTAATGAATATATTTTTTCTTTCGTGCGTAATTAGTTTATTTTATTTTATTAATTTATGGTTTTATTTTCTCCTCGCAGGTACGTCGTGGCATTCATCGTGCACCTGTTTTTTTCATGATGGTTTGAGGAAGTTGGAAATGAGGTAATGTGTGGAAATACATGCTATTCCCAGGTTAATGAGACAAGTATTAATGTTTATGCTTGCTGCCATGTGTGTGTGTGTGTGTGTCTGTCTGTCTGTATGTAATTATGTATGTGATTGTGTGTATATATTCATGTTTACCCATTTGTAATATGCTTTGTCATTTTCTTTAGATTTATGTTCAGTGTATAATTTTCTATTATCATTTTTACATTCACTCCGGAAGGTTTTGGTGGAAAATGCCTCTCCTTGCCATGACGAACAGTTACAATTACGCTGCAAAGCAAAAAAGTCAGAACTGGTTTGAATTGACACCGAGAAACAGTTTGGAGGAGGCGAGGGAACTGATGGCATGCAGGCGCCCTTTTTGGGGTCATGTCGGATCTTCTCTTCGCGTCCTTAATCGGGAATGTGTTTCGAAGTAGGAATGGATTGTGTAAGAATAGGTAAAAAAGAAAAAAAAAAACAATGGAAAATTGATGTATCTATCAAGCTATCCAGTTTATGTGCGTACCCGCGAGATCATTATCGCGTGTGTAACCATCTCTTTGTTTAGTTTAATGCACACGAGTGTTTATGCGTTTCCGTTCTGCACTGGAAAAGTCGCGAGTGCAGCGCAACAGTAGCTTTTCAACCCCCGGGGACGACCGTGAGGCAAAGCGTCGGCGTGTTTGAGAATCACCCTGAGGTTCCTGTGAGGCACTTAAGTGGAGAAACTCTGGTTTTACGAATACGTATGGCGGTTTAAGGGGAAGGGTTAGGGGTAATAAGTTGCAGGTTTATAGTTTCGAAGCAGAGGTGAGTAGAAAGAGAGCAGACAGACGAACAGACAGACAAACGAACACTCAGGCAGACAGACAGAGACGGACAGGTAGAGTCGTGCGACCGTGAGGGATTTTTATTTTTATTTTGAAGGTGACCCGCTCTGAGTCTTGGGATTAGTTTCTGATGACTTGATAATGGGATATGCTCGTTGAAATTCTAATTAATCTTTATCTTCAATGTATTGGGATTGAGCCGAGAGAAAAAAAAATATGGACAAACTCTGACTCCCACAAATGAAATTGATAGATATAAACAAATAGAAATGTGAAGACACCTGAAAAATAAAAAATATGCCTGCGTCTCAAAGCGATGTTTGTAGAGCATTTTGGCTCCGGCTCGGGAAGGACGCGTGATGGACGCCGCGGGTTTTGTGAGTGACAGCTCCACCAAGAGTTGATCGACGGTCGAGGATGACCAAGGCCGATCGCTCTTCTCGTTTCGTTGAAGGCCGAGTTGCTTAGGGGTAGCACACTATCTGTAAACATACAGAGTAATAAAGAAAAAATGTATTTGAGATTTCAATATCTTACAAATGCGTCGTTGCATCTCTAAAATTACCTGGCACTCCATTTTCTGGAGAAATGCGTTCTGGTTCCATAGAAAAGGCGCGTGGGTGGTTTGCTTCAAAAATGCGAACTACGCGGAAAGCAAGTGTAATAAAGGACGCTGAATTTAGTCTTCGTGTTCGCATGGAAGATACAATGGCAGTTATAATTATCACATAAATATGACTTATGGTAATGTATGCAACAATTGCAATAAAACAGACTGTAATTACAGCAAAAACTAATAGCAGCAGTGTTGAAAATGACAGTGATAGAAATAAATATAAGTATAAATCGACAGATAGATATGGAGATATAAGAATAAACGATGAGAGGAGCCATAATGAGATACACAACGTGGCCTTTGAGACAGATTCCGGCGGAGGCCGAATCTCTCTCCCAAGCTGGGCGAGGAACATCATCTCTCGTTGGGATAATATTCAGTAGTCGGATGCCGCGGCTACCCGTCTGCATTCCTTTGTTTTTTAGATTTGCTTCTTTTTTGTCGTAATTTTTTGTAGCTCTGGGTGACTCAAGGACGACGCCTGTGTTACGCCGCGGTCGTTACAGCCGGAACCAATGTTATGGCCTGTGTTGGGTACAAGGGACGGAGAGAGAAAGAGGGTGGGTTATCTTTCTGTATCGGTGCGTATCTGTATGGTTTATCTGTGTCTTGATAGATCTTAAGTACTTACATATATTCATGTGTGTATTTCTTATAAGTGTAGATGCGTGTGTGGGTGAGTGTGTGTTTATGAAAGAGAGAAAGGGGTGAGAGAGAGAGAGAGACAGACAGACGGACAGACAGACAGACAGACAGACAGAGAGCGACAGATAACACAGCGAGAGGAAGCAAAGAGACAGCGAGAGAGAGAGCGCGCGAAAACGTCTACCTCCAAAGGCCGGAATGACGCTGTCGGTGTTGTTTGTGATCGCTGCTCATAGCGTTTGATTATCGCGCCATGAAAGCACATAATCGCTCAAGTGTGACAGGAAGTATTGAGGGAACATAACGGCTCTCTTATCAAAATTTATTATGCTGCCGAATCAGTGATACCGCTGATAACCTGCATGAGATCGATGCCGACACACTAGATTAAAGCATGAGTCTGTTCTTGTTTTGAGGAGAGAAAAGGGTGTGAGGATGAGGGAATAATGAGAGCGTCTGAAGCATGGGACAGGGACCGCCTAAACTCTATTGTGAGGGTGAGAATGTGTAAGGGGAGTGAATGAGTGCAGAAGGATGAAGAGGAATGAGGCATTATTCATGAGGTAGTAGCCCAGGTCAGGCCTAATAGGGACTCACCCAAGGGCACACTCGGCCTTCAGTACTAACACACAGCTGTTTACGTTGTAGTCATTGACAACGCCAGTACCAACAGCCCCTGTAGAGTAAGCGGGTGTCGTTTATGCACCTGGAGTTTCACATTCACTTGGCGAAGATGTCTAAAGGTTAGCCAGTCGAGTTCTTTTACATTTTCGACTTTTTTCCTTCTGTTGTAAAATCTTTACAGTTTCTTGTTTGATTTGCTCTTTAATGCCTTTTCCGTATTAGTACCCTGATCATTTCCCCTTTTCTTTTTTGGCTGTTCTCCGGGGTGAGAATTCCAGCGTCAGCCTTGGCTCCGTCGCCCGAGCCACGACACCTGTGTCATCCTCACCGGTCCTGCCGTGGCTTCGCCTCCGCGGCTTATTGTTTTTACGCGGATGATGATGAGGCAGGTATGATGTCAGTCATACCCGCTGATGCTTACCTCACCCGCGCCTGTGTGAACACGGACGCCCATCCCGGCGTATGGGCGTCGGGTTTGAGGAACCCGCGGGCGCTGGTCACCACCGGACGCAGGACACGCAGCTTCGTAGACCGGAGGCGTAGGGGGGGAGGGTGGAGGGAGGAATGGAGGGCCACACCTGAATTCCTTCAGCGACCTTGGCCGCGTCCCTCCCTCTGTGTGAGGCCCCACACACGCGCGTCAGCCCCGTCGTGGAGGGAGGAGGGGGTTTGGGGGAGGGCCTGGAGGGTATGGCGTTACGTCGCTGTGAATTGCCTTGGGTCCGCTGTAATGACAAGGGTTCTGCCGCCACAAACGAGATCTATTGCTACTGACGGGGAGGAGCGAGAGGGTCTCTCGCTTGATCGTTTCAGAGATAGAGAAAAGCCGACTTGCAAGGCTCTTGTCCCTTGAATTATATGTTCTCGAGTATACATTTTGTTATAAATCTTTGAGCCCAAGCTCTGGTCGAGGAGTGCAACAGGGCAAGCTGGCTTATCCTTACATAGATCTCAAGCAGAACATGTTTATATGGTTGCATGTTGTATTTTTCTTGTTTGCCAGATATATTTTTAAGAATTTTTAATGAATAGCTTCTTGATGAAGCTGAGCATCTGAATAATAGTGTACTGAATTATGTGCTAGCCTCCCAGCTGCTCCATATTTTTTCGGGAGACCATCCAACGCCCTGCGTGGCCAGTTACGGACTACGCCACTCTAGGGACGCCGTCTCCCGGTGCGAGAATCGGTGGTCATTCCGAGGCCGCGTTACGAATTCGGGCGGGACCTTCTGCCGGAGGATACTGCGGTAACGCGGAAAGGGTGTGCGGGAGACAGCGCACTGGCTGCACGTTTGAGAGAGGCTTCTGTTAGATGAAGTGGGATGCTGAAATGACTAATCTGGCACGCTTTTGAACGTCAGTGAGGACAATTGGCAGAATAATAAGTTTTATCAGGAGCAGTGCTGTGCTTTCCAAGAGGACATTGAGCTGTATCCATAAATCAATCCCGGTAAGGATGGAGTGCTAAAAGCCATTAGTATGGATTCCGTGATCCCGCCCACGTCTCGGCGATACAACTTGCCGCCTTAACATCACCATCGCCGTCGTCTAAGATGTCCATGCCGGCGCGGATTTGCACCTGGACGTTAAAACGAAGCCGACTCCCACGAGAGAGCATCGATTGGGCATCTGATTATAGTGCG
>NW_020869904.1:455011-482511 GCF_003789085.1 Penaeus vannamei | reverse complement strand
AGCTCTTCATCGTGCTTGTTATTGATAGGGCGCTCGGTTACGTCTTATTTTTGTGGGATGTTTCTCGTATATCTTTGTTTCCCTTTTGTGGGTGTATTGCGCTTTTCTAGTCTATAGAGATGACTGTTATCTTTTCTATTCTAGCTGCGCTTAGTGAGTCCGGGCAAACCACGTGCTGTGTTCAAGTTAAGCTTGTGGTCATGTGTCTCTTCGGGGCCGGGACCCACTGGTCGGTAGATTGAAAAGATCATATGTACATGACGGGTTTAATTTCACGGTTTCGATGCCGGCGGCGGGCGCACGTCTGACGCGTTCGACAGGACTCGCTTAATCACGTGGGATCTAACAACACTACTCGTACAGGGCCATCAGCTAACCACAGCAGCACTCGCACGCGCTCACAGCGCAACGCAGATTGAGTGCTTCTCGTGAGACTATAGACTGACACATACACACGCACAGCATAGACCAGCTGACAGGAGGCGACTTATTGATAGTCTGGCTATCACAGCCACATACACACTGTCCCTGAGTAACAGCGAGCAACAACTATCAGTACACACACACGAGCACACAATGCAAGCGTGGGTAAGGGTTCTAAGTTAGTATTACGTAAATCACTTATTGTATTGGGTGGATCCTGCGGGTGAGGATTGACTCGCCGTCACAAGATGCCAACAGTGCATGGTCACCAAGCGACGCCTGCTACATTGACTGGGGGCGTTAGTTAGACTAATGATTGGTGTGCAGGTTCAGTGCGATTTGAAGATACGGATTGCCAAGCACAAGTGCTGTATGTGTAGATAAGTCGTGGTGACATGGTGTCTTAGTGAGGTGATAGTAGGTAGCTAACGCGGGTTCTGGTTCAGGAGTATGGTGGGCGATCTATGAGCGGATGTGACGGATGGAGTAGTATTGCGCGGAGCAGTGGGAGTATATTTGCCACAGGGCATGGACTATGCGGCTAGACACCAGGATTCGAGTGATCGGTCGGTATTGATGGAGCGGCGGAATTGGTAGGTGGGAAATCATGGTGAGTGGTTTGGTCAGTCTGTTCAGTGCATGGTGGCATTGGTGGTTGGGAGCATGGTGTTTTGTTGTAGCTGATAAGGCACGGTGTCCTTTGAAATGAGGTGGCTGGTACGTGACATGACGTCGTATTCAGAATAAGCTGGAGAACATGTAGCGAAGGGGTGAATCGACTGTTCACACTCAACTCACCACCTCACTCAACTCACATCACTCACATCACTCACTACACACCAATACAATCAGACACACAACAGGCTATTATGTTTATATGGTGGTTGGTACACACGAACACTAGTTCGTTGTCATCTTCACTCTCACGGAAATCACGTCACTCACGATCACTCAGCTCACTATGTGAAGTCGTACTGTTTCACCTCACAGCCACACACACACGTCACTTCATCAACTCACTCACTGCACCGTCACGTTCACGTCACTTCACCACACCATGATTTAACGTATATTTCAGACTGATCTTATCAGTTTGACCACACACACACGCAGGCGGAATGTGTGCTATGCCTGGGTTACACACACACACACACATACACACACACACACACACACACACACTCACTCACTCATGCTCACTTGAGCTCACTCACCATATACACATCACACACACAATTAACACATACACACACCATATACACCACACATACGCATACACACACACATAACATACACACGTATAACATACACATACATACAACACACACACATACACCACACGTACATACACACACGCAGACCATACACACACGCCGACACACGCCAACACACACACACACACACACACACACAACACACACACACACACACACACAACACACACACACACACACACATCTATAGAACTTCCAATGTCGATGTTTAAGTATATAGTTTATACACATATATGCATATATGTATGTGTGTGTGTGTGCGTGTGTGTGTGTGCATGTATGTATGGATATGTATACATTTTATATATGTCTATAGTATATATATATATATATATATATATATATATATATATATATATATATATATATATATATATATATACCTTATATATTTACATGTGTAAAATGTGTGGTGTATGTATGTTATATATATATATATATATATATATATATATATATATATATATATATATATATATATATATTATTATATGTGTGTGTGTGTGTGTGTGTGTGTGTAGATAGTAGATAGATAGATAGATATACGTTATATATATATATATATATATATATTATATTATATATATATATATGGTGTGTGTGTGTGTGTGTGTGTGTGTGTGTGTGTGTGTGTGTATACATATACACACATATATTATACCCATTGTATATATACTCATGAATTTTCTTTCTGCCTTTGGTCCAAATGAAGACTCCCCATATCAGTATATCTTGACTGCACTGCAATCTCGAAGGCAGCCTTGTCTGGTGCCTGAATTTATGAGATGAGGATTATATCATATTCAACTACGATGTCTCTCCAACCTTTATATATTATTTTGTTTGTGTGCTTTCGGGCGGTAGACTACAGGTACCGTAAGCCCGTGTAAGTAGGCGGGCTGGTGTCAGCGTTGTTGTGTGGGCGCTGGATGGGTAGCGGTGCCATAAAGGCCGCTCGTCGTGGGCCGCGGCGGCGAGGTCGGTGCCTGGGGCAGCCGGGCTCACGGGGACGGGCGGGATGCCTAGTGTCGCTGCCTCCGGGACTGCCTCCTCTCGATTATATCTTGCGTAGGCACTTAGGGCGGTGACGAGTGGATGGTTCGAGATTCCATGAGTTTGGAAGAGTGATCAAAAGCGCGAAAGCGGCTCGCCCGAAGGAGGGGGCGCTGGGCAGATATTTTGTCCGTCGTGGTGGCGGAGGCGGGCTGGAGGGGGAGGCACCCGCCTGGCCCACACCGCTCATTCCTCGCGGGACTCTGGGACGGAGTGAACGCGCTCCGCGTATATCCGATCGTGGCGTACATGGTCGATCACGAGGCCTTCCGCACGCCTCGCCCGTGGATTATCCTGGATTTGTTTTGTTGCGACTTGACGAAGAGACACACTGGCGACTTGTGTGTGCTTTTGAAAATGTAAACGACATTGCGACGAGTATCGACGATTACGTAAATACGATTGAAAATACTGAATGGATACAGAGGTGACTATTCCCCATCGGATTGTCATCGGATGAGTGGCACTGTGGATATCAATAGTGATCCGATAGTGAGGCCCAAGTGCCAAGCTCTGGCCCTGACACTGCTACATTTACAGTTCAGCGCATATGCGTATATTCGCTGTTTCCACTGAAATAAAACAGCTGTCAGAGAAGTCGGGCGACACGGTAGTGCGTGAACAGTAAAAATAGTTTCATTCTTAAAGTATCGCGAACACGAACAAGTACGTGAGCCGAAGCCCCAGCTCGGGCGTTGAAGACGACGTCATTCGTGTAAGGAAGGGACGAAGCCCTGCATGTGAGGAGGGCGTCGGGGACTGAAGCAGGTGGTGGTGGTCGCCAAGGCGTGAGACACTGCCTGCCACAGTGCCGGGCAAGCTGACGACGAGCGAGGAGCCTTTGCAACGTCGACAGTGCACCTGATCTTGCAGGTCTCGTGCCCGACACACCGACGACATCACCTGGGCCGCGCGGGCGGTCTTCAGTCTGAAACGAGTGAATCCTATCGAATATTTGTTTTGTTTTGCGATCGTTGTGAAATTGTTGTCTTCCTGTTTATCGACTTCAAAATACAAACGTGAAACTTGATTGTTATAAAAGATTGCTTATTGTGATTTGTAATACGAAGTGATTAACTCAAGGCCGCGTAAAATAGTGAAGTGCTAATTACTGGTGTGTCTTCTGTTTGGCATCTGGATTACTTTACTCTCTAAACATCAGCTATCGCAGGGGCACGACAAAAGGTAAGATGAATATACAGTTTGATCATTGTTCAAAAGATATTCGCAGATGTTATTAGAATAGGATCAGAAATTAAAAAGTATGCTTTTGGTTCAAGTATTATCAATGACCAACCAAAGACCAAACCGTCAACGCTAGTAAACTCCAAGTTCCAAGTTCTCTCTCTCTCTCTCTCTCACTCTCTCTCTCTCTCTCTCTCTCTCTCTCTCTCTCTCTCTCTCTCTCTCTCTCTCTCTCTCTCTCTTCTCTCTCTCTCTCTTTCTTTCTCTCTCTCTCTCGTTTCTCTTTTTCTCTCTCTTCCTCTGTCTCCAGTGGCAGGAATTTAGTGGTAGGTTCACTCGTATATGACTCAGTCTAGTACCTGTATGGCACCTTTCGGTTGAAGGTCGGCCCTTATATGAGCCGGACAACGCAGCCCCACCGGCTTGCCTCACCCCCACCGGCCGCTCTACCCATGCCCCTCCTCTTGAGCCCCGCGCCTCGCCCTCCCGCGCTCACAGCTCCGCACGTCCTTGCTCCGTAACAGGCTTATTGCCGGACGCGATTCCCTGTTTAATCGTCTTCGTGGAAACGAGAGATGTGCTCGAAAGGAGAGTTGGAATGAGAAGATGCTTGTGTGTGGATGCTGTTCCCCAGTGGTAGGTGGAATCGAGGGTGGCAACATCTCCGGAGGTTGAGGCCGGTTTAAATTGGATAGTGGAATTTCTAATTCCAATGGTTTTCAGCAGAGTTGGAGATCCGAGTCTTTCGGAAAAAAGGAGGTGCTGGAGGGAAAAGATAAGATGTCCCCTGGTGCTTCGGCTTGTTTGGTGTTTCAATAAAGGTTTCAGCAATCCATGTATGAAAAATACAGATGAACCAATCGTCGGCTTTATATGTTCAGAAGTGGTTGTTCTCGTAGGCTCGAGTACTTCCTGGTGAGGGAGCGGCCAGACGCTAGCCATCAACTCCTAGACGCTCAGCCTCCCCATTCATCCCCCCCCACTACCTCCCCCTGTCCCGTGACCTACTCCCCCTATCCCACATCCCAGGCCCACGGATGGATAATAACGAACTTTTTGGTTGCTGATGAGGAGGACAGTGTTGGGGGCGTGAGGTAAAAAGGACCCCCTGTCCGTCGCGCCTCTGTGCAGGTGTCGGGCTTGTGACGGCTTGACGTGGCCGGAGTTTTCTGAATTGTATTTTTTGTAATCATTTATGGTGTTTGTGTGCTGTGTGTGGATGTCTCAAGAATTTAGACAAAATTTTTATATCGATTTGTGTATAAGAACAAAATTTCTCGGTCTTCCTCTTCCGTATTCAGTATGCTGTACGCATTCTTGTTACATTTAATTCGTCTAAAATGAACAGTTACCATTAAATTCTACTAAGTATTAATTCTTGTAGCATCCCTGAGACAATGGATTTTCGTCTGCACTCCATTGCAGAAGATGCGTCTGTTTGTAACGGATCTGTGAGCGGGTCCTCAGCACCAAACACTTCGTATGAAATAGTTGCCCGGAAGGTTGCGTCTCGGTCCATTGTGTCTTGTTTCCTTCTTAGATCCACTTCCCTCACAGGCCTGTCTTCCCCCGTACACATCACCATCGAGTATGAGGTTCAAGTCTGATAAGAATAAGCAGACATGTGCATTCAAATACGCACATACGGTGATACACCATCACCCTCTCTCTCTCTTTCTTCGTCTAACTCCCTTATTCCTCTCCCTCTCCTTCGCCCTTCCTTCCTTCCCACTCTCCCTCCCTCTCCCTCTCTCCCACACACACGCACACAAAGACTTTGCACGCACACGCTTCTCGGAGTAGGGCAAGGGAAGCGTGCGATTGATCGACGCCGAAATTGGCCAAGGAAGGCAAGAACCCCACGCCGATGTCCACGCACGCACATGGACGCGTGCTGCCATGAAGTTCACATTACGACTTTTCTTTTCGTCGTCCGAGTGTTTTCTTGGATGTCTTGGAATTTTTATATTCTTAGATTTATTTTTCTTTATATACTTAATTCCCCCGTTGTTTATTTTTTTTTTTAATTCAGGGGGTTTGGGTTAGTGAGGTGGGCGTGGGATGTTGGTGGTGAAGTAGGGTTTGTAATTCACAGTTAAAAAATCGTGTTCTGAAATGTTTTTTTATGTTTGGCATGATTATTTATGGAATACCTTTTATATTTCAATATATAATTAGATTTCTCTTGTGGATTTGCGCTTTGGCTAGTTCATTAGGCATACATTGGGTTCATTATTTTCATTATTGCAATTAGTATTGGCAGTGAAGCCCGGTCTCGTTTGCCTTGTGGATTATCGGGTCGCTCTTGTTCTCATTATCGTCTCGAGTCTTCTCCTGAGACTTTCCCGGATGCCGGCAGCGAAGTGTGCATGTTCAATGGCTGATTGAACATCCTCGCTTGGGTTGATTGCGTGTTGCAGATCGTGATTGTGTATCAGATGTTGCGCTTCTTTTTGTTATTGAGATGTATGCTCGGGGAGACCTAGTTCACTGATGAAATATTGCGTCTTAAGTAGGTTGGCGAGTTGGGCCTGGGTTGAGTGACTGGAGTCTCGGTCTTCGTGTGTGTTGTGGTGTGTGTGTGTGCATTTTTCTTGTTCTCTCTCTCTCTCTCCTCTTCTCTTCTCTTCTGTCTCTTCTCTTCGCTCGTCTCTCTGTCTCTCTCTCTTGTCTCTCTCTCTATTTGTGTGTGTATCGTCTCTCTTTCTCTCTCATCTCTCTTCATGTGTGAGATGTGTTGTATCATCTATTTAACGTAGCGACGTGGTAGCCAAGACACTTCATCATGTCGGTGTTAAGCAAGAGACGTGGATCCCTGCAACGCCGTGTCTCATGCTTAGGTCTTCGTTGCAGGTTGCTAAATCCTTGTTGCGATATGGTTGGAGTGGATGCCGAGTGTAGCCTTGATTTATCCAGCGTTGTTGTGTGTGATTGTGTTTGTGTGTCAGATTGTCGCGCACAACATACGGTGCACATTTCGTAAGAACCAACACACAAAGCACGACCCTTATAGAATCCAGCTTACTCCTGGTCAGTACGCACATGCTGCAATAACTTTATTATCCGTGTTCGTATAAACTTTTACATTTATAACCGCAACGGGTTTTGCGCATAAAAATCACCCAAGACAATGCATGTAAGAGGAAAGCTATGTCTGCTCTCTCTTCTCTCTTCTCTCTCTCTCCTCTTCCCTCTCTCTCTCTCTCTCTCTTCCTTCCCTGTCCCTCTCTATCTCTCTCTTCTCTCTCTCTCTCTCTCTCTCTCTCTCTCTCTCTGCTCTCTCTCCTCTCCCTCTCCCTCTCCCCTCTCTCTCCTCTCCTCCTTCCCTCTCTCTCCCTCTCTCTCTCTCTTCCCTCTCTCTCTCTCTCTCTCTCATTTATTTTTCTCTTGCTGATTACTCGCTCAGCACTGACTTGGAACCCGATCGCCTCACCCAGCAACTTTTGTTATGGTGTAGTAAGCACAGTATTGAACCTCCGATACCCTTAATTGCTTTAATAGCTTCACTACCTGCTGAGTACGCCTTGTGGATGGACACGTATATCCGTATGTGTTTCTACCTGCTTTCGGGGTTTGCTTGGTTTCTTTGTTTGTTGCGGAGCTGGCAGTGGCATGTCAGTAGTAGCAACGACTGGTCAGTAGGAGCGAAGCATCTTGACCCTCCGAGTTAGGTCAAAGAATGTTGACTGGTAGTTTTTTTTCTTTCTTTTTTTCTATCTCTCGGACGTTGCAGATGTCGCATGCCTTTCTGTGTGTCCGTGTTCTTGTATTCATAGTAGCGTAGTTTTCATATGTTTTCTGGGTATATTTTCTTCATTGGTACTGAATGTCAGGACATTTCTAAGAAGGCTTCAAGTACAGATTGAAAGAAATATGAAAATATTTCTATATATTTTGTCATGCAACTTATTTTTCTTCCTATGCTGCTGTTGAAATACGTCGGCATTTCGGGGACTTTCTGGCTTGTATTCTGCATTGTTATTATTTGAGTGTGTGTTTGCATGTCGGCCTGAATTATTTTTGCTGCCATTTCAGTGGTCGTAAACTTGAAAATACTCGATTATGCGACTGGAAACGAAGCGCTGGGTTTCGAAACACTGCCCTCGGGTGGTGCGACATGTGTAACGGTCGGGAAAAGTTCCAAATATTTCACCCTAGTTTCAAGAACGTTTTTTTCTTTAATTCTTGTTACGTTTTTCCCCCGTTTGCTCCTTGAAAATGCAATAATTAAGAGAGATTTTGGCATACAACTCGAGGGGCAAATAGTTACCAGGTCGAGTGTATATGCGCTGAGGTGTTTATATGTTTGTGTGTGTCCGTGTTTATGTGTGCGCCGAGAAACTTATCAAGAGGAGGAGAGAGGGTCAGCACCTCGTCCAGGCGACCTGGGGTCTCTGCTCACGATAGCGAATGCAGTTTAGATAACCTGTGAGGCGGGGGTCAGATAAGCGAGCCGTGGTTAAGATAACAACAAGGCTCTCGTCCGTGATCCTTCTGAACTTCTTGCGCTGATATGGGCGCAGTACATGGAACACTTTGGTTTGGTCAGCAGGTTTCGGGCGTCTAGGGTTGCCTAGCTGGGGGAGAGAGAGGGAGAGGAGGAGGTGGAAGGGGGGGGAGTAAATGTCGTTTTGAGGTCGAGGAGTTGTTAGATGACATGTCAAGATGTTCTCTCCTTCTTTTTCATTTTCTTCTTTTTCTCTCGACTGCAAGGCGTGTTGCCAACCGCCGACCTGCTCCCCTCGACAAATAACATCAACCACCTGCGTCCAACGACCCTTGAGTAACGCCGGTGCCCATATTAAGAAGCGGGTTGCGTTACACAGTGTATGATCCATTGGGCCGTTGAGCGTAATGTATTTCTGTCGAGTATTTCCTGTGCACTGTCGAATGTAGTTTATGTTTCGCCTTTTAGTGCTAGAAACAGACAGGAAGGAGAGACTAAGTCTGCCGAAAAGTTTTGTATTGTGTTATGAAAATTTTGGATAATAGATTAGGTTTTATATATTTAATTTGCTTCGAAAGTTATTTCTCTGGTGCATTTACCTTTTAGATCATAATATAAAAGTATTTATAATTAATACATAGAAAATGTTTTTATTCAACCATTCATTTCAGTTTCGAAACAACGAATTTTGAATACTATACTTTTAAAAACCAGTCTTGTTTATTATTTTATTCATTATTATCAGGGCTAGTATTTTAGTTTTATCGCAGTTTATTTTATCCGCTTATATAAATTTCGTATTCGTTGCTGTGCGTAGGGAACAAGCGAAGCCGACAGTGACATACCTTTCGTACCAAATACCTTTCTCTTCACACTTGCATCCTTCGCCGACATTCTCATCGGCTAATTCCTCTCTCTCGACACGCTCAAGTACTTGCTGTTTCTCCGACACTTTTGGTGGGAAGGAAATGTGTGATGCGGCCGCCCTGACTTGGTAATCAGCTTTCTTCGCAGTGTGTTTGTGTGTGAGGACGCAAATAAACAACTATCGTGTTGGCAGCAGCTTACAAGCTCGCAGCGCCCGAGGTCTTCGCCGATAGTCTTCGAGATGATAATTATAATTTAGTATTCGTAATCCATAGAGTATATGAGTTCCTCCTCCCGGAGACCAATTAGAAGTCGGCTAGCTACCGGCAGCCGGTTCTGATTGGCTGCGAATCGCACGCGGCTGCTCGGCCGAAGGAGTCTGAGGCGATGGAATTCACCGCGGGACAGAACGGTCGTCGTACATTCCCGTAAACCGACGGACGGAGGGACGGATAGATGGACGAGGGACGGGAGGGAGTGATCCATCCGGGAGGCGGAGCGAGTGAGAAAGAGAGATGTGGGGGTAGAGGGAGAGAGAAGGGGAGAGGGAGGAAGACAGATCGAAAGACAGAAAGAGAAAGATACCCGACCCGCTTTGCTTTTCCGCGGCGTGGCCCGAATTCTTCTCGTAGGCTGGACCAGTGCCAAGATGAGTGCTGGATTAATTTGCGGCGTAATTATCTGCTACGGCGTTCACTCAGTGCCCTAATTACCTCGCCTAATGACCAAAGTTAGCCTCGCTTTATTAAGATCTCGGAATTCTTCACACGCGCGCGTCTTTGAATAGTATGGCCCGCGTGTCATTAATAATCCATTCGTGAAATATTGTTTCAAAATATATTCTCTCTGAGGGGTGGAAAAGGGGAGGAGGGGGGGGGGCTTAATAGGCATCCCGATCCCATATTAAGGTCAGGAGATAAGATCGTTATGGAGACATTAAGGTCACGAGGGTAGTTATTTAGGCATATTTAATTGTTATTAATCGGCTAAGAAATGTTAGAAGGGTTATTTTGGTAAAATATTAAGGGATGCGCGAAATAGAGGACGATAGAGTTCTTAAAGACAATGTTAGAAAAAAGGTTTGGATACAATGCGTCGTTGTAGAAAGTTGAATACTTACACGGAGGAAACATGCAATTGTCTTAATCACAAGTATACACAAGGGAATGTATGCGCGTTTGTGTGTGGCCAAAAAAGTCATACGTGTACTTTTATATTTTAACATCGCGTGTAGTAAGCAGTGTCATTATGAGATATTTCGTTTTATATTGTCCTCCACGCAAGTCTTGCAATTCACCTGCAGTAGATCGATGGCCAGATTGGCAGATTTTACTTAATTACTTTTTTTTGGCTATTGCTGTTGTTATTTGTGTGAATATTATTGCCACTGTTAGTCAAATTAACCTGTTATACCTGTTTGAAGATCCCCAGTGCGACAATCAGTAATATTGAGGATTATTTTTGAATTCCGTTAGATCTGAAACTCTTACATGAGTATGCATTTATCAAATTATCGTTATAAAATTCCATATTTAATTCTATATTCTCTTAACCTTATTATTTTCATATTTATTTAAGCTATCCCGAACAACCTCACCCCGCCGTTCCCACAAGACGCGCCTTCGCCTCGACGCCCCAGACCTCACTGAAAACTAATTGAGAATTTACGATTTTATTACGGGTTTGGACGGTCTTTATTCCTCGTTCGGGCGGTCCGAGATGTTTTCACGGGGCAAAAGTTAAAATAATGAGGGGCGAGCAGGAATAATGATTTAATTACTAATTTCGAGGGAAAAAAGGCCGAGAGGGTGGGTCGACTTTTTAGAAAAGAGTTTAAGGGTGGGGTTTCATACGCCACAGGTGGGGGGTTTGAGCACTGTCTTATAGATAGCAGTGTGTTATTAAGATTGTGAGCAGATGGTAAATTATAGATAATCGTTTTCGGGTAGATTTGGATTGAATGGCTTACTTATCTCTATTTCCCTTTTTCATATGAATACTTTTTACTTATATGCATGTCTTTGTTTTTGACCAGTTAGGAATGATCGACGTAAACCTAGGAGGTCAATGAAGGCAAAACGTTAATAATGATGCATGGCTAATTTCCAAAAAAGGATTAAGTCCAGATAAGGGCGTGACTCCGATCATTGCCTTGGTCCCCCCTCCCCCCTGGGATTTTCTTGGACGAAGGAGTGACACAGGAATCCTCATTATCCTTGGTCACTTCATTTACGGGTCATTAGCGTCGAGAGGTGACGAATCAGGGTGACGGGTGCAGGTCACTGGGAGGCCGTCACGCTACCTCCAGTCTTCGTTGCACACTCGATACCTGACCTCCGTGTCCCCGCCTGCTTCTCCCACTTCCCCTCTTCCTTTCTCCCCTCCGCCTCCTCCTCTTTCTTTCCCCTCCGCCCTCCATACCTCACTCCAACCGCCTTTCCTCCAGTGGGCGGGGCTGCAGCATTGACTCTGGGGATGAAGGAGTGATGCTGGATTTTTAGTCGTTTCTTGCTCACTGCTGATCCTTCATACTCCAGATGGGAGATTACAGGGCGATGGTGAATCTAGGCGTCGCGTAGTTTTCTCGGAGGGGATGATGATGATGGTGATGATGATGATGATGACGACCGGTTTGGAATGTGACTCCGCGGGATTCTGTTGTTGCGACGTGTGAGCGGCCTCGGTTGACCTCCGTGAACTCTGCAGTGAAATCTCAAATCACTGCCAGTCATTCGGGGTGTGTGGGGGTAGGGGGGATGGAGGAGGGTATTGGTGTGACATTTAAGCAAGAAAAGGGAATATTATTTGGCTCAGTTATGGCCGGCGAGTCAGACCTCTCAAATTTGTGTGAAGGGGAGATCTCTCGTAAATAGCGTAAAAATGCGTAAAAGGTCTCCACAGACTGATTGCTCTTGCGTGCCCTTTTTCTCCTTTCTTTCCTTTGTTCCTTTGCATGCAAGAGGAACATTCAAGGTGTCCTAACTTATCTCGTTTGTACACTCGCCTCCACCCGCTTCCAACGCAATCGGAAATTCTTCCCCGCTGACTCCCAGGAATGCCGCGAAGTCTGATACGTGAAGGCCCGGAGAGGTTGATCTTGGAGGCAGCAGCCCTTGTTCGTCGCGATGTCGCCCGCCGCGGCTGCCCAGCGGATGACACTCCGTCAGGCATGTCGACCCCAGGCAGTACTGGTGGCAGCCGCTCGCTTCCAACGCGCACCGACCGATCGGCAACGACTCGAAGAGGAGAGGGAGATCGTGGTGACGACAGGTAGTCACAGATTTAGGTATGAGAAAGATGATGCTCTAGAGAAGTCTCTGCGTCTCTCTCTCTCTCTCTATCTCTCTCCTCTCTCTCTCTCTCTCTCTCTCTCTCTCTCTCTCTCTCTCTCTCTCTCTCTCTCTCTCTCTCTCTCTCTCTCTCTCTCTCTCTCTCTCTCTCTCTCTCTCTCTCTCTCTCTCTCTCTCTCTCTCTCTCCCTCCCTCCCTCTACAAGTAAGCTTTCTGATTTCTTATGACGCAACACATCTGCATTACTTGATATTCCGATCATTGTCAATGGACGCATAGCGAATATCCTGAAGAAACGGACACCTTTGGTGAATGAATTTGAGCTCTCGAAGGTCAAGGGTGTAGGCAAAAAGAAGAAAACCTGCGGAAATACCTCGATTTGGAATGCGTTTGAGTACATGTTCTGGCACTGCAATGGGTGAGGCACAAGGCGTTTGATACCTGATTATCAAGGCACGCTAAAGAGAGAAACGAAATCGAAACAGACTGTAAGGGAAGGTATGGAATACTCGGAGCATGTAGCCTGGAGCACGGACCAATCTTAGAAGGGAGGGAGATACCTTAATGATGGTAGCAGGTATTATTTAGGGTGTCATGACACACAAGACGGTATCGATGAAAATACTTTCAGGCAATGCAGAGAGGGGAGGGAGAGAGAGAGAGAGAGAGAGAGAGAGAGAGGGGGGGGGGGGGTATGGAAAGAGGCTGGAGGAGAAAGGGAATATCTTAGAGAGGGAGGGGCTTGGTATGTGGATGAACAAGATGTCGTGACGACACGCCACGTCTCCGGCATGTCCGAATGAATGAAATTTGGAGACGATGGAAAGAAACAGTAAAATTAGGGGTTTGCTTCGCTCTGGTCAATCTGGCTGGAGGCAAATGAGGAACAGCCATCTTGTGACAAGCTCCAGATATCTTGGCTTTCGAAACTAAGCTCTGGTGGCCTTCGCGTTGTGGATGGCGCATGTGGTTTGGCTCGGGCCTTGTTGCACGCGATTCGCAATGACGGCTGGATGATGCCCGTGAGTAAGGCAGGTGGCGAGGGATATGTTCCAGATGGCAAGTCTGAATCGGGTATCTTTAAGGTCGTTTAATTTGTTGTGTAAATAACAATTTCTGGCGAATCATCATCCGCTTTCTAAGCTAAAAATATGGCTTTTCGAAAGTTCACACTGGCGACAAAATAAACAACTTTCTAATTCAGGCTCACGTATTTTAGTACTATTTAAGTTTTTTCCTTTTTTTTTTTCGTATTTGACGTCACGCCCCACAAATAGACGCATCCGAGCCCCATGTCCATACGCCCATGCACTTGGTGTGACGTGAAGAGGGTGTGGCATGACGTCCGTGTTACGTAGAATCTGTAGGTACGAGTACTCTTGCTGTCTGATCCCCTCTCCTTCCCCCTCCTCTCCCTTTCTACCCAAGGTTATACTTTGGCTCTTTTTTTCTTTTCCTTTAGACTTCGTAAACTACTTAGGCTGTCTTTTAAGATTCCGACTTGGCGTTTTCGCATTTGCCATTGCCAAGACTTCACTTCTTGGAAGTCGGCTCGTTTTATTCTAGAAGGAGCATGTTGAATGTGTGTGCGTGCGTGAGTGTGTAAAGGAGTGAGGAGTGAATGCGTAGGGCTTCGTAGCGTCTCGAAGACAATGAACCCCGAAGTGCGTTTTTATCGTGTCTTCCAGGGGCTTCACCCGCCGCATTCTGTTTCTCTTGAGTCGCTCAAATCCGGGCTTGGAGGAGGAGGAGGGGAAGGAGGGGAAGGAGAAGGAAGAAGGGTCAGTGCCGGGCCTAAAGCCTAATACAGCGATCTCCTTCTTCGGATTCAAAGGCTTGCCGCGCCGTCGCTCATGAGACTTTAAAAACGGCGGCGAGAAAACGTGACTTCAGGATTTTAGGGATTCCTGTTGTAAGGATGAGACTTCGAGAACGATGCTAGTTTTCTGTAGTGAATTGTAGTATTTTTTTCTTTTTACACCTTTATGGTAAGAGGTGCGAGGTGTGAGTAGATTATCGCCGAAGTGGCTGGAGAAGTCGGCAGGTGAGGAAAGAGATTCGAGCTCAGGTGACATGGGAATAAATAGGTGAAGGCCTACGATACGCTAAAACTGCGAGAGAGCATGGGATGAGGAAAGAAGTCTATCGTGGAGAATATGTGAGAAAGAGCAGAATAGGCTCATGAGATGAGGAACAAGCGAGATGAGGGTGAGGTGAGTGGAGAGGACGAGTGTCCTAAGGCGAGGGGCGGGGCCTCACCTGTCTGGGTGTAAATGGTAGATATTGTACAGGTACGACCACCCGAGGGGGGTGAGGGAAGGACAGGTAGAAATTCAGCCATGGGTCTACAGGTGAGTCACCTGTAAGGACGAATATATAATGGGTGTGAAAATATATAAATATAGATGAGTTCTGTCAACGTCGCAAGGGAGCAAGGACTGATGTCATCTTTTATTTCAAAATCTGATCGCCACGAGATGCACGCCAACCGAGTAATGAAGCGCGAGCGCCTTCGCCCGAAAGAAAGGAACGCACTTTACCTCTCGATGGAAAAGGTAAACGATGTCAATTTCATGAATGTGTCGTCCGGTTGACACCAGGCGAGGCCCGCCCACTTCCATAGCCTCAAGGCCGAGCATTATCCCCATAAAGTACTGTGGACGCCGGGCTCTGGAGGCTCACCGACCAGCACTCGCCCCCCTTTTGTCGTCCTTCTTCCCTCATTATTAACTTTTGAACTTCTCTTCACTTTCGTCTCATTGTTCCTTACCTTCCTCCTCCATTCTCCCCCCCCCCCACCCTGCTTCCCTCCCTCCCTGCCCGCCCTCGTCTCATTCTTAAGTTGCGTCTCTAGTCACCTTTGCCATTTCTTGTCTGTGCTCGTGTTCTTTTGGCTGAGGTTTTGCTTCTTTGCTTCCAGTTCTTTGGCGTGTTGCTTCTTCATTTCTTTTGGTTCGCAATTTAATTTCAGTCGGTCTTGTTATTAATGTTATCATTATCGTTACCCAGTCCTCGTTTTTTCATACATTCCCTCTTCCGTGTCTTCCTTTCCCCTTTTCCTCCCTTCTCTCCGACTTCCTTCCTATTTCATCTTCCTCACGCCTTTTTCATGTCAATTCTCTTGTTCCTCCTTCTCTACTCCCACCTCTCGATCTTATTCTTACCTCTTATGTTGGTTCTTTATTCCTATCTCCGTCCCTTCTCCTCTTCTCCTGTCTCTTGTTAGTCATATCTTTCCCCCTTAATTACCCCTTCTCTTACTTTTCCTTTCTCCCTTCTTGTATCCGACTCTTCCCTTACCTTTTTCTCTTTCTCATACTTTCCTCCCCTCTCCGTCCTCATTCCCCCTTTACCGTATTACCTCCCATCTCTTTGCCCACCATCCACCTCTTCCTCTTCCTCATACTTTCCTTTCCTTATGGTCGTCCACCTCTTCCCGCCCCCCTCCTACCCACCGCCTCGCTCCTCCCTACCCCCTCTTTCCTCCTCTCTCCTCCCCCCTCCCAATTCTCTAATTCCCCCCTCCTTGCTCTTCCTTATTCCCCCATCTTTTCCCTCTTCCCTACTCCCCTCCTCCTCCCTCTTCCCTACTCCCCCTCCCTTTCTCCCTCTTCCCTACTCCCCCTCCTCCTCCCTCTTCCCTACTCCCCCTCCCTTTCTCCCTCTTCCCTACTACCCCCTCCCTCCTCGCAGCGGTCGAAGAGAACTCATTTTCCGGTCAACGCGATGGCGCCCGCTGTGATTGTCGCGCCAAGATTTAACACCGTAGCGGACAAAACCTTTTGGGGAAGTGTTTGGGCAGGAGGAGGGATAATCGGCGAGCTGGCGAAGATTTACGGGAGGAAGGGAGGTGAGGAGGAAGAGGAAGGATGGCGAGAAAGGTGGTGGTAGAGGAGGGATGGGGAGGGGGGAGGGAGGTGGTAGTGGAGGAGGAAAAGGAGGAGAAGAAGCAGGAGAGGGAGGAAGGGAAGGAAGAAGGTGAAGGAAAGGAGGAGAGGAAGAAGGAGGAGAAGCAGGAGGGATAAGGAGAAAGGCATGAGGCGATGAGGAATGGAGAGAGGAGGGAGAGGAGGAGGAGGAACGATAAAGAGGGTGGCAGGCGGAGGGGGAGGACCGGGCAAAGAGGGGTACTGTCCAGATGCTGTAGTTAGTATAAGGCCGCTGGAAATATCTTCCGGGTTGTGAGGAATGCTTGATTGTACAGCATACCTCTGCTTGTTAAACCATAACTCCTTGCTATATCGCCTTCCTTTTCTGTTTACCCCCTCCCTCCTTCCTTTTTATTTCCTATTTCTCTGTCTTCTTTCTTCTTCCCTTCTCATTCCTTCTTCGATAAATCGTCTCCCGACCCGCCATACGAAGCGAGAAAGCCCGTGCATTTCGGGGTCGCGTGGCTCAAAGTTACCCTTGAGCAGAAAAAAACCGCAACCCCTTTTTCATCCTCCCTCCCGCCTTTGCGTCTAATCACGTTTGAGCCGAATCGTGGCCATTAGTTTTTATCTTTCTTTCTTTTTTTCTTTCTCATTCTTCCTTCGCGAGTGATTCTTTCCAGGCGTTCTTCTGTTATGTAGAACACCTGCTATTATCGTCCGGAAAGTATCGCTAATGTGGTGCTTGACCAGTGAGTCGTTACGGAAGGTAATCTTTTTAGGTGATGCGTTCGCGGCCAGATGGCGCTGTTTCCCTGTCGTTTCCTGGGTAGTAAATGATCATTTGGGTTTCATTATTTTCTCTTTTTTGTATTCTACATTAGGGAAGAATGGCTGTCTTTTGTCTTCTCTTCTCCCCCTCCCCTCTTCCCCTCCCCCGCAGCCTCTCCGTCCTACTGTCCTGTTAGGTTGCGGATGTCGTTGCTCTCTCGGCAGCGTCGTCCGAATCTCTCCCTCCTTTCTCCTCGAGCGCCATTTCTTCGCATCGCCGAGTGCCAGAGCTCTTAGGGTGAAAACCAGCGTGTTGTCTGGGGCGACGGGGTAGGGGTGGGTGTGGGGAGAGGCGAAGGAGGTCGAGAAGCTCTCTTCTATCTTTCTTAACACGCGCCGAGGAGACAATAATTTTAGCAACGGCCGATAAGCTTAGCGTTTCGGAGTCGAGATTGGAGGCGACGCGCGCGGTGTGTTGACATTGAGATATGAGGCTTCAGTACTTGCGAAAGTCGGGCTTCGACTCGCTTTACTGAACTTAACAGGTTCCGTCAAGGATATTTCTGGGCTCTGCTGATACGGCTACAGACTTTTACATCTTATCTACTAAAATTACTATCGTTAGTTTTCGAGTCGACAGGCATGCATTCCTTCGCCCAAGTCGAAAGTATAGCTGTGCACAAATACTAGGCTAAGCAAGAAAATGGAAAAATGCAAATTGTCTTATTGCAAGTAACACCTTCATATTCTACAAGTCAGCGCTTTCATATCTCGCCGAACCTTGGCTTGGCTAATGGATGGATTTGGGATAGATGCTGCACATAAGCTTCTACATATACCACTTTCCGTATATATATATATATATATATATATATATATATATATATATATATATATATTATATATGTATTTATGTATTCAGGCCATCGCTGTGGCTCAGTTTACTTATGTAGGGAGGAGTATTGTGTGCAAAAATCTTTCAAATTTTGGTTCCACTTTTGAATAACTTAAAATTGCACCATGTGCTTTTGTAACCAAGAATAATGCAACAAAAGCGCTGAGTTTATTGAAATTCAAAGCTTTCCCTTGGTCTGGATTTTATTGTCGATGTAATAGCGATTATGCAACGTATTGGCCACGCGAGGAGGGCGGGGCGGCATGGGCGTGTGACCTCTGTTTAGTGCGCGTGGAGGGGGAGGCGCCCACGGGTGCCAGTGCGATGCCTGGGGTTTGGCTCTTATCTTCGCCTAATTAAGCTGCACTGTGGTTCCCGGGATTTGCCATCGTTATTTCTCTACTTAACTTCGTGTGTCTGTATACATATTATATATATATATATATATATATATATATATATATATATATATATATATATATATATATATATATATATATATATATAGTGTGTGTGTTTGTGCGTTTGTGTGTGTGTCTGTGTATATTTATTTATTTATTGTTGACACAACAGGCACATTCACACATGTATACATGCATATAGAGAGTAGGGATCACAAATCAGCTTTTATTCGTATAACTGTGCATGCTCGTTTTATACATTATCAGCATCTCATTCGCAAGCACTGACTCCGAGCGGAAGCCAGACCCGCCGAGAGCACAAAGCACTGGCCCCTCGCGCCCAGGGTTGACAGGCCGCCCGTCCGCGTGCACTCGAGAGGGCCGCTGTGGGGGTGGAAGGACATGACCTGTAATGAACAGACGTGTGTTGTTATTTAGGGAGTGTGTTGCCTTATGCTTTCACTTTGCACTAATTCACGTCTCTCTCTCTCCTCCATTACAGGTAAGACCAGAAGCGTGGGAAGTCGGCTCTCGTGACTCATAAAACCTCATGACGCGTGAGTCTCGAGCCATGAGCGGTGTCTTCGGATCGTGAGTCGTTTGTTTGTTTTTAATGAGGCGCTTGCAGTAATTTTTAGTAACTTTTTCGTGATTATGAATGATGGTTGAATATTGTATGATGTTACTAGTATAAACAATTACTTTACTGTAGTATCAGTTGTAGTTTCATTTCGAGGAGCGCTGATGCCAACTAAATTCGAAAATAATTGTAATAACAAAATGACCGCCATACAAAGGTGAACATTGGTAATAATAGACGTAGATAGATAAGTAGACTGTTCTGAACCCTGATTATCGGATCTGGAGTGCTGGCGGCGGAGGCATAAGCGGTTATAGTCGATTAGAGTACTCATTGTTACGTTGGAGAAGTAGATCGTGTTATCTCTGAGTTTGTTTGTTACTTTAGAGTAATGCGCAGTTGTTTACAGTTTAAAATGAAAACTAACGAAATCGAGGGTTGCGTTTTTGTTTTCGTGTATTTAAATGTAATGTTTAATTTCTTTAGGATGTTGTGTGTTAATATAGGATAAGAATAGTTATTTGCAGTATTAGAATCATAAAATGTTGTATTTTTCAGTACTGATTACCTATTTCGGTATGGACAGAGTATATCTTTTGTTAAAGAATGAAGCACATTTCTTTCAAATATTAGACGAGTAGAATGAAAAAAATCAAGGTTTTTTTTCAACGGTTTTATTTAATCCTCTGTCAGTACAAGATAACGATTTATATGGCTATGTTCAATTAATTTAATTCGCATATTTGTAAATCTAATTAAATAGTAATAATAGCAGGCAGTCGTCGTCATCAAGGAGATAGGGAGCCGACGTCGAGAGGCATGGCGTTGCGGGCAGGGCGAAGCGCTTGGGCCTGTTAGGTATCTCCGCCGGGCGCGATGCCACTTTTCTCATCCGATTGACATTCTTATTTCGTGGCCCCGGTGCGGAGCCAATCGCGCTGCGCAACGAGGGCCGCCGAGAACCCCACTGGCGAGGCGGGTGCGCGGTAAAACGATGGTTAGGCCGCTTTCATTAACCTGGAAAATTAATGTTGGTATTTTGGCGTGGTGGTAACCGCATAGCTGGACCGGTCTGACCTTGGCTGGTGTTCAGACCCCCCGGTATTGGTACACCCCCCTTTTCTCACCCCCACTTGGTAACCTGAGGATGGAACTTCCATGTCATAGCTCGAATGAATTGTCTTTTCGTCAGTTGGGGAACAGTCACTGGCAGAGCTGACTTCAGGATACAGCAGTGAGAGCGAGGAAGCCGAAGTCCTCGGGCTGGCGTCTATACCCCTTCGCTTCTCGCCCTTTTCTCTCCCTGCCCTCGCCCTTCTACCCCTCGTCTCCCCCCCCCCCCTCCATTCCCTCCCTCACTAGCTCACCCTAGGCCGCTCCCTGACGGCCAGCACCAGGCCTCCCTCGCTCTGTGTGGGCTCACGTAGGCCACCGAGAACGGATGTCAGGAATATGAAAAATATTTATCTTTTAAATTTTTAGTAGCCAGACATTGTGTTGTTTATTACTGGCAAGCTTGTATCCCGAGAAATATGATGGTTCATTCCAAGACTTTGCGCCGCTGTTTGACCGTTCAGCGGTGTGGGTATTGCCTGTATGTAAACAAATTAAGGGCCCAGTCTCTCTCTCTCTCTCTCTCTCTCTCTCTCTCTCTCTCTCTCTCTCTCTCTCTCTCTCTCTCTCTCTCTCTCTCTCTCTCTCTCTCTCTCTCTCTCTCTCTCTCTATCATATTTTCATTTTTTCCTACCTCTCCTCCATATCCCCCTATCATATTCTCCCTCACCTCCTTTCTCCTCTCTTCCTTTACCTTCCTTGCCTTTCTCCCTTCTGCCGCTTCTGTCTCCCACTCCTTACCACCCTCCTTCTCTCCTTCTCTCCCTCTCCTCCACCGTCTCCTGCTTCCTCTCCCTCTCTCCCAGCCGTCAGTGAGTCTCGGGAATACTTGCCAAGGCCTTTGCTTTCCCTTTTGTAAAAGAGCAGCTTTAGGTATCTTATATGTCCAAGTGTAGTTTGAGTTTGCTTTCAGACCCGGTCACTCCACGTGTTCAGCGGCGAGGGTTTTATACGTTCGCTTAATTCGATCGTAAAATGCTGCATCATTCTCTTTGGAATTCATTTTCCATTTTCCGTCTCGAGCTCCGAGATCTGCGATCTTTTGGATACGTTTCTCTGATTGTTTAAATTCTCTCTTTTTTCTAGTGCGTGGTAGTACGTTTACCGTTGTCATTTTCGTGCGTTTAGATTATAGGTCCTTTTATAAACAAATACAAAAATCTTGTTTCTTAGTCTGCCTTTACTCAAACTGATATAAACAAACGCCTTTCTGGAAACTAAAAGCAGTCAGCGGTGAACGACAGTAGGTTACGAGAGGAATATCTTTCTTTTAATTTCTTTGAAGCATTATTCGCGCTGTGTTGCAAAGGCAGGATGGGATGGCACCAACAGGTGGTGGTGTCCGCGGCGAAGTGCCCGGGAGACACGCCGGACGATGCCCCTCATGGGTCAGGGCGTTCGCATTCCTCAGTGGCAGTGCATGTTGCATTAGAAGGCCACAGCTTGTAGGTCAAGTGAGCGAGCCTGCGTGTTGTGTGCGTTAGGGGGTTGGGTAGGGTGAGGGGGCCTCCCCGCACGGTTCCTACCTTGCTAGATGCCCCCGGGTATGGCGTCACCCGGACCCAACACTGGATGTGCACTTGCTTACATGACGTTGGTGTGGTGTCATGGCATCGATACTGTAGTCATATCTTTGATCATATCAACTTTGGCCACACGCTCAACCCAAGGGACTACTATTGAATTCAGCTGTTCGACAAAGGAACCTGTGTCCTTCCCTTTAGTTTTTTCATCATAAGCCTATTTTCCGTTAGTCGGTGCCGCTTCAGCCCCCCGTCGGAGAACATTAATTGGCTTAATGTCCACGTGTTGCTGGCTGTATAGCAGCAACAACCCTGGGCGAGACAACGACCTGCCGGGCCGGAGCTCTGGCGTTTTCCAGGGTTGTGCTGCTGTCAAGGTGGAGGAGAGTGGACTGGACGTGGAACTATGGAGTAAACAGGTCTCGGCGAGCCACCATCTGTGTGGAATTTGCGAGTTATACGTACTTGCTGTCCATTTTTGGAGGATGACTTGTGTTCTTGAGAAGTGCCACTGGAGTTACTGCTCGTATGTTTGAAGATAAATCCTTGGGGGTGTGCCTCGGTTTGATGAACGGTACCATAATGTAAGGTATTGGTAAAGGTCAGATATATCGAGTTTTGATCTTGTACCTTTGACCAGCAGGTCTCCCGAGCTGACCTTGTAGCCAGAACGACCATATAGTCTACCTGACCTTAGAATCTACCTGGCCTGTACTTCGTTTAGAAATGTGTCCGTAACCAATGCGTTAGGACCGTCCTTATACACCGACCTTGAGTTCCTCTGTATCGCAGTATCGTTAACAGCTTTTAAGCCCCTTGTAAGTACGACAGGCAATAATGTGTTAAGTATACATAAGTGGGCCAGATCTACGTTACATAAGGGAAGGGACCTGACGTGGGTTGGAGGCCTTCGTGTGGGTTAGGGCTGGGTCAGGACAGAGCCAGAATGGTTTCGGGAGACGGGCGGGGCGAGGGAGAAGTCAAGAGATTAGGCATGTAGATGTGGGAGTGGAAGGGAATGCTAGGGCGGATTAGGATTGAGGGATTTTGATGGGGAGAGATCGATAGAGAATGAGAGAGAGAGAGAGAGAGAGAGAGAGAGAGAGAGAGATATTAGTGTGGCGTGGACAGTAACGGGAGGACAGTGACGTAATGCAGAGACTGTATGATATATGATTGATAGAGATCAAGTAAAATTGCAATATGTAAGTACCTGCCCAAAGGAAGTACTAACGAGGTGTGCCACGGTGAAAGATTTAGACCAAGAGATTAATGGTTCTGCGTCGTCGTAGAAAATGTGTTTTGGTCGTGTAAAGCCTTCCTTTTTCTGGGTAAAGGGGCGAGGTCTTCCAGGTCGTGCCGGATTGTCTGGGACACGCCCGTCATACGTTCACCTTCCAACTAGATCGTGTATTTTTTGTAATGCTAAAGGAGAAAGGAAAGGTAAGGTTGGATTCCTGGTTACACGCTGCGCCCGCACTTCCGATTAGCGCGGCGTGTGGGTGGAGGGGGGGGGGGAGATTATGAATTACCACATTGTAGCAAAATCGAGTGTGGAACTTGGTTTGAAAAAAAATATTTGGTTGGCACACTGCCACACAATAATGATAATAGTGATGATAATAATAATAAAAAGAATAATGATTTTGATGAAGATCATGATAATGATAATGATAGTAATTAACTATCTCTTGTGAAACTGAAGCATCACCTTCGCCCTGGATAACCACCTGGTAAAACCTGTCAGGAGACCCGAGCACCACGAGGCATGCGCCATATAAGCCCCTTAAAAAAAGCACAACGCAGTAAACCCATATGGGGGTAGGAAAGGGGGGGGGGCAAAATCCAAACGACCCTTAGACAGAAAGGGGCCCAGGGAAGAGATAAGGGAGTAACACCAGCCATTCGTCTGGGCGCTGCAGTCGTCCTGCCTTTCGTCTCTTCGTGAGGAAGTGACACTCGAAAAGAGGGAGGAAGAGATAGAAAAAAAAGATAATTAAATGGAGACTGGAATTCGGGAGTTCGGGTTATCAGTGGTTATTAATTAGCGAGCTGGTTTCGTAAAAAAAAAGTCACTAAAAATCGCGATTTGAATAGCGAGGAGACTCACAATTCAGTAGACGATTAGCAGCTTATCTAAAGTCCCGGCTGGCCCCACCGCGGTCTTGGGGTAGATGATAGTGCGGAGGGGCCGAGGGGTAACATTTACGATTTTCTAGTGTGGTATAGTTACGATAAATACAAATGGTACGTATATATGAAAGCGTATATCTTTGTGGGAACTGTTTTTAGAGATTTTTTATTACATAGGCTCTGAAGAGACAAGTGGGGCTGTTAACATTAAGTGATGGCACTGATGTCGGGGAAGGTGTTTCGCGGCCGCTACATGGTTCGGCTTTTAAGGCCTGGCAGTCTCTCTCTCTTCTCTCTCTCTCTCTCTCTCTCTCTCTCTCTCTCTCTCTCTCTCTCTCTCTCTCTCTCTCTCTCTCTCTCTCTCTCTCTCTCTCTCTCTCTCTCTCTCTCTCTTCTCTCTTCTCTCTTCTCTCTCTTTCTCTCTCTCTCTCTCTCTTCTCTCTCTTTTCTCTTCTCTCTCTCTCTCTCTTCTCTCTCTCTCTCTCTCTCTCTATCTATCTATCTATCTATCTATCTATCTATCTATCTATCTTTCTCTCAATATCTACTCTCTCAGTCTCCCACATTTCCCCCGATTTATTTTCTCTTCTTCCCATTCCAGATTTGCGCAGTCTCTGTGTCCATCTTGATTTCTTTCTCTTTCTATCCCCCCCCCTCTTCCTCTCCCCCAGTGCCACCCTCCTCTTCAACCGGATGCAATATTCACCGGCAAATGCGTTCGCGGATTTACTCAGGCGGGACATGCATTGTTGCGTTAAATATGGACGGTACCTTCTACGCGTGGGTTCGGCCGCCCCCAACGCTCAACCCCGCCCACGGACCCGGAGAATGACAGTTTGGAAAATATGTAAATAGTGTTAGGTGGGGTCAGTGAGTAGGGGGAGGGGATGGGGCAACGGGGAGGAGGAGGAGGAGGAGTGGGGGAGAGGATTTTTGTTGGGGAAGGGGGGGGTCGGTTGGGGTGGTGGACAGGAGTAGGGGGGGGGTTTGGTAGGGGTGGTGGGAGGGATAGTTAAGTGGTGTGGTTGGGCGTAGCGAGGAGGAGGAGAGGAAGGGAGGGGAGAGTAAGTGTCACTCTCAGCTTTGTTCTCTCCTTTAGTGCACACAATCAGATCGTCTTGACAAAAATAAAAATTGTCTCGAGGGACACAAAACTGATCGATGACTTTCATGTGCACGTTTGCGAATATTTGATGATTCTCTCTCACTCCCTCTCACTCTACTTCCTTCGCTCCCGACTTCCCTCTTTCTTTCTTCTGCCTTGCACCCTTCCCTCGATATATATATATATTATATATATATATATATATATATATATATATATATATATATATATATATATATATGTGGGTGTGTGTGTGTGTGTGTGTGTGTGTTGTGTGTGTGTGTGTGGAGTGTGTGTCTGTGTGTGTGCATATGTATCTCCTAAAATACGTTACAATCGGTCAGTTGCTTACGTATGCACACCTTTAACATAACGCCAACCTTATTATCGCTCTCATGTTGCCATCGCTAGTGACGTAACAAAATTTTGCATGTAACGTAACTCTCTTAACCACCCCTCCCCTCCCCTTCCCTCCACTCCACTCCCCCTTTCCTCAGATAGACCTTCTTTGTTACAGACCGTTAAAAAATTAGGAAAGAAAAGGGAAAAAGGAACGGATTGTGCGTAAATGTCGATCGAAATGTCACGAGGTGGCGTTAGTTCGTGTGGGATTGCGTCTGGTGGATTCTTAATGTCGCGGTCGTTGTTGTAATTAGGTGTTATTTCGGGTTGTGCGGATTGCGTTTGGCGCCCGGTGTTCGGAAATGGAAGTGGTATTTTTTTCCTTTTTGTTCTTGTTCTTGGTTTTTGTGTAGATTTGCGTGTGTGTGTGTGTGTGTGTGTGTGTGTGTGTGTGTTGTGTGTGTGTGTGTGTGTGTGTGTGTGACGTTCGCGTGGATAGTATCCTTGTTTCTCTTTTTCTTTGATAATTTCAGTGGGTTATGATCTCGTGAAAGGCAGTCATCATCAGCAGCAGCAAGAAAGAAATCGAGACAAAAGCCACCAGGTCACTAACTCTCTCTTAGAGAGTGAAAAAAAAATAACAATGAGATATTATGGTAGCACAACCACAATTATATTATTAGCGACTCTAACTAGACTTTTGTTTGTGAGTGTACATGTAGTGGGTTGGCGGTTATGGCCGGCGCCAGTGGGCAGATCCGGGCGCGGCCGAGGAACAAAAAAAGTAGGTGGTGATGGGGCCTGAGAGAGAGGGAAGACTTTTTTCCCCGTGGTTTTTTCCCTTCGGTCTCTCGTATGTCTGAAATGTCAAAGACACCGCCTCGTCAACCTGGTCTGCAAATGCGTGCGATTCATCCATACGACAATACGACACATCTCGACATTTCATAATCATGTTCGATTTGCTAGAATATTGACTTCATCTTCTGTGCATTCAAACACGCATTCATGCTAAGAACACACACGCACGCCATATATGCCCGTTATGCTTTTAGGCACGCTCCGCCCACTCACCATAACACTACCGCTGGGTGATTATGATGAGAGTAGTCGTGCCGCACCAATTTCTGAGCTGGTGTTGTGTTCAGAGGAAGCTACAGGTGGTGCTTGTAAACATCGCCATAATTAACCTGTGCGTATAGTCTAGGCTTCTTATCTGCTACATTTCCTGCTTGCTCTCTCTGCCTTCTGTTTATTATGATAGTCTGCATGTCGCTTTAATTGAACATTGGCAAAGAAAAATATATACGTATATTGCAGGTTGATAAATGATAATAAGGGAGCCCCCGCCGCTGGATTCGTTGTCCGACCGATTCTGTTTATTTGAGATTTCGGACGCGGACTCGTTGGCTCGAGTTAACGATGTGGTTTTTATCTGCGACGAAAATTCCGCCCTTGAAACAGAATCTCTCCTCTAAGACCTTTACGTCGTTTTATGGACCTGAATAACCGGCCTATGGTTTATCTTAAGACATCGTTATCGCCACAAGGAAGATCAGTAGACCTAATTAGCATTATCGGAGAAGCCGTCCAAGACACATCGACACGCTTATGGTCAGCCATGATAATGAGTAAAGAGGCAAAAGTTAATATATTATTTCAACTCATATCCGGTTGTCGTATGTGCAAGAAACGGAACTAAGTGAGGGTTGCCATGATAGCGGTGTCATGTCACAGTACGATAAGGTGAATCACAACTGTCCACTGATAATGTAGCGTTGTTGAGATAAGGATATTTAACGTGTTCCGTCAGTGGCGTGTCGAGTGTCGTGGCGAGAAGGCGCTCACTTGCTCTCGAGTTCGGTACTTGTGTGAGCTTACTCTAACCCTTTCGGTTGGTGTTGCGAGCGATGCTTTTGATCAGAGAAGCGTGAGGTTTATCGAGAGCCGTCCCTCCGTCGGAAGGGGCTGGGATGACGGTCAGAGGCGAAAGTTTCGAGACTCGATGATGATTCATACGACGTTACTCAACCCCCTCGCTGTTATCAGGTGTCGTTGCTTACACGCGGAGTGTTGCACAGACATTTGCAGGCTGACTGGCAAATGCCAAAGGGATGCCATATACCTAAATCGAGTTTTGCGAAAGCCGGAAACCGGAATTCCGAAGATGGCTTACACAATCGTTTTCGGTTATAACGCAGTGTCTCGTTCAGCGCTGCGATAATCTTA
>NW_020869904.1:417511-450011 GCF_003789085.1 Penaeus vannamei | reverse complement strand
GTGACTCGGTCATTTTCTTTTTATGTCGGCGGTGTATAAGTTGCATAGCCGAGCGGTTGGTGTTTTTTGCGTGTTCCGAGGAGGGTTCTTAGTCTGTAATTGCCAGTCGAAGATACACATTCTTTTTTCTATTATTTTTTATGATAACAGGTCTGTAATGATACCCGCATGGACGAGAGTCGTTATCAGCTCCGTAGTACTTTAGAATGTATCCTTTTTGTTTGGTCAAATTCTAACTTCTTTAACCATCTCTTTTTTTCTCCTTTTCAGGTGGAACGGCTATCGGAGTACGAACAGTACTTTGCCTCGCTGTTAGTAGACACCCACCCTGACCACCCAGACCGCCATCACCTCGCCACACACCATGACAGACTTACACAGGTAAGTACCGGCCTTACTTCAGTGAAAATTGAACATCTGTTTCCTTCCTTCGATGTGACTTCAGACCGGATTGATTTACTTTCACTGCGATGCGGTGTCGGTGAGGTAATCACGCGTGAAATATTTCCCTCGGCATCTGTTTACTAATGGATGTTATTGATTAATTTCTTTGGATGCTGTGGGAGACTTTCTCGTGTGTTTTGGTTTGACGGAAAACACAGTGTGTTCAGTGACTATTACCTGTCATGAGAAAATGAAAACAGCACCGAGACAATTCCAATATACTTTAGTATGTGCTAGGAAAACGGCTGAAAGAAAACGGGAAGGGGCGCCTCGAGTAGTTCGTTTAGTGGACAATAGATGGCAACGCCTGTACAGTCGCGTCAAGCTCACGTACTCCATCAAAAGTTTGAAAATACCGTAGCAGATGTTATTTTCACAAACAGCAGTACTACTTTGATGGAATTGAAAGGAATTCCTGTTCCTCTTTTGAATAGAAAATGTTTACGTATACATGACTGTCGTCTTCAACGAAATTTGAGATAAAGTTATTTTTGCTTGGGAAAATTTAATATTGTAGATCATAAATTATGAAAAATAACCGTTATTTGCTGAAATTGAACCCTGTTTGAATTAACCAGCGAACTGGCGGGTTGAGTCCGTAGATTTATTGCAAAACGTATCTTGCGAACCAAACAGTAAGTAATTTAGGGGCGCAGCCATGTCAAAACTAAGTACAGTAAAGTGTGGGTGTTCATACTCAATTTGAATATATTGAATATATTGCAGCAGTGGAAGGTGCATGTATATCAAATTTAATCATGTAAAAGTGGACCGTATGGATATTTTTCCGATCTACCTGAAAAAACTACATCATGATTTCCTTATCAAAGCGTCATAGTTACGGGGAGAATATTAAAGGTATGGACAACGCAGAGTATAGGATGAGTCATGGAAGTCTGCCTCAACCACCACCTTCAGAGTCACGCGTTAGAGATTATTGAAGGTAAGTTCGGCCAGGGAGGGACGGTAGGGACAAGGGACAGGGTCGATGGAGGAGGGAGGTGGCAGGGACGAGGAAGGGTCGCGGCAGAGGTGGCAGGGTCAGGGCTGTCTATGGCAGGGTGAAGACAAAGGGGGAGAATACGTTTGGCGGGAGACTGGGCGTGGCAGAGCAAGGGAAAGGGAAAGGCGAAACAGGAACAAGGATAGGGGAAAAGAGGAAAGAAGGGGTTTAGGGAGGAGAGCGATAGAAACAGCCGAAGGGCAACGCAAAATGAAGTGATTGTCGCCGTCCGCGAGTACGAAAGGCATGTCGAGGAGAGGGCGAGGACTCCACCCGCATATAATTACCGTAACCCTAATGACCGAACCATTCCACGGCGAGATGACTAATTGCCAATGCCGGTATCACCAAGAGTGGTCGGGTTAGGAAGGCTTAGAATGTTAATTGGTTGTTTGTATCGTCGCAAACGCGTCGTTAGGGCTCGGTCGGCGACAATCTTGGAGCCTTTGAATGAGACAAAGGAGAGCAAATGTTTGGGGAAGGAGGAGCGGGAGGTCGATCATTTCTCGATAACATTCCTCGAATAATTTGTATTGTACTAAGGTATCACTTTTATCGCCTTGGAGAGGAAGTGTGCTTGGGTGTTTGTATGTTTGTATACGATTAAACGATAGAGTTATTGTGATCGGTACTGAATTCATAAACAAACAAAACTTATGATGTGCTTGTGTTATATTTTATGTACACTATTTAACAGCTAATGCCAAGAACGCAGTAAACACTTCGACCGTAAAGTAACCACCTGTGCTTCAACGGACTTAACGACCAACATAAACACGAACGGCATTAACGCTCACGTTTCATGTTGAAAACGGTGATATACCTCGGTCGTTTTTGACAACAACAAGAACAACAGCAGCAAAGCAGGGGCATCCATCATGCGAGTGATTGATAATTTGTCTCGGCCGATAATCCCAAGACGAACGTGAAGGCGAAGGATAATCTGAGGTCGGGTCGAGGCTGTGTGCATGGCGCCACGTGACGGCCGCCGTGGCCTCCGTTCGGGTTGATTTCAGTGTTTTTTTTTCCATTTTCTTTTCATTTATGTCGCCAGCACGCGCCCTTCAGCGGGACGGAGGGAGGGTTGAAAGGAAGGCTGCTTATATATATCCTTTCGGATCTAATGTAATTATTCTCGGTCTTATCTATCAATCTATAGATATGTGTTTGCATATGTATGTGTGTGTGTGTGTGTGTGTGTGTGTGTATATATATAATATATATACATATACATATACATATACATATAAATATATATACATATATATTATTTAAGTACACACGCATACACATATTTATTTATTTATCTATACTGTTTATGTACATATATACACATACATGCATATATACCTATATATTATATGCATATATGTACATATACATACACACACACATATGTAATGTATGTATATATATATATATATATATATATATATATATATATATTATATGTATGCATATACATTATACTAATTATTACGTAAATGTTGCATATACCATTGCTCTCTCTCTCTCTCTCTCTCTCTCTCTCTCCTCTCTCTCTCTCTCTCTCTCTCTCTCTCTCTCTCTCTCTCTCTCTCGTCTCTCTCTCTCTCTCTCTCTCTCTCTCTCTCTCTCTCTCTCTCTCTCTCTCTCTCTCTCTCTCTCTCTCCCTCTCTCCCTCTCTCCTCTCTCTCTCTCTCTCTCTCCTTCTCTCTCCCTCTCTCTCTCTCCTCCTCTCTCTCTCTCTCCCTCTCTCTCTCTCTCTCTCTCTGCTCTCTCTCCTCTCTCTCTCTCTCCTCTCTCTCTCTCTCTCTCTCTCCCTCTCTCCCTCCTCCCTCCCTCCCTCCCTCCCCTCCCTCCCTCCCCCCCCCTCTCCTCTCTCCCCTCTCCTCTCTCTCTCTCTCTCTCTCTCTCTCTCTCTCTCTCTCTCTCTCTCTCTCTCTCTCTCTCTCTCTCTCTTCTCTCTCTCTCTCTCTCTCTCTCTCTCTCTCTTCTCTCTCTCTCTCTCTCTCCCTCTCCCTCTCCCCTCTCTCTCCTCTCCCTCTCTCCCCCTCTCCCTCTCTCTCCCTCTCCCTCTCCCCCTCTCCCTCTCTCTCCCCCTCCCTCTCCCTCTCCCGCTCCCGCCCTCCCTCCTTCCCTTTCTTTCATCCTCTCACCCAAAGCATAGCGTAAGTAAATGAATATCTTATAAGATTACCCCACAGACAGCAAGATATTTTAAAAGCTTTTAACTGCCCTGCTGTGGTAAAGAAATCTTAAATGATTCAAGTGCAGGCTTTAGGAAGGGTGAAGCGTGGTTGTAGCGGGGACGGCTTGCGTGCCGAAGTGACCCGCCGCGAAGCAAGACCTCGGACATGGTCGATACGGTGGTGATATGGCGAGTGGGTTTGTGGCGGCGGGCGGGTTGGGGCGGAATGGGCGTCGAGGGAGAGATAAAACGGAGGAAAATTTTTTGTCCTTTGAGCTTTAAGCGTTATTCTTTCTGTCTCTTTTTTTGTTGGTCATATTTTTGGATATGTTGCCCGTATTTTACTTAAGCGTATTTTATTTGTTTTTATTTCCCTCGTTTTTTTTCTTGGAGAAGTAATGTATTGACGCCTAGCATGCGCTTATAATCTACAACCGATGATCGATGGTTTATAAGTTAGGGGGCGCGAGCGTAAATGCATTTCGCAAGATTCGGTCGAGACGGTAAACAGTGAGGAACAAAGACGCAGCGCTGCGCATTTGAAAAGTCAGATACCCTTTTCCGTGACCGTTAATGGGGCAGGTGGGGTTGAACAAGCACATTCCCCACCTGTGCTTGGGAAATGTCAGACGGTAAAGGGGGGAGGGAGGGGGAAGAGGGTAAGGGGTGAGAGGAGATTTGTATAGGCCAGGTTCAGACACAACAAGGCTGCCACGATCAATTATTCATGACGTGTTGGCTCGGGTGATCAAGGTAATTCGTGGTCAGGCAGTCATGCACTCCCGACGACAGCGATGGCGCCGCAGGTAGTGAGGGTGAACACTAAACAAGGCTCCTGGAAGTAAGGATTTGTCTTGTCCTTGTGTTTGTCTTGGAAGTTTAATGTGGAGCAGGATGCCATGGGATTACAAACCCAGGCTTTGGTTGCCACAACTGGTTAGCCGTCTCTCTCTCTCTCTCTCTCTCTCTCTCTCTCTCTCTCTCTCTCTCTCTCTCTCTCCTCTCTCTCTCTCTCTCTCTCTCTCTCTCTCTCTCTCTCTCTCTCTCTCTCTCTCTCTCATTCTTTGTGTATGTATGTGTTTGTCTGTTTGACAAAGTTTATTGATTTGGATTTGTGCGAGCTTTGAGTTGTTCGCAAAACCAAGTGCCGGGCGCGTTGCGTAGTGCAGTCGTTAAGGGGATATTGATTGTCAGTGTTTTTTATTATTTAGTTTCAGACTACTCTTTGGTGCTTCAGGCGCATTCTTCTGCCTTCATGTCTTGCTTCCTCTTCGGGAGTAATTTCGTGTGTGTGGTTTATTTTATGTATTTTCAAACTGCAGAAGTTCGTTTTATTGTTTACGCTGTGGCCATTTGTTCATTTGCTGTGTTGGTCGACTCGCATATTTGCCGATTCATGGCATCCAAGGGAAACATAACCGCGATAGAAGCCCACAGGAAAAACGTATTTATGAGATAATAAAACATCATATGTGTTTACCTAGGCAATAGCAAGATGTATTCAAATCTATCCAGCATGTGATACGTTACACAGAGTTCATCCGAAGTGGACAATCAATATACGTGAAGGGCGTTGATGTTTCACCTGGCCGTGCTCCCTGTGGTCACGTGGCGCTGTTGTCCTGACCTGACTATTGACGCAACGCCATGTCGTTACGGGCGAGGGGAGGCCGCGATGGGGCGCGAGGGAGGTTGTGATGGGGGTAGGCGGCGAGTGGGCGGGGGGCGGGGGAGGTGGAAGGGGGGGGGGCTGACAAGGAGGGCGTGCATGTGAGACCACGTGGGCGTGCGTGTGTCACTGATTGACCGTTCATAGTTGATAGAGAGGGAACAGTAATGAAAGGGCGATGTTATCCTTTTATAACAGCCCCCGAGATTTTTTTTAAGGAAGAGGGGTGGAAGGGACAATGACACGTGGCTCCAGAGAGGGGAAGCAGAGGGGAGAAGGCAAGCGATCGGGGGGGGGGGCAGATGGGGTGACCTCTACCGTTACTGTGGCCCGGGGAGGTAGGTAAAGAGCCTTTGGCACCAAGTTCAAAAAACACAAAAGGAGACAATTTTTTCCTTTTGCCCTTGTATTTTGTCTATTGGTTATTTGTATGATTATTCATTTATTTTTATTACTTATATTTTTGGGTGTGTTTGCCTATGTATGTAGTTCTTTCCGGGCTACAGAAATAATGCCAGTGGTTTATTATATTACTTATACACTTCATGTTTTCAGTGAAGAATAAAATTGGAAGTATTAGACTGAAATCGAATGGCTCTGTGATTTGCATTTTATTTTATGGGTGATGTGACACATTCAGTATTGTACTGTAAATGACACGACCGACGTTTCATGACACTTCGACTTTCTTTCATGACTCTGAAATCGTAGTAGAAATAAGATACTGATCCTATTTTTAAACATAAAAAGATTGTCACAGTATGCTTATAAAGCTAAGAAACAATTAGTCAAACAGGCACACACACACACACACAAGGACAGAGAGAGAGAGAGAGAGAGATTTGACTTTGACAAATGTATTGTGACAAAAGCATACATCTTAAAAGGATGATGTAACTTATCCTCACCCCGAGAGAGAGAGAGAGAGAGAGAGAGAGAGAGAGAGAGAGAGAGAGAGAGAGTGAGTCGGGGGGGGGGGGGAGACGTTACATGTCAGATGGTTTCGTGTTGAAGTTAAATTTGCATGATCCTTTGCAACTGACCGCAGACCTTGACCGTGAGGCAGAACTTGCAGTGCTGCACGCCGACTCGGATTTGCAATGCGATGCTTCACTCCGGTACAAGACACCCAGGATTACACCTTATTTTTCTTGTTCTTTTTTTCTCTCTCTCCTGAAACATACTCTTGTTGTCCTTTTTTCCTTCCTTCATTTTTTTCTTTACTCCTTCTCGTCCTCATTTTGTTCTCTTCTTTGTTCTCCTTTGTTTTCTTTTTACTTGTTCTCAATCTTGAGGCGAAATCCTTTATCTTTGTGTCTGGCGGATTTTTTGTTACCTGAAATCACTCTGCGTTTGCCTTCATGAGATACGTGGGCATCGTTGTATTATGGCTTCCTCTTTCCAGGCGCAGTTTATTTTTGCGTGCGCAGCCTTTCTTAAAACTTAATTGGTTTCATGCAGTTTATTACAGGAACTTGTCCAAAAATGAAACCAACAGACCAATAAGCTTTCCCATTATGTTCATTTAATTTCTTTTATTTCCGATAGTGTCTTACTCAGGCTTCGATTAAAGCGGAAATGACGTCACGACCGGAATGATAAGTCAAAAGGCTTTAAAAGGCGTGGCTTTCCGAAGGCCTCCGCGGTGATCCCTGGGTCATAGTGGACGCAGGCAGGGGAGTCTTGTTTTTCCCTTCGTTTGAAGCGTGTCCCCGTAAAGGAGTTGATACGCATTCTGAAGGCGTTCGTCTCCATTCAGAGGAAATTCTGATTGTAAACATGATTGTATGAAAGAGCACTTGAGATTGAGAGGATGTATATAAAAGAAGACAGTCAGCGAGGTTGTTATAAGAATGATAGGATGTAAGGAGATGCGGAAAGTATGAGTGTTGAAGTCATTTCTCCTAAATCTGGCAAGGACACCACATCTTGCGCAAATTTTAAAAGAATAAGTTCCTACAAGGACAGTATCTCCCCCCCCTCCCCTCAGTCTCCTATCCCCACCGCCTCCTCCAACATCTATTATCTACTCCCCTTCCTCCCACTCCTCACTCCCCTCTCCCCTCTCCCCACTCCCCACTCTCCACTCTCCACTCCCTACCCTCTTATCCTTAGCCACGAACCTCAGTGACTCACCTAAACCTCCTGGCCACACACCAAATAAGGTGTGTAAACAAAGGGCGTCCAGGGAGGCGAGGGCGTGAGTGGGCGTGCGTGGGCGGCAGTAAAAAAAGAGCCTTCCGCTTTTTCATGTAAGGAAGAAAGAAGACATATAGCATAGTAGATTGGAAGAGCTTTTGAGGGTGAGGTAAGTAAGCAGACGATCAAGATGAAACGAGCGGGCAGAGAATCGATAAATACAAATGAAAGAGATGAGAAGAAAAACGGGAGGGGGTAGGAAAGGGACACAATAACGCGGTAATGACTTAAGGGATGATACAGAGGGGAAATGTATAGTGAAGATGAGTCAGCTGTTTTGCCTCGTGGCCATTGTTTACTTACAAGTCTTTGGCTAAATGTTTCTGAGATTAACTTTACAATCACACATCGTCCTGGTACAGTAATTATTCATCGTTGTCTTTATAAATAGCCATATTGTGTCAAGGCTGAGTCGGACTTGAACGTGGACGAAAAGCAACATAATGGGGCTTCCAACCTCTTCTAAGAGGATTGAAGACGATGCTCACTCGTTAGGAAAGTTACAAAGTGACGTCAATTCACGAGATTTTTCGAGAAATGGACAATTTTTATTATTTTCTGTTTTTAATCTACTATCCTGCGACGATATGAGGGTTCTAGATGTTTCCTTTTCTATATCGAAAAAGGGATACGGCCCTTCTCTTCGTGGCACGAGGGAGAAAATTACCCATAATGCCCGATTATGAGCTTATGTGACAGTTCTGCGGCACATGACCCAGCAGGCAGGTATTTTACCAACCAGACGTCGAAGGTCCGTGTAGGGGGAAGCACATTACTCATGAGCTTTTTTTTTCTTTCCTTTTTTTCTCCCTGTTTCTCGTTTTTTATGCGGCGCTGGGTTAGGGCGAGGGGAGAAAGAGCGAAGGGTGAACGTCCCTTACGCCGGGTCGCGTTGACGAGGAAACGACGGCGTTGCGGGCCCGTTCGGAGGCTGCTCCTGCCATTGTTCTCAGGGGAGGATGTCGTAGGAACAGAAGGATGGGAGCCTATTATTATTATAAATGTGATTTATGGTACCCTGTGCTGTGTTTTTTGTTCTTGGTGTTTTTGTGTTTATATGGGATTTCCGTCGAGTACTCTTCTGATTATTCTTTGGAGGAGGATTTTCTCGGGTCGCTGTGTGGCAGATGTGTTTATTTCTTTTTATTTGTCAAATAACTAAAGCCCAGTAAATCTGATATTATGTAAGACATCGTTGGCTAGACGAATATGATAATGCAAAACACCTTAAATAAGTGATAACAATGACTGGAAGCCATGTCATCGTTTTCGTTTGTGTTTATGTTGGCACATTCATTTGCTCTGTTTTTATATTTATGTATATGTAATGTACATGTGCGTACGCGTGTGTGCGTGTGCCTTCGTTTTCCCTGTAAGGCGCTGCAGGAACCTGAAAAGGAAACCGAGTGGAATGAGCCTGTAACTATGGTAATAGCACACCTTCCTTATAGGTTGGCGTTGCCCCACCGCTTGGACCGCTGCCAGCACTGCCAGCGCCGTAATACCTATCGCTGCCCATTGCAACGCTTCGGTCAGAGCCATTCCCTCCCCGATGTATGTTTGGTAACTTCATTGACACCATCTGCGTCGTGTGCCATTTCCATTCCCAAGGCACCGTTGTGGGCAGTCTTGGCAGTGAAGGAACCTGTGTGAAAACAACGGTAAAAGTTAAATTTGTATTTGTGTCCAGTTTGATAGTAAAACCGGAAATGTAAATCAATATTTTAGCTGTATTTTAACGAACGTCGCGTTCCAGCGGCCGGATATGGTTGTATGACGTCGTATGGTCGGTTCTCGGAAGGATGGATGACGTCACGCGTCAGACCCAGCCTGGAGGAGAGCCTGGAGCTTACCTCCTCCTCCCCCCCTCCTCTTCCTCCTACTCCCGCACCGCTCTCCCTCCTCCCGATCCCACCGCTCGTACCCCCCACCCCTCCCCCACCCTCTTAGCGTGTGATCGCTCGTAGTCAGGCTTAGGTTCGGAGAATAATATGATGGCCCTACCGCGAATTTTGCGCACTCAGAGCACTTCCGACGGGAAATGCGGGATGCAGGATTTGAAGGATTCAGTGCTGAAGCCGCAGAGAAGGAGAGTGGAGTAGTAGGAGGAAGTAGCTTGGTGAACCTGCGAGCAATTTTTCGCGGCTAGGAAATGAGCTGTGCGAGTGCAATGTCGCCCGGGTTATTTAATTTTGAGAATTTCCGATAACGGCCGACGCAGGAAGAGAGCCATAGGCAAACGCGCAACAAGGGACGCCGTTTCAACCTGACGGGGATCCTGCAGGGAAGCAGTTGCCCAGTAACCCTTCGTCGCGGGTAGACGTCGAAGGATCTTCGGCTGCAGTGAACGGTGCGACGTCTCTCTCTCTCTCTCTCTCTCTCTCTCTCTCTCTCTCTCTCTCTCTCTCTCTCTCTCTCTCTCTCTCTCTCTCTCTCTCTCTCTCTCTCTCTCTCTCTCTCCTCTCCCTCTCCCTCCCTCTTCCCTCCTCTTTTCTCTCTCTCTCTCCCCTCTCCCTCCCTCCCTCCCTCTCTCCCTCTCCCTTTCTCCTTTTCTCTCTCTCTCTCTCTCTCTCTCTCTCTCTCTCTCTCTCTCTCTCTCTCTCTCTCTCTCTCTCTCTCTATCTCTCTATCTCTCTATCTCTCTATCTCTCTCTCTTGCTCTCGCTCCCTCGTTTATTTATCTATGTTTCTTTATTCTAAATTTGTGTTCTTTCTAATTTGTTTGTAATTTGTTCCTCGCTACTGAACTATTGGTCGGTTGACAGATAGATTTTGTAACAGAAATCCCAGCTTTACCTGAAGGAGGTCGGGCAGCTGGACAGGTAAGTGTGAGGGATGACCGAAGCAGCTCACTCACGGTAACTCGCTATCCTTGACGCCGCGCTTGATCATGTCGTGAATTGCAGGTGTGTCGTAAGGTAACTTGCCCCACCACCAGCCACTACTTCGCCCCCTCCTTCTGACTCCTCTCTCCCACCCCATCTCATCTCATCTCACCCTCCTTTTCGTCGTCGTCGTCTCCTGCTTCTCCCCGTTTTATCCCCTTCCTCTTCCCCTTCCTTCAATTCCTTCACTTCATTCTTTCTCCCACTAATTAATTTCCCCCCTCTTTTTCTACAATTCCATTTCTTCCTCCTGTTCTTCCTCCTCCTTCTGTGCTGCCGCCGCCTCCTCCTCCTCCTCCTCCTCCTCCTCCTCCTCCTCCTCCTCCTCCTCCTCCTCCCTCCTCCTCCTCCTCCCCTCCTCCTCCTCCTCCTCCTCCTCCTCCTCCTCCCTCCTCCTCGCTGCTGAATGTGGCCCCATTTGCCCGGCGGAGTCGAGCGGTACTTTAACCACGGAGATGCGAGGCAATCCATCCATCTCATGTACAATGGATGCTCCCGCCTCGGCCCTTCCGTCGCAGACACACCGCGACCCGACGACGTTTCTCACCCAGGCGATGTCACCGGGTCATCTAATTAAGTTTTTTCCACTTTCATTTCTTTTTTTCTCTCTCATCTCCGCATGGATGATTCCCTCGAGTGATCATTCCGCCAAGCAGCACCGTGTGACGATGACCCTTGTGGATTTGATGGGTCGGTTGGGGGGGGGGGGTAGCTGGGCTGGGGGAAGCCGACTTTCTCAGATGGGGTTACGTTCGGGGCAAAAAAAGAAGAAAAAGCAACATGAAGTGAGATTGCCCAATGCAGCAGCTAACTTGGAACAGCCCGTGAATGTGGCCGCCCGACATCACTGAGCTCTGTCTGCGTCGAGCTCTGTTGTGATAACCGCTCTACGCCATCTTCCTCATGGGTTCCGGCGCCAACATTGTTGTTATAACCGCCCCACCATCATCCTTATTGATTCTGTCGCCAATGTGTAGCATTGTCGTAATAACAATAACACTTTATGACCGCATGAGGGTTTGGTTTGTTATTGTCATTTTATCGCTTCCGTGCCATAGTTATATAGCCATACCCATAACCACAATGATATTTGGATTTTTATTTAGTCGGCAGATAAGTATATTGATTTTGCTGCTTATCAAAATAGTTGATACGAATGCCACTACATTATCTTCCTTGCGCCGCCATCTCCATTCGCGATGCAGATGCTGTAATCATTGCTGTTGCAGCAGTAAATTATCGTTTTTGTTTATCTTTGAGGAGCAGTTGCAGTAGTTCTTTGCATCACACGGTAATCTTTCCGTGTTTTGTACCAGGTTGTGTCATCTCTGGATAAAAAGATGAAATTATTTCGAAATTATAAATGGTTGAGAGGAAGGAAATAGGTGGTTCTCGTTGAGTGTGACATGACGTGCAAAGTGCCGTGTGGAATGAGCCGAAGGGGACAATGACTCTGGGTAATCTGGAACGGCAGATCTTCCAATTATACATAAAAAAGGACAAAACACACCAGGACGTGGAATTGCGTTGTCCTTAATGAGCGGGAATATTTTCCTGGTCTTTCCGGGACGTTTCCCTGGGAGTTTCCTCCTTGTGTTTGTATGTGTTCAGGGGTGTGCACGTCACTGAAGATTGCATCGATTTTCCTAGTTTCCTATAGAGAAAGAGACAGACAGACAGAAAAAGAAAGAAAGAGAAAGGGGGAAAGGCGAGAACGAAAGCATTCCAGCCTGCTCGGGACATTCACGATTTGTCAGCTTGCCGATGGATAGCTATTTGTATATTCGCTAATGGGCACGTTGTTCGGGAAATTGGATTTTGATGAGGGTCCCCTTGCCTTGTTGTCGACCATCTGTTTTAGGGCTGGACGAGGAAGCGACGGCGGCGCGGCGAGGGCTTACTTTTCCTTGCGGTGGAGAGAGGGAGAGAGAGAGAGAGGAGCGCGCGGGCGGCTTCTCACGCCCTCGAGCTGAGACAGCCTCGTTAACGCTGCGGTCACGGGAATGCGAAGCTCGAGAGAAAGAGAGAGAGAGGTAGGGGGGAGGGGGGGGCAACGAAAGAAAACTCCTTTCATCTTGATCTGAAAGTTGCCTGGGCACGGCTCCCTTCGCCTAACATTCGTCCCGAGGGCGCGGTGCCGTGAATATGACCTCCCTCGGGGTAAGGAGGCGACCGCTGGGTCACTCTGGGTCACAAAGAGGGCGTTTCGGAGGTGGAGCGTCGTTGGTTGACACAGGTGATGGGCGTGGACGATCACAGCCTCGGGGCTTGTCGGGGCTCGCTGACGGAGAGTTATTTTATCGTTGTTATTTTATTTCTATTTTCTTGCATGCTTCGTTATTATTTAATGAAGTAATGGAGACGTGTGTGTTTGTTAAGATATATGCATATATAGATTTTTTTTCTTTTCGTTTCCTTTTTCAATTCTTCGTTTTCTTCCATTCATTCTTAATTCTCCTTTTCATTCATTTCCTTTGTTTTTTTCTCATCTTATCTCGGACTGATCATGATCTCGGAGACAATAGAGGAAATGAAAAGCGGATCTCGAGTTGCCTAAATGGCGTGCATGATTGCCAATTCCGCCGATTATCTCTCTTTTCTAATCAATTGGATGCATGCCAGAAAGTGACATGCACTCGGCCGAGGTCTCAGGAGATGACTATCGCATCTCAGTTGATTAACCGTTCCGAAGAGGTCGAAATAAAAGTGTTGTGTCGACTAACCCAGTTTTGTGAGCCGCCACAACAACACCAGTCACTTGTGGGGGGAAAAAAGAAAGAAAAAATCCGTTTTCTTTTTTCTCCTCTGGTGTCCAAATCGATTCTGTCCATTTTCAGCCTCACTGAACATGTGTGCAAAGTCGAAAATCTGCTTCTTCGCACGTTTCCCGAGAAAACGAAATATGCAAAGAGAAGCGCTGCTTTCGTGATTTCTTTAAACGCCAGACTCCAGCTTATTACCCTGGAGGTGCTTTGAGGTAAACATAAACGCGAGAGGAAAGTGATTCTTACGGGAGGGCGAGTAGTGGGGGTGGGCCGCTGTGTGGGAGGGGAGGAGAGACGGAGGGTGGGAGAGACATCGGAGAGGGGAAAAGCTGAAGTTTGGAGAGCAGAGAAGGGGAATGGGACGGGAGAGAAGAGAAGGGGAGGGGAGGGAGGAAAGCTGGGGCGGGCGAGCCACTTTCCCAGCGCGACGTCCTGCTCGGGGAAGCGTGATAATGGCCCGTGATAGAATCTCATTCGGTTGATAATTACCGCGTTAGGATCTCGAGCCTCGTAATTAAGACCTTGTATAATCAAATTAAGACGTAGTACACAGCACTTGCGCGATAATGAATTGACTTTAGGAGGCAGTGAGAACGGCGGAGGCGAAGAAAGTACACAAAGTCTCTCTCTCTCTCTCTCTCTCTCTCTCTCTCTCTCTCTCTCTCTCTCTCTCTCTCTCTCTCTCTCTCTCTCTCTCTCTCTATATATATATATTATATATATATTATATATATATATATATATATATATATATATTCATATATATATATATAATATATATATATATATATATATCTCGCTCTCTCTCTCTCTCTCTATCTCTCTCTCTCTCTCTCTCTCTCTCTCTCTCTCTCTCTCTCTCTCTCTCTCTCTCTCTCTCTCTCTCGCTCTCTCTCTCTCTCTCTCTCTCTCTCCTCTCTCTCTCTCTCTCTCCTCTCTCTCTCTCTCTCTCTCTCTCTCTCTCTCTCTTCTCTCTCTCTCTCTCTCTCTCTCTCTCTCTCTCTCTCTCTCTCTCTCTCTCTCTCTCTCTCTCTCTCTCTCTCTCTCTCTCTCTCTCTCTCTCTCTCTCTCTCTCTCTCTCTCTCTCTCTCTCTCTCTCTCTAAGTGGAGGCCAACGAGGCTGCTTTCTTCACATGCACGTCTCGCACGCACTTTCGCAGTTGACCAAGGTGATTAGATTGAGTGGGGTTTCAGCATGTCGTATAATGAACGACCGTCCGTCACTTAATGCTCTTATAATGGCTGGGATGGAGAACAAAGCTCAATCACCGGCCATGAGCTGTGTGTGAAGCAACGATCTCGGGGTCGTGCACTCGATCGAACAATTATTATTTTAGTATTTATCTTTCCCCCCTTCCCACTCCCTCCTCCCGTCTCTCCCTCCTAGTTCTCCACTCAGCTCCCACATTCTGTAGCTCGGCAGATTCTTTGGATTAATGTTATTTATACGGTGCATGGCATAGGAGTGGATGGATAAAACGTGCAGTTCTTCGGTATGTTGGAAGTAGCGTGTATCCGTCAGTAATGACAGTGCGGTGTACTTGCGTCAGGGCGTGGCACTCCAGCTGTCTCTGCATGTGGATTGGATGATGTGAGGACGTACTTGATTATCGGTTTACTGGATGTGGAATGGGGAGATGTGTGCGTTGTTTTATTTTGAACTTTTTATTCAAAATAAAAGTACAGAGAGAGAGAGGAGAGTGATTTTGTGTGTATATACATTGGCTTTTGGAACTGGTCCACACGTGTGCATGTGCGCGTGAGTATGTGAATATTCAGATTTTTTCGTGTGCGTGGAGACTTTGAACTCGGTAATACTTCTGTTTTGGTGATAACCATTGTTCTCGTTAGATAATCAGGCAAAAACATCGACGCTCCCTTGCCAAGCCTACGTGTTGGCAAACCCGTAATCTCCTCGCGTAGCATGGCCTGGACGCGCTCGGCTGCCAGTGACCCGGGAGTGTGGGCGGGGGTGTCTGGCGGGCATGAATGACCCAGGTGTTTGTGGGCGGGGTATGGCGAACCGCGTTGTTTTTGCGTCGCGCCCCGTTATGTGTGCGAGACCTCTCCCCTCTCCCGCGCTCCCAGCATCGCCAGGGTTATTGCCGCGCGGGGCACCGAGGGCGAGGAGGCCCCTGCGCCGTGCTGTGGCGCCCCGTAACAAGGGGAGCGTATCCTGGAGAAAGGTCCTCGTGAGAGCCTGTTACACAATTTAGAATTTTGGGAGGTATGTGTGCGTGGCGGAAGTTCTGCCTTACTCATTCACGACTCACGTGACTCACCGCTCTGGATAGGCCCGCCTTGAGTTGCCTCTCACCGGTACGCCCGCGCCGGGAAGCCGTTATTGTTTAAGTCATATGAATGACGTTGGTTCCACGCGATAAGATGCGAGTTTGAAGACTTCGTTCGCGGTCGTTGGAGAGAGTGATGGATTCTTTTTTGAACGCAAGACGGTGTTTTCCACAATTTCATTATAAAAAAAATCTGCCATTTAGAGTAAAGGTTCTAACTAATACGCCGGTTTGCAAAGAGAAAGGGAAGGAGAGAGGCAAAGACAGAGACGGAGAGGAGGAAGAGAGAGAGTGAAAGGACGAGGGCAAAGAGGCAGAAACGGAGAGGGGGGGACGGTCATTGCACTAATCATATTTCAGGGCATGTTGGAAGGGTTTAAGGAAGGGAGGAGGGTGACGGGAGTGTGCCCAGGGAGGAGGTGGGAGTCTCCCTTCCCCACCGCCAGCCCAGGAGAAAGTAAAATTTCTTCTAGCAACACATTGGAAAGTTATTTGTCACCCAACACCACTTAAACTGAGGATGAGGAACATATATTCTGAAGAAGACTCAATATCAAAAGGCCAATGGCACGTCTTCCTTAATGGAATTATTAATTATCGCATACCTGTTTCAGCATGAAGTGCAGGGGTTTATTCCTCATCTCATCGCGGTAGAAATGGGAATGGGACGCCGGCTAGATTGTTATCGCAAGAGCATAATGAGTTCCAGTGTCCACATTAATTGGCGAGTGGCATTGTCATGCAGAACGCTCGCTTGGCAGAGCATTTTTACGTCAAGCAGCGTCATTGTCATGCAAAGCATCTCGTCAGTTAGCGTTGATTTTTTCAAATTTCGCTATAAAAGTGTTCCCAGTGACACTTCGTTGGACATGCCGTCCTTGAAATAACATATCATTGAAAAATAGAACTAGACAAATGAAAGTGACATAAGGCAGTTGAAATTAATATTAACCTAGAAAAGAAAATAAAACAAATCAATATTAATCAACCAGTAAATAAAACTCGCCAAACATCCAACGGCGATGAAGCCCTGTGGACTATGCCTGGTTAGTTAAAAAAAAAAAAAAAAGATAATTTCCAGTAGAATGAAATTAGAGATGGGTTGCCGTGAATACACAAGGCCCGGCTGCCTCCTCACAGTTGACCGGCCAACGAAATCATTACTTGCCAAGTCTGTGCCGCTGCTGACTCTCTGATGTGCATTTGATGTATGAAGTAACTTGTGCCAGGTGGGGGGGAGTGGCAAGGGGAAGGAGGCCCTTGCTACGGTGATGGGGCGGTCTGATTGTGAGTTGTAAGGGTAAGAGCGAAAGGAGAAAGGAATGTTCGTTCTCTTTTCTGTCTCGCTTGGTTGTAGAAAAGACGGTCTGAGGGTAATGTGGTTGTGTGGTCGTTATAGAAGGTTTGATGTCTCTCGCGCCGTGTACTGTGTGGGGGGGGGGGGTCGTGCGCTGCGTTGGCAGGCGCCGTCGTGCATGGCTAACAACACTGCTCGCTCCAACCTCGACATTCTCTTGCATTGCAAAATGTTGTGATATGTTGGCGACGATATTAGGCAAAGATGACCTTGGATGCAGATTTATAAGGTGATGCTCGTGAAGAAAATGATTTACTGTTTTTTTCTTATGGATGTGCGTGTAAAAGTAATACTAAATGTGTTTTGAATGTCGAGTTATTGGGAAAATTGCTGTACTTACGTTGCATGTACTTCCATATATGTGTGCTTGATATATATGTGAAATCAAGGGTATGTATTTATGTAGGTACGCAGCAACGCTCATGCAAACAGGTAGGCGCGCACGCACGCACACGCGCGCACACACACACACACACACACACACACACACACACACACACACACACACACACACACACACACACACACACACACACACACACACACACACACACACACACCGCTCATTTGTATATACATACCGTACACAGTGTAAATAAACTCGCGAATCTCCCTTTCATGCGGTGATCACCGGCGTCACACGACGGCCCTGCGACGCCCTTCGCTAATGACACGAACAGATTCGCCTGGACGTCAAGGAGCGCGTAACACAGCGTCCCTCCCTCTGCCCTGTGACAGATTCCCAGGGCAAGTGTGGCGCTGGCTGCTGTGGCGGAGGCGGCTGACGAGGCGCCCCGGCGGGTCCTGAACTAGGTCACATGAATCATTCCCGGGTATACACGGGTCAGCCTCTCACCCGGACTTGCCAAGGGTTGGCTGAGGACACCGTGGAGGGCCGGCCGCCCCAGCATTCTTTTGCTTGCTTTTGGGAATTTGGGATGCTCTCTCTATCTATCTATCTATCTATCTGTCTATCTATCTATATCTATATCTATATATATATATATATATATATATATATATATATATATATATATAGAATAAAAAAAAAAAAAAAAAAAAATTTTTTTTTCTTTTTTTTTTCTTTTTGTTTCCGTATTGCATGTGTCCTTGTGTCTTCTCCATTTCATTCGCTTTTTCCTTTTTTACTTCCTGCGTGCCTGTCTATCAACCTATGTATGAGCCCAATGAGCTTCTCGTTTTCCCATCTTCCAACTCTCTTTACGTATTCTTTGCCGGACCTTCTTCACTTATTCCCCCATGTATGAATATCTGTTAGATACCTTGATATTACTAGGAAACGAAAGGTAGTTTCGGATGCACAAAGCACCAAAAAGAACGCGAGAATCCAGGTGTTAACATATGCCTGGTCTCGAGGCCATTCGGCGCACTTAACCCTCGCACCTGACGAAACGAGGAAGAGGCAATGCCATGGTCGTGCTTTTGGGAATGAAGAGACCGGGTAGAGGTCGTGTATTTACTTGTGTAATCATTTGTATTATTATCGCAGCGATGCTTAATTCGAGGCGTTGGCATTGTGACTAATATCGTTTTTTTATTTATTATTTTTCTCAGTCTTTGAATTTCTTCCTCTGCTCTTTTTCCCCTTTAGAATGATGTTGTGATAGGTCGACTAGCTATCGTGAATTTTATAACAGCCAAACTTCCTGCAAGAGTACTGGCAGGTGTGAGAGAAACGGCAGAGGAAAAGGTCATGGAAACAAGCAGAGGACAGGTCAGGCCCTTAAGGCGTTGGTGTGAAGGTCTTGGAAAATCGTGCCACATATCCTGAGAAGTTTTTTTCGCCTGTCTATCAGTATGGTCGCATGTAAACAGGCCGGGCAGGTCGTCCGCTTTCCACCAACCCATGGGCTCCCTTCACACCTCGTAAAACCTCTGAATGACAGCTGTCGGAAGAGAGAAAGAGAGAGAGAGTGGTAGGAAAAAGGTCACGGAAACAGGATGGAAGTGAGGAAGGAAGGAAGAGCGGGAGGGAGAGGGAAAAAATGGGAGAATCGCCAAACGAGGAAATTACACGGAACAAAAGGAGGAGCAATGTTGGAAATTAGGGTTATGTTCAACAGCGTATTGTGAATTCCCGAAGAGAAAAGGTCTAGCAAGGTCGGGCCGGTGGTGGAAGGTCGACAACAGGGGCAGGATGTCCCCCTGGGCCTCCTGGCGACGCTGGACACTCGCTGATATTGTCGGACGCATCGGCTGTCGACACAATTTTTTTTTTTTTTATTATTAAAGTATATTGATGCGGGGGGGGGGTGCGTGAGTTTGATGGTTTTCTGATGGGGATTCAAAGAGGAGTTTGCGAATGAGCTCGCAAAGCCGTTATATACTGCTGAGGCGCTCCGAGTGACCCTGGCCGAGACGTAATGAATGGCGGTTCGATGTTTTCGTTTCAAGTCCAGTGAGCTTCTGGAAATGGGTGGTTCCGCTCGGCGCCCAGCTCAGGTGAAAGGAAAGCCCCGCGTCCGCTGAGCGAGAGCAGAGGACGTGGTCGTGCGCCTTTCGATTGGAGGAAACCATTCCGGCTCTTTATTCATTGGAAAAAAGGCCTTTTGGTTGTTCGGAAGGCTTTCGGTTGTGTGTCTTTGTGGCGCCGAATGCATGATGAGAGGATGGCTGTTTGTGACGTGATTCAGGAACCTTGAGGCTCCCGGGGACCAGCCACAGGTCTTGCCGCATCACTGACCCCCACGCTCTTGCCACTTCCCGTCACATGGCGATATTTTCCTCTTTTTTCATAAACATTTTCTATTCCAATATCTGAAAGTAATATTTACTTAGTGTCTCTCAACCCCCGCGAGCATCCTTCCAGCCTGCAAGACCAGGGAGAAGAAGGAGGCGTTGCAAAAGCGAGAGGAGAGCCTGCGGAGCGCGCGAGGCGGGCCGCCCCCTCCTCACTCCAGGTCCCGAGCGCAGCGGTGCTCAGTGCGTCCCGAGGCGCCGTAGGGGAGGCAGGCGGTCCAGGCACCCCCACTCCTACTCTTGTCGCGTTGTGTCACGTGTCCTCGGTCGTTACGTCTTTGTGGAAGCAATTCTCCTTTTCACTTGAGTGTTGCAGGAGAGGGTTGCAAGTGAAGCGACGCACTTTTACGTGTGTGTGTTTGTGTTAGTGTGGTGATGATGATGTGGCTGGAGTCCTATTGGAGGGCCTACGAGAGTGCCAGCCGCTAAGGCATGCGAGGAAAAAGGTGCTGTTATCTCGTCCTTGTGATGAACTCTGTATGTCGCTAGCATGCTTCACCATCCGGAATCTGTGTCAAAATGTCGTAAAGGACCTATTTATTATTCTTAAGAGATAGATCTTTAAATAAAGAGCTTTAAATGCATACCAAAGAGAGAAGAAGATCCTACCCAGGAGGCACAAGACGTTGCCAAGACTGTGATGGTGCTCCCAGAAGAGATCGGTGCCGAGGTAGGCGTGTGAAGGACGGAGTGGCCAGTGGCACCATGCACCGGGGCAGTGGTGTCTCCAGGGCGAGGGACAATGGTGTCTCCAGGGCGAGGGACAGTGGTGCCTCCAGGGCAAGGGACAGTGGTGCCATGTACAGGGACTATGGCACCACCGTAACGCGGGAAGGCGGTCCCAGGTACAGGGACGTCGGCACGACCATGCACCGCGAAAGACGTCCCGCCCGCAGAGATAACGGGGTACGGATGCAGCAGTCCAGCAGCATCAGGTATCAAGAGGAAGGCGGCACCATACAGCGGGAGAGTGGCACTAGGCAAGACAAACCTGTGGCAGGATGGTGCTCCAACTCGGAGCTGTTGTGCCGTGTGTTTACTGCGTACCTGGCTGTGATGCTGGGATGGGCGTTGCCACAGGTGAGTAGCGTTAACAAAGTTTAAATGTAAAGGGAAGGCATAGATCAGCGAGCGAGTAGGTGGAGGGGGTGGGTATAGGGTACCTGTAAGGGCAGGGGCAAGTTAGACCGTTACGCCAAGGTGACTGATTTTGCAATGCCTGTAAATTAAAGCTGTAAAAAATAAATATGCAAGTGTTTATAAACCTGCAGCGTTAGGGCGATCTCGTACATAATAACTGTCTTGATATCATAATTGTAAAATCAAGATTCTTGCTGGCTTGGCCCCAGGAGCAGCTCGCCCGTACACGCGCACCTCCAACAAGCTGGCCTTGTCTTAAAACAAGAATGATTGACCCGATGCGACACCCGGCTTTCACAGGATACCCGCGCTCGCCGCAGCTGCGGTGACCTGTGCTGCTGCAACTGTTGACCTGGATCACGGGCTGTGAAGGCGGGCCCAGGCTTTATATGGGGAGCGAGAGAGCCCTCGCATGAATGTGGGCCGGGCTGGTTTGGCTCCTGACGGCGACACAGGGAACAGCATTTATTGGCCGCCGCGATGCATACCTGACCCAGGATCTGGCACGTCTCCTGGCGACGCCCACGCGCCCCTCGCTCGAGACCCAAATGTTAGTTGTCACTCCTCTTTCACTCGGAGAAACCCGCTTTACGTGAATTTGATTGTAAAAAGAACAGAAGAATTCGCCTCTTGCCAAAATAGAAAGTTGGGTCCAGAGAACGGTCATTCCGCTCACTCGGAAAGCTGTATTGTTTGACGCTGCACTCGAAGTCAGGGTTACACGCGTCACGATCTCACTTCGGCGCCTTTGCAGAGAGCGATCCCCAAAAGGCAGGCGCCAATCGGGCAGTTGATGCAACGCTTTCATCAACTGGGAAAGGATATTGCAATGTCAACATGCAAAGGACGGCGCGATGAATCCGTTATTCGCGGTAGTAATTACCCCTTCTCTAGGGGGACGCTACCTTCTCATGGATCGCATAGTTTCTCACAAGGAGGATAATCGCCAGTGCGGTCGGATAAAACCCCGTCCTTGACGTGTGGTAAGGGATGGCGTGGGCAGGACACACGTTCTCCGCAAGGCTGTCTGGCCGCCATAAAAACAAGGCTGTGTGATGAGCACTTAACATCTTGCTGAAGCTACTGCGCGTGATAGTATGAGTGGGAAGGAACGTCTGTCATTAAGAAGAGGTGACAATTAGGTGGTTGCATGCTTGTTGATTTTGTTTGTTACAAAGAATCTCCTTGGAGAGATGACGAAGATCTCCCCTTGCTTGAGTCATCATGCAATTTTTTCTTAGGAGTTTGAGAAGAGTATTTAAGCAAGTGCGTTTATTTAGGACTCGGGGAAATTCGAGAAGACCGTGAAGAAGCAGTTTATTGTGTACCGAAGGCAGTATGACGCGCGGGAGAACCACACGCAAGTTGCTCTCTCATTCTTATATCCACACGATCATCAAATTCTCAAGAGTTTTTTCCCTCTCTATCCGTTTTTCCTGCTGCGACTCCTTGGCGGTGTGTACAGTACCGCGCATAAGGATCTCTCTTGCAAGAGAGGCATTTCCGAGCGACAGGTAGCGCCAGCCCGCGGTGCCGTAGACGAGTGGCGTAACACCCGGCGCCGGAACAGCCACTGACCACACCGAGATTTCTCAAGGGAAAGGAATATCATCATTACGATGTTAGCTCTCGCTCAGACGTCTCGACGCATACGCCCGTGGCGCTGACGCCGTGTCCCCATGCACTCGCGTTCGTTGATTAGACGGCCAAAGCGCGTCCAAGACGGACGGAGGAAAGGCAAGGCGATCCCTCCGTTTACCTTCACACTGCGCCGGAGTCTCCCCGAAAGACGGCGGCTCTCGTAGGCCAGTATCACTTACGGCGGCGTTTAGAAAGTTGGCCACGTACCGATGGCCATACAAATTGCCGGGATTCATTATATATCTTGCAATTATAATCAATGCCGCCTCGCTCTGTACACAACGGACGGATGTGGCGCGCTGGTATTTGCATCGATACTGATGTGAAATTCTGGTTGTGTGTGTGTGTGTGTTTTCGTATGTGTGTGCGTGCGTGTGTGAGTGTGTGTATGTGTGTGCGTGTGAACAAGATATCTAATAGTAGCTGACCAAGGAATTTCCTTAACCATCATGTTTCGACAGCTTGTTGAAGGATTTATTCTGTGTATTTGAAGCATTTCAAGGCAATCAGTATGTCGAAATCTATTTACTGTTATTACCATCATAAATGACATTAGTGTTGCCGAGGCACTTATCCGCATCAATAGCATTACAGGGAGGTATTCTTCCCTTACTTTCTCTTTTACACTTCACACAGTTAGAGTGTAATAAATAGTTTTCAAGCTTGTATCTAGAAAAATAAAAAATGACCCTTTCACCAGTCACGTTGTATTTTTATGAAAAATCATCAGCCTCTGATTATTACCTACAAAACTAACCTACATTGTGGAGAAAGAAAAATTGATATCAAGTTTTCTCTTATCTTTTTCCAAGATGAAATGGACAGAGGGAAGGAAGCAAAGGTCGACAAACTAGGAACGAGGAAGGGCTTTGGAAGTTCAAGGGTCAACACACTAGAAATGACTAGTGATTAGGTTAGTTAGGGCCTTCCCTTCGACATACTAGGGCAGGCTGGGTTGATGGGTATGGCCGTTACCTTTTCTTATCTCGGGATTTATGTTAGTCGTCGAGTGAGAAGGTAATCTGTGCTACTATGGAAGGGAGAAGGAAGGTTATCCTGCTTCTAAATAGCATGTAATAATTCCCTTATTTGTGCTCCTGTGTCCCGCTCTTCTCCTGTAATCTCTCTCTCACTATCTATCTATCCCTCTCCCTCTCCCTCTCTCCTTTTTATCCATCACTCGTTCCTTTTCTCACCTCATCCCTCCCTTTCCCTATCTCCATTTTCATCCCTCCCTCTCTTCCTTTTCATCCCTCCATCTCTCCTTTTTCTCCCTATCCCTTCTTCCCTCCCTTTCTCCTTCCCTTTCCCTCTCTTCCTTTGCCCTTCCCCTCTCTCTCCCTCCATGTCTCTCCCAATACAGCTTATTTCCTATTCACGACAAATACCACCGCTAACACTCCCTGCCTACAGTTAGGCCATCTATCTCTCACTCCTTTTTTTCTTCATCTTGTCCTTCCCACACGAAAGGTCATCCGAAGAGAGAGAGAGAGAGAGAGACCATGTGTGTGCGTGTGTGTGTGTGTGTGTGTGTGTGTGTGTGTGTGTGTGTGTGTGTGTGTGTGTGTCCGCGAGCGGGTTTGTGTGTGTGGCGATGACGTAGTCGTATAAGAAATGGCCTGGCTTTCGGGCATGGCAAGGGTATGGCTCTAGCAGCTGTTGCTACAACCCCCTCTGCTCTCTGTCTTTCTTCGCCATGTCTTACGTCATTCATTAAGAATGTATGAAGTTGATTTATACCTCTTTCTCTATATATATCTATCTATCCCTCTTCATACATTCTCTCCCCCTCCTTCCCTCCCTACCTCCTTTCCTCCCGTCTTTCATCCTTTACCCTTTACCTCTCCCTCTCCCGCTCCTTCCCTCTCTTCCCTTCCTTTCCATTCCCTCTCACCCTCCCTCCCGTCCCCCTCGCCCCTCTATTTTTGACTCCCAGAGATTGGCGAAAAGCTTGAACGACGTTCAGCAAATGTTAGTTGCCAGGGTTTGCATAACAAACAGACAGGGCGGAACGGAAAAGACCTCGTGCGCACGAGAGAAAGACAGTACAGAAGGGATCTCGCAAGAATGGCCATATGATTGTAGGGGCGACGGGTGTGTGTTGCGGTGGGCGGGGGATATCAGCGAGGAAGTATGTGTGTGAATCAGGCTGGTAAATTGCATGACTCTTACTGGAATCTCTCCTGAATGAGGGGACCGGAAGTCCTGCTCGTCCTGCTCTCTCTCTCTCTCTCTCTCTCTCTCTCTCTCTCTCTCTCTCTCTCTCTCTCTCTCTCTTCTCTCTCTCTCTCTCTCTCTCTCTCTCTCTCGTAGAGTTTGTTTTATGATGATTTTTTATTTTATGTCTTACGTGTCCATTACAATACATAGGTAATAGTTTTGAACAGATTCTTAAAAAAAATTTGTATGTTTTTACCCAGACTCTTAACTTGTTTTATTCTGGTCATAATTACTAAGCATAGACGGGATGAAGAAGATGATTAAGGTGAAAGCAAACTCATCCAAGTGAATAAAAGATGGCAAGGCGCACTTTCACAGGAAACGAAAGAATGCGAAACACGTCAGACGCAAGGACATGCTCATCTGGCGTTTGATTTTTGTTTATTAATGAGAATAGCAAAGATTGTGAACTCACTGTCTTTCGTGTTTGAGCCACTCTGCCAGCGACAGAGACAGCTGAAAGAGGTCGATGATTCTGTCAAAGTGGTGTTTGAATGATCCCGTGTACAGCAATTTATGTCGTGTTTTTTATATTCCCACAATGAAATTCTTTCCCAGGGTCGAATATTCGTGGAAACGTCGCCTGTTTTCTCGCTCTTCCACTGCGGATCATTTCTGCCAAGCACATTGAAATTCCCAGCGAGGGACTGACATCCGGAGCCAGAGCATCCCCGGGAGCAGGAGGCGTCTTGGCAGCGGGTTTTTGTTCCTGTTCGTGCTCACTCGTCGCCAATGTCACGCCAGTTTGGCCCTCTTTATTCGTCGCGGATCCCACGGAAGTCAGTGGAGCGTTCGGCCAACGCCCGTATTGAGGGAGGGGCTTCGTCATTACCGATCGGGAGGCGCCCTGTCCTGACGCGCTAATGCTGACTTTCATGCGCCACGGAGGGCGTCATGAGCGTAAGGTGACTCGCAGGTGGAGCCGGTGCGACGCAGCAAGACTTGCACGGAGCCTCCTCCTGGCAGGATGAAGGAGGCGGCGTCGCGTGCCTGACCGGAGGCGGTGGTCGAAGGCGTTGCTGCCGGTCCGCGTGTCAATCAGCGTTAGTGACTGCCGTCGGCTGGCACTATAAGCCCGGTAATCGGACTGATGGAGCGGACGCGGCCGGTTTGGGGTGTGGATTGGGACGAAGGGAGAGGGCGCTGAGACGACGCCCGCGAAACCGTATTTGGCCGAGCCTGCATGGGCCGCCCGCCACCCCATCGCTGCCCGAAGGCCCCTCCTCCCGGCACAGGTCACTGGGGTGACAGGGCTCTTATTTTATCATCATTCTTTCCTGTGACGCCTCCGCGCTTAGTATTCCAACGAACAGCGAGGAAACCCGAGATGCATTCTGTTATCGTCGCAAAACACTGGCTGCGCATGCGACCTGAGCGCCCACGGCAACGCGGCCAAAAGGGTCTGCGTATCCTGAAGAGATCTCTTGATGAAGCAATAAACACACGTTCTGGGATTATTCCATAAGGGTGTAGATTTAGGAGTGCGCCCATATCTGCCGCACCCAAAATGGGCGTTGGAATGAGGGCGGATTTATGTCCTGGGCGCACCCTTGGGTTGCTCGCACGCCCACACCTCTGTGGAAGGGGTGGGGGAGTCGCGAGGAAGGTGTAAAGATTTCTCTTAAATAACTACTTGGAAATATTCAGAATTTTATGCTTATTTATTTTGTATATGAATTTTATGTGTGTGTGTTTGCCTGGGTGCGCGTTTATCTGCCTGTCAGTCTGTCTGTGCGTGCATGCATCAGCATACAGGTAATCATTACCTTTGCCGTTAATGTTAATGATTGTGACGGTTTGCGTGTTGGGTTCAGTGTATGTCATGGCGAAGGCGCTCGTGATTGTGCAATATTACATACGACACTGAAGGTTGACAAGATGATAATGCACCTCGTACTGTTGGCGACTATATTGTGCAAGGTGATGAATATTTTTTTAATCATAATGATATTGTGAGGATGTTGGTTGTGATAGTGTCTCTGACCCTTCCCTTCCTCCCCCCTCCCATTCCCCGCCTCCTCCTGTTCCTGTTCCTCCTCCTCCTCCTCCTCCTTCTGACCCTGATGACTAGCGCAGACGACGGGCGAGGTCCGCCCACGCCCGCTTTGCAAATCACGCCCGTGTTGCTGCTACTTGCCAACCGCCCAGACAAGTCTGTTCGTCTGCATAAGCTAGCATTCTTCTCAGCATGCCTTACATAGCATTCAAGTGGAGGTTTGCATATGGACAGAATTAGAGCACACTAGGGAATATTCCTCACATGTTGTTGATTTATTTTATTATTTTTATGCGCTTAAAACAATCAAGTGACGTTTGGCAAACACCACAGCCAAGATGTCAACCACAGCATCGCCGCCACGCTAACCCTACGTATGCAAACCACAAACCACTAACGCAGTACTATGTCAGTCAACCTGCCACACGTGCATTTGCGGGGGTGGGGAAGGGTGACGCCCGGTGGGGGCTGTGATGGTTTCAGCACACCCGCCACCATTCCCTTCACGCCCGCCCGCCCACGCCCATTACATCACCAGCATATTATCCACGCCTACTTGTGATGCCATGCATTAAGTTCAAAAATATTCTCTAGCCACGTAGAAGATTCCCCTGTACATAATGGATATGTCAATGTCCGTAATTATTTTCGTAGTAGTCCGTGAAATGGACATAATGAAGTTTATCAATGAAAGATTTACGTTTGTTTAGGTTTCCTTTATCCTGTTATAGTAGATGTTTTATTTTTATATCTTTAATTTTTTAGCCTGGTCTCGTAAAACTCATTTGTATATCTGTGGAAGCTACGTAAGCATATACGAATGGCCGTCTGTGCGGATAATTGAAAATGTAAATTTATATGGGTTTGTTTAACAACCGTATTAGCATTTACGTTCTTACGCTTAAGTTTTTCTTCTCTGAGCAAACAGGAAAGCCATTTGAATAACGGAATAGTAATGAATATAGTAACAGTGTATCATGTTTTTGATAATTGTGTATGGTACTCCTAACGGATCTCTTAAAATTCTATAAGTAACTAATTTTATTGTTGTTTTTTATCATTATTGTTAATTATCGTTATTATTACTATTATTATTACTATTTGTTTTTGTAGTAACAGCAGCACTATATTCATTTATCTTCTATTTCTTTACATTGTAACTAACTGTGATTAATTGTTGCGTTGCAGCTTGTAAGGCGAGGCGAGGAGGAGGAGAGCGAACTCGAAAGGATACAAGACCTCTTCCCCCATGACGACCTCCGCCTGCACGAGCGAGACCCAGTCACTCAGGTAGGTCATTCAGCAGGAGGTCATTCAACTTCTCTCTCGGGATTGGGTCATCTGGGTCGCCTCTTGGCAGCCGGGCGATCGACGGGGGACTTGTTTTGCCTTTTCTTTCTTGACTTTATTTGCTTTGTTCCTTCGCTTGTTTGTTTTCATTTTCTGAATCGGTTGTATTTTCTTGTTTTTCTTCTTTCTGGTGTACGCTTCTCATTCCTCCGTCATCATATCGTCCCCTACTCCCAAAGCATCGTCATTTTTCTTTAACATCGTTCGTTCCCTGCTCCTATCTCCCCTTCCTCATCCTCTTCTCCTTCTCCTCCTCCTTCTTCTTTCTTTCTTTCTTTTTCTTCCTTGTCATTCCCTCCTCCTTTCTCTTTCTCTCCCACCACAACCATAGTCACCTCCTATTTTTTCATTTCCTCCTGTTCCTCAGTGCTCCCTCTAACCCCTCCTGAGATCATTGATGACGCCCGTTTTTCCTCGCATGCTGTCGCTTCTTATTCATTTGTGTGTTGGATTTTATGTCTTTTTTTTTTACATACGCGATGGTAATTAAGATGTCCCGATTGTCCCGTCTCGACGAGTTTGTGTCCCCTCCGCATGCCTTAGACGTCGGGGCGCGACCGGGTGTTTCGAACAGGCAGCCGGCAAAAACATGCTGACGTTACGCATTTTTGTTTTTATTGCGCGCTGGAAAAACTGACGTGACAAGTAGCGTAAAGCAGGGCGGATGTTAGCTCGTCAGCAGGTACTTACGGCGGATTCAGCAGGTTTCTAAGTCAACTGTATTGCTTAGAATATGCTTGGTGGGCGAATGGCTGCTGGATGTGCCTTCGTTCGTGCGTTGATGCTTAATGCACCTGCCTGCGTGCGTGAGGGGCGCCGCACGCTCGCAGTTTCTGGCTTGCCGAGGCTTCTTTATATCTGCACGAGGGCGTGACCTGTCGAGGAAATAGCTTATGTTATCGTCATGAAGTCCGCTGAGTCAGATATTGGTCAGCGCTCTTTCCTCTCCTCCCCCCCCCCCCTGTTTTCCCTCCCTTTTGCCCCCTTCCCTCACCACCTGCACCTTCCCCGCCTGCCTCCCTGGTCACCAGCCCCCTCCCCTCCACCTCTGAAGAGTGTCTCATGGTCCTCCCGCAACTTTCATCGCGCCTACGTTTGAATAATGATTGCGAGTGGGAACGGCTGTTGAAGTTTCTATTCAGTCGAGGCCTATTACCCGGACAAGTCCCGCGTGACACTTGGCACCTGATACAGCTGGAGAGATGCCGGTCACTCGGCGACGCTGGATATGACAGAGAGTATGACTCGACGACCCGGGTACGCTTGACAAATAGAGAATATATTTTTTCATTAAAAAATATGTAATGGGAAGGGTAACGTTAGCAATGGTGGTAAAAGCAAAAATATAGGAAATGTCCGACGTCCAATTCGTAGAATTAAGTAAATAAACCTTGTGAGAGAAAATTGGATTAATATTTTAGGCCTTGGGTTCGGCCGTGAATCTACCAAGGCGAAGCTTCATGCTAGAGAAGGCTTTAGCGAGATCGAGTGAGAAACATGTGTTTGTGTTTGTGTGGCTGTGTTTGGGTCTGTGTGTTTCCGATGACGAGTGGCGGGCCCTTGATCACGCAGGAGGATCATTGTCCATGTGTTACGGTCAACAGACGGCGTGAAAGTCGGCGTGTGCGTGTGAGCGAGGGAGTGTCAGGCGCACACCAGGCACACACGCCTACGCCCACAGACTTTCCCTCGGTGTTTCCTCCACTGTCACTGCCCCTTTGTGTGAGGGAATGGACAGTGGGGGCTTTTTAGAGCTCCGGCGGCTGCCATTGGGCTTTGTATCTCGTCGTGGGATTCTTGGTATTCATTGTGCAAAAGCTTAGTGTCACCTTCACGCGACAGTTCACCCGATCATTCCCGCTGCGCGTTTATGTTTATGTTTTAATGAAAGCTTTCTGTCATTTGTTATTCGCTTTGTATCCGGTTATTGCTAGTCATTCTCTTTCCTTCTCTTAAGAAAGCAAGGAAGGTTCTGTTTCCATGATTTCATTCGTATCAATCCTTAGCGGTATCGATATCGAATTTCCAACAAGTAATGGTAACCAAACGACTCCCGCAGTCCTCTAGGTCTGATGTGATTATTTTTTCTGGCTGCGGTTGATATGCCGGCGATGTCTGCCTCGCCGCAACCATTTTCCCTTCCGAGGCCTTGAATCGGCCGGGTTCCTTCGCGGAGCCCCATAGATAGGATGCGTGTAATGGTCCCTGGGCTCCTTGTAGGGACGGCTGCTCACATATGTCGGCGATGTTTTCTTCGGGTTGGATCGCCTGCCATTGTCTCGGCCAGGTCTATTTGCGGGATGGCTCATTGTGCACGTCAGGTATGGCCGGCAGCTTTTTTACGGCTCCGTGAAACGCCGCCATCATGCCTGGCGTGTCACATCCACCATGCTTATCTCCCCGCCAGGTTTGGCTGGACTAGCCCGATTTCTGTTTCAGATCTGGCTCTCTTGGAAGTAGTCTTGACAATCGACAAAGAAAAGGGTTTCGAGATAAGAGTAATGAACCCCTCTCCGTTTTTCCCTTCCTTTCCCATAAGACTCGCGTTCACGTTTCAGCGGCGGCGATAAGTAGCCGCGGTAATGAGTTTGTCCCTGAGTGCGGTGCGCCTCGCGGGGCGTCTTTGTTTTGTTGATGCGTTGCGCAGACAACCGACTGTTTTTTCTTACTGGGAGCCTTTGATTAATAATCCTTTGTTGGTTATGTAAGATATCTCGAGCCTGGCCCTCTCTCACGCCGGTGTTCCCGCAATGGTATGTGAGGGTATGTAAGGTATCGCTGTGGGTACAAAGCTGGGTGCCCCGCGCGTAATCTCTTGAAGCCTCTCTGGAGACCATCCTTTTACGTGTAGAAAGTCCGCAGAGTTGGCGCTTACCGCCCCTTGCTAAGAGGCACGTTGATAACCTTAACCCTGAGAGGTACGGGATTTGAATGTCTTCGAAATACCTGAAGTCTCTCTCTTTCTCTTTCTCGCTCTCCCTCGCTCTATGTATGTGCCTGTCTTTTTGTCTTTTTAGCTGTCCATTTATCTATCAGTCTCTATCTCTTTATATATCTATCTATCTTTCTCGAACCCTTTTTCCTGCCCCTCCCCCTTCCTCTCTCTCTCTCTCTCTCTCTCTCTCTCTCTCTCTCTCTCTCTCTCTCTCTCTCTCTCTCTCTCTCTCTCTCTCTCTCTCTCTCTCTCTCTCTCTCTCTCTCTCTCTCTCTCTCTCTCACACACACACACACACACACACACACACACACACACACACACACACACACACACACACACACACACACACACACACACACACACACATGCGTCCACTAAATAAAGCCATCGGGAAAGGAAGGCGGCGAGGAGGCAGGGCGAGCGCCTCTAAGGCTGGGCCGCAGCAAGGTCGGCGGAGACAAGAATCCGTCCCAAGAATGTCACGCTCGCTGCCCTTGGATCGGCCTCCCTCTCGGACTCGCCGGCCGGGAAGGACAGGCGCGGGTCCGAGTTTCCCCGTCGCCGCGCCGTTGGACTTTAGGAATCCAAAAATAATTCTTCTTCTAAATCTTTGTTTTGTGTTATTTTTCCTTGTGTTTATTTGCTCTTGTTGATGGTATCTGTTGTTTAGGAGGCGCTTTGTTAATGATTATGAAGTATATTTGTTGACGGTCAAGAGAGGAAGGAAGGAAGGAAGGGCGGCGAGGAGGTTGTGTTCGCAAGTTTTCAATTCTCGATTCCTTCTGTGATTTGTAGGATGGTTCGACACGTTTATTCAGATCATGTAAAAGAATGACTTCATAAATGATAGTCTTATTCGGCTAAGAGCAATATAACTGTGGGAAAAGGGGGGTCTGTTGACGTCTTTTATGTTTTGACAAGGCGAGAGAAAAGATGGAAATTTTGAAGTGTTCACGCACCCACACACGCGGACACAACCACTGACCACATCCGGTAGTGCCCTCGTCTCTTCTCCCTTTTCGCCCTTCCCTCTTCCCCTTTTCTGCCCCTTCATTCCCTTCCTCTCTTCCCTCTTTTCTCCCTCCCTCTCCCTTCTTTCCTTCCCTTCCTCTCTTACCTCTTTTCTCTCTCCCCTCTTCCTCCTCTGTCCCGCTCCCTTCAATTCCTCTCTTCCCCCGCGGCTCGGCCCCCCTCTCTTCCCACTTCCCTCTTCCCCACCTTAAATTATTCGTCTTATTATTTATTCTTGTTCTCCACCACATTTTCCCAGAGCGAATGTGTCCCAACTCATCCCTCCTTTCGTCTTCATGTCACTTTTCCTTCTAATGAATTAATTATTTATGTGGTTTCCGTAGATTTGGATGTTGATGAAATGTGTGTGTGCGTGTGTGTTTGTTTGTGTGCGTGCGTGTATATATTATATAGATAGATAGATATGTATGTGTGTGTGTATTATATATATATATATATATATAATATATATATATATATATATATATATATGAATATGAATATGAATATGAATATGTACATGAACATATTTCCTGCCCCACCATGCAGATTTCAAGGTCGTCACGCCGCACTGAGCAAATGTTTATTACAGGTGAGGAAACATATAAACACAGTGTTTCCCGCGTCTCAAAGTCGCAGTCAAGACGTGTTTACCGGTCAT
>NW_020869904.1:407511-410011 GCF_003789085.1 Penaeus vannamei | reverse complement strand
GATCTGAGCCTTTAGTTTGAGGTCAGTTTGTCTCCACATTCTTTGATTATCACTCTTTGTTCTGCGCTCTCTACATGCACCCATACGACTCGCGCAGAACGGGTTCCAAAAGCCTTCTACGGCAGGCCCGAAGAGAGGCGTGGGTGCCCCTCCCTCAAGGACACATTCCTGTCCTTGCGTAAGTTCAGATCACGAACGCATTATGTTTTTTTTTCTTCCCCGAATACCTTTTCTTCCCTTTCTTTTTCGGACTAATGGGTCCAGGGTCATATTGCACCAGGGGCTCCACGCTCCACCGGAAAGCAAAAACACTTGTTCTGTATGGCAAAAGCTTCTCTCTGTGTATCTGTCTGTCTGCATCTCTATCTTTCTATATATCTATCTATCTATCTATATATATATATATATATATATATATATATATATATATATATATATATATATAATATATATATATATAATATATGGTATATATCCATAGCTTAGCATCAATGCTTCTTAAGCATCAAGTCTAGTGAGAAAAAAGTTTCAACACCGACAGCCCGACGGACCCCGAACTCTCCGTCGGTCTCCGGACTAAACACATGTCGGCGTCGCGGGGGTTATGTTGCATCTCCGTATGTTGCACCCCGCATGTCGACACGGAAAAGCGTGATAGAGCGAGCGCGCGAAATGACATGCATCGTGCAAGTGTGTGGGGTCCATGTGATCGTTCCAGTCCGTGCGCAAGTGTGTCATACTGGACAGTCCGTGTTCCCGCGCGCGCGCTTCGGGGTGGGCGGGGGGAGGGGGAGTGCCGAGGCAGCGTCGGACCTTCCGCTTCGAACTTTTCTCTTTTTGCGTTGACATTTAGCGTCGTGGCTGGACTCCCTCGCCGCCCCGCGCCGGCCACGCCTGCGAGGAAGGAATGGTCTTGCGTCCTTATTTTTCCTCTTTGTCTGCTGCTCTTCTGGATGATCTTGGTCGGTTTCGTTGGCCATTTTCATCTTTTTCAGAGAAGTGAGCAATAATGTTGATCTTGCATTAAAACTGGATTTTTCTTGTAAAAACGCATTTTCATCCTCGAAATAATTTTCTTTCATCTCTTTCCTTCCTTCCTTCCTTCCTTCCTCTCTTCCTCTCTCTGTACCCCTCCCCCCCATTTCCGATCATCCTCTTCCATTCTCCCTCCCTCGCCCCCCGCGTGGCGATCAGTCCACGTGCTGCGCGCTGTTTCCTGCACTACTTACCCACGCTTATTGACTCACTTCCTCGCAGTCGACCACTGACACACTTGCTCCTACGCCCCACGCCGACGCCATCATCATAGTTGACGCCGGTCAAGCCTTGTGTTACGTACGGCTCTGCATCAATGTTACCGACCTCTGTTCGCTTTGCAACTTGTAGAGCGCCGCCTTTGGCACTAATCGCTATGCCACAATAGCTTTTGCTATTAAGAAACACACTACCATTGCTGCAATTACTACTACTATTGCTAATTACTATTATTTTTTACAACAACAGCAACTACTACCACTATCACCACTACTACTACTACTACTACTACTACTACTACTACTACTACTACTACTACTACTACTACTACTACTACTATATTACTATTACTATACTACTACTACTACTACTACTACTACTACTACTACTACTACTACTATTACTACTACTAATACCGTGAACACTACTGACATCACTGTTATTGCTAACACCAGAATTACTTTTGGTACCCCTCCTATGCTATTACTATTGGTCTCAGAAAGAGAGAGAGAGAGAGATGAAAAAGAGGGTGGCATGGTCGCGCGCAGCTTACCTTTATGGAGGAGCGAATGACATGACTGCCCCCGCTGTTGGTGTAGGAAGAAAGAAATCCTCAGGGGATAGACACAGTGACTCAGAGGGCGTGGAGTGACTCACGGGGAGCACAACGTGAGGCTGATCGCGCAATGGGGCATTAGTCGTGCTGGGTGCAGGTGGAGAGAGGGAGAGGGGGAGGGGAGAAAAAGAGAAAGAGCAGGGTGAAAATGGAAGACAAGGAAAGGAGGAGGAGGAAGATAAAGAAGTTGGTAAAGATATGATGATGAAGGTAAAGAAAGAGGGAGGAAGAGAAGAGGAAAGGAGGAGACAGGAGAGGAGAGCGGAAGACAGAGTTGAGGAGGCTGGAAGGAAGACGGAAAGGGAAGGGAAGAGGAAGGAAGGGGAAGCGGAAGGCAGAGAGAGAGAGAAAGAGTATGATTCAGCCCTTCGGAGAAAGAGAAAACCCGCGGCGTCGCAGGGAGGGGAGACTCCTCCGATCGCGCCGAGGAAATCTGTCTCCCTCGGGATTAGGCGTCGGCGTCCGGCTTCCTCAACCCCTTCGGAAACCCATCTGCGGCGCCCGATCGAGCTCACGTGGCCGCCTGCACGCCCGCCCGCTTTGCTCACAAGATGGATTGCTGTGCCTCGTAATGTTCTTAAGATTATAGGCTTTTTTTTCGCTCTCCATAAATAGTAACTTCGGTTCGTG
>NW_020869904.1:397511-402511 GCF_003789085.1 Penaeus vannamei | reverse complement strand
CATCCCTCTCTTTCGTCTTGGAGGCTACGGGTGCTCTTCGCTTCTCTCTCTCTCTCTTTATTCTCCTCGTCTGTCTGTCTAGTTCTCACTTCTTTTATTCTGTCCTCTCTCTCCTATCCTCTTTTCTTTTATCTCCTCTCCCTTCCCTGCCTCTCGTCCTCACCAGCTCCTCCGTCTTTCCACCTTTACTATATCTTCGACGAGGGAAGAAGCAGCAGTACTCCCTTCATCTTCCCGGCCATCGTCCCATGTTGCTACTCCCGCCGGGAGAGTGACGGAATGTAACCCAGTTCCATGTACTGCGGCCGGGAGGAGTGTGTGTGTGTGTGTCACGATGCCTATCTTCTCCTTACCCTGAGCCCGGGACCCCCTTGGAGGCCCACCTCGCACAACCTCATCAGATAACAAATGGTTGGTCGACCCGCTTAGACATCTGGGTTATGATCACTTGCTCCAAATACAAAGGGGGATCTGTTAGCCAGGCTGTTATGCAACTCATACAGAAGAGTTTACATAGATTGCAGACTCTATCCCAGGGATGGCGCGGAACACAGAAGCACTCTCGAGAGCCGGGGTGTATGCAACAGCTTTGTTTTGTTTCAAGTTCAAGACTGTTTGCTTGGCCTTCGGGAGCTTGGTATCAAGGATGTTAGTAGTAGTGAGCACAAGTAACGGAACGGTAGACTATGGATTATTTTGCATTGTGTTATTTTGTCACTGACCGTAAGATTTCTGAACTGCGATTATCATTTTTTCTTTACTTGATTAATTTCCAACTGTGTGGGTTCGGCACGAGAGGTGGACATCCGTTCCGAGGTAATAAGCGTGCGTGCAGCTTAGAATAACGGGTTTTGATATCTGAATACCTGATATTATGGAGGGCGCATGTCCAGAGCGGTCCGCGGGTGTGGTGGCACCCGGCGGCCGCCCTGCTTGGCCCCGCACGGCTGAAGGGGAGACGGGGAGGAGGAGGATGCCCACCGTTAAGATCCGGTCGGGTACACTGCACCTTCTCCCGGAGGCTGGCATCTTGGCCTGCCATCTCCAGCCTCCGCGAATGCTGGGAAGCCTCACACACATTAACTCTACAATCACCCTCAACCGTCATGTACGTACCGCTTGGCCCGACGCAAAGTTCAGCCAGGGTCATGACCCTGCCCGGGCAGGATGTGCCGAGGTGGCAGGTGCTGTATGATGAGGGGCTGCTGCATGGCGGGCCCTCGGGCTGCGTTGAACAGCCCTCGCTTGCATCTTTTTGTGTGTCTGTCATGCACGTAGCATCATCTTGAACAGGAAGAGATGAAGCCGAGATTACCCGCGATATCGGGGCCGGCTGCCGTAACTGTGAGCGGCAGGGACCTAGCAGGATAGGGAGGGCCTCCGCCATTGTTCACTCCCGCGAGACATCCGCCCCCGTCACCTGTAGAAGATGTTAATTACCTGAAGAGACCAGCAAGGCGCCTGACGCTTGCACATTACCTTCGTTTGCACAACTACCATTTTCCTGCGCATGGAATAACCAAATAACATGGCTGCGGCAGAAACCCGGATTCACGTTTTTTAGTTTTACGTCTTGCTGACAATTCCACGTCACGAAGTCATCTTTTTCACGAGGAGCGTTTAAATCGTCTTCGCGTCTTAATAGCAAACTGTAGTTCACCACGAATGAGCGGAAGTGGACAAGGTAACAGCCTGTGAATCATCGTGGGAGCATCGGGATCACGGATTGCAAGAAGACCAGCCTTGAAACAGCAGCGTCTTCACTTGCAGGACAATCGCAGCTCTAGGAGAATGGTCCCAGGACGACAGTTAAGACCCCCGCGTAACCTTTTTGAGGAGTGGCGAAGAAATCAAGAAAAAGAGAGAGAGAAAATCTCACGTTCAGACTCAGAGACGCACCGCCGTGGAACCGAAAGAGAACACGGAGAGGAATAACAGACACGAGGATAATAAAGAGGACGTTTTTTGCCGGCCAGAGCGATTCTCTTCTACGCGAATTTCTCTGGTCAGGCACCGATTATTTTTTCAAGGTTGCCGCTGGGCTGTAGGGTGTTGGAGTAATTGTGGAGCATCCTGTGTGTTGAAACGCTGCATCCGGTCGTTTGTTGTCGCGTCTTCACCCTTCTCTATCTCTTCATTCGATTTTCTGCTTCTTTATTTTTACGTTCCTCCTTTGTATCCCACGTTCGATCTTCAACATCTCCCCTTCTTTTGCCGTTCACATCTTTCTCTTCCTTCTCCATTATCTTTGGTCTTCGAGCATTGCATACCGGCGATTTATCTCCCTCTCCATGAAAGCAGTCATTTCCAACATGTTCAAGGAACACTCCACAAAGGACCTCCTCAGAAGGACTCCGACCATGAATCCTGCAGGAAGCCCCAAGCGCCGCCCTCTCAGCCACGGCTCGGAGCTCCTCCCTCTGACCAGTGGCCCCGACAACGCATTCTCGAAGCTAGTTTTTGTTGCGGCCTCTACGCGCGCTGCGACGCTGATGCTCGACTCCCGCCAGTAACATGGCACGAGATGGGTCGCGAGCATCCTATCGCCGACGCGCGCAGGCGGCATAAGCGATGTGGCATGTGGCATCTTAGACGGCTGGGACGTGCGCTCTCTCTCTCTCTCTCTCTCTCTCTCTCTCTCTCTCTCTCTCTCTCTCTCTCTCTCTCTCTCTCTCTCTCTCTCTCTCTCTCTCTCTCTCTCTCTCTCTCTTATTCCTTCCTTATGCCCTCTCTTTTCCTCACCTTCCTCTTCTCCCTCCTTTCCCCTCCTTTACCTCCTCTCCGTCTCTGTTTCTCCCTCCCCCTCTTCCGTTCCCGCCCCATTCCTTCCCACCTCCTTCAACCCATCACAATCCTCTTCATAAGTTGTTTACGTTTAGTGGGTGCTCCTCAGGCCCCTAGATCCAGACGTATCTCTTATCGACTGCTTCTTTCGTCCGTTTTCCATTTCGAAATATCAGTTTCACTTCGATATCGACTACCTGCATCCCATCGTACCCAACTTCTTGCATGAGCTTGCATAGCTCGGCGTTAACGACGAATGTCGAGTGGAATAGGATGAAAAAATATATACACTTTTTTCACGGTCATGACACTATCATGACTGAGACTGCAATTTCCTCCCTGGGACGAAGTTCAAAATTTATACTTCAATTTTCCTCATGTATGTTTGGCATGTTGGCAATATCATTTATATCGCCCGTGAACGCGAGGGAATGTTACGGAATGTGGTAGTCAGATGCAATTAAGTGGGAGCGTGTGGCAGTGGCCCCAATTACTGGTTTAAGTGTGTGCGTTGTACACCAAGGACACCAGCGCACCGTGACGCCCGGCCTTACCAGCGGAACAGAAGACAGGAGACAGGGGCGACACCGCGGGAGGAGGCGCTGCCGGACTATCGCCTTTTTCACCGAGGTCCGGGAAATGAAGTACGTCGGCGAACTCCTCCTCGAGCTTATATCAAGAGCGACACTATGTGACTCAACTTACATCCCATTCACAGTAATGACAAAGTCATGTGAATGAGTAAATGAATCAGAGAGAGAGAGAGAGGAGCTGAATCAGTGAGAGGGTCAGAGACAGAGACGGAAAAACAGAAATAAAAAGTAAGAGAAGGGATAGACAGAGACACAAAGATAGAAATAAATGAACTAACGACGATGATTAAGACTTAAAAAATCCCGTCGACGCCCAGACACCTGTGAGTTTTCGACGTCGCGGGACAACCTGGGGCTCGGGAGTCACCTTGCAAGTCACCTGCATCGTGCCGAGACTCGCGAAGACTGTGTCAGGCGATCAGGTTGGCGATTGAGTCATGCTGTTACTAAAATTAGAGAGGAAAAAATCAGGATGACAAAGCCCGGGACGGATGGCGCGTGGGCGTGCTTAGGCGGGACTCTTAAACCAATTACGCCTTGTACTGAGTTACGTTATGTGGTAGATGTAACGGGTGTGTGTACGTAAGAATGAGTAGATTGTATGGGTTTTGTGGTCTTTGCGTTCAAATAAAAGAACATGCGACTTTTGGAAGAGGAGGAGGCTGTCAGTGTGGGACGTGTGGTTGGCAGACTAGTCATGGGAACTGCCTTTGTAACGAGCTTGTTAGATCATTAAAAAAGTCTTGCTGTTACGCTGGGTTAACGAGTTACTTTCAGTTTTATTCTGCGTAAAAAATGCGTAAATTTCTGTTGTGATTTGTGGGTAAAAGGTGAAAACAAGACTTTTTTTTAATTAGGAAACTCTCTCTCTCTCTCTCTCTCTCTCTCTCTCTCTCTCTCTCTCTCTCTCTCTCTCTCTCTCTCTCTCTCTCTCTCTCTCTCTCTCTCTCTATATCTCTCTCTCTCTCTCTATATATATATATATATATATATATATATATATATATATATATATATATATATATATGTTGTGTGTGTGCGTGTGCGTGTGTGTGTGTGTGTGTGTACACATATATATAATATATACCTCTATATATGTATGTTTACCTTTCTCCCCCCCCCTTCTATCTTCCCCCCTTATTTTCCTCCCTTTCAACTACACATACTCATTACCAAGTAAGAAGAAAAAGTATCCACACAAAAAATCCGAACTGACTCATAAGCAGACATGTCTGTTTGAATAGCCAACTGGATATTAAGGTAAATGCAGATGACACGAGCAAACCTGACAGTGTACATGACAGCGCATGACTAATGATCCCGATGCTGTTACAGGGAGTGCAGTCCCAGGAGCGGCACCTGTTCCTCTTCAGCGATCTCCTGCTGGTGGCAAAGGCGAGGAGCGGCGGCAACTTCAAGCTGAAGGAAAAGGTGAGTGGGCTCTGCTCTTGTCTTTGAGAGTTTTTCTTTGTTTCTCTTATTTTCTCCCTTCTTTCTGTAGTATATTTCGAGTTGTTTTCATTACATTGGTTTCGTTAACACAGCGAATATTGTTAAAGTTTTGTGCGGCTATGATTGCTGTCGCAGTAATCTACCCTATCATAATTTGTTGGTTTTATATGT
>NW_020869904.1:390011-392511 GCF_003789085.1 Penaeus vannamei | reverse complement strand
TCAACTGTTTGATTTGATTTTACCTATATATACCAACGGGTCTTGCGAAGAAAAGACCAATTCTCAGTTTTTGGCTGCAAATGTTTTCCTTTACTTTCCGATAGGTCAGTGCAGTTTATATCACTAATATCACGTAGAATAAAATGTGATGTGTGTATTGGTTATTCGCGATTCATGATATATAACTCGCTACAAGGAAAATAGTTTCATTTATTATTTCTGGCACGGAAAGTGTAGCTTCAGTATCTGGAGAAATATTTCATAGGGGTGATTCCCACAACAGCAAGTTTATTTAAGGAGAGCATTCCCTTCAAGTTATTTGTAGAGGATTTTCCAAGATCGCAAAATGTATATCTTTATGGCAAAGGGTGGAAAGAAAGCCATTGAAAATAAAAAGTTAGAGTCTCGCAGCGCGCTAATTGTCCGTAGAAAGATCAACCCCTTTGTTTCGACCGCAGTTTAGCTGTAGCTCGACACCGGGAGCTTATCGACGGCGTGACGATGGCCAGGGCTCGGCATGCCAGGGGACCAAGACCTGATGCCTTCACACGTCCTGCGTGCCTGGCTTGGGTATCAGGTCGTTACGAAGGCGATCCTTGACACCTCCTCGTCGGATTCTGGTGACCGGGGGGATTATTAACGTTATGCAACAGTCAATGTCATTAGTCGAGTTACTGATATTTTTTCTGAGAAGAGCACGGTTTACGCGGTTCATTCGTTAGAATTTCAGGCAAATCGCTTTGACGGGACAAACAGGTAAATACGCTTGATAAGAAAAGCACGGCGGATTAATGTTGGAAATATCGTACGAGTCAGAAATAAGAATCTGAATGCGGCAAAACCTCACACACGCAGTGGTTTCTAAGCACAACATGGTAGTCGACGGGCAGGGGAGTGTCTACTGCAGTGATTTGTTAGGCAGTTAAAGGGAAGGGAAAAAAGATCCAAATATAAGTGCGCTTGCCACGTGTTGGGGCTTGCGAGGGGCGAAGGCGCAGGGGTGGGCGGGGTGTCAGGTGACGGGCGTGCGGTCGTGAGTAAGAGGAGCCGGGGTCGAGAAAAGGTACTACATGGGTATGTGTGGTGTCGTCTTCCCGCCCAAACTGTTGTTGTAGGCTAGGTGGGGGTGTGGGGGAAGGGGCTGAGGTGTTGTGATAAGAGGACGGGCATGTCGAGGGCATGTTCTCTCCCTGTCGGCGGACGGTCCCATTAACGGCCATTAACAGGCCGGAATGTAAACACAGACGGAGAGACTGAATTCCTTATCCGGTAGTAACGATGCATATTTTGATTCCGCGTGGGTTATTTAACATATACCAGATGTTGTAACCGTCTCTCCAGTCGGTAGGCCAAGAAAGAAACAATCCAGCGGCCATTTCCCACGATACAATCGGTGGCGTGTGTGGTCCACCTGGCCAGCACATGACACACACGACCCCGCTCATATCCCACGCGGGCGGTAATCCCTGGCCAACTGCCCCCTCACCTTAATGATCTCGTGCTATCCTTCATCTCCTTGTCCCGATTTCAACCGGGATAAGAGACGCCCACGCCCATCGCCCGCGTAGATTCACATGACCAGGGAGGACCAAGATAGAGTAGGAAGGCGGAGAGGCTACTAGACTCGTTGAGAGGTTCCGATTGATGTTATTGGCGCTGATCCCCGCCTCCCTCGTGCGGCGGCCTCCATGTGCCGAATCAGCTGGCGACCTCCCTGGAGACCTCGTCTTAATGAGTGGTTCCTCAGCTGCTCCTCCTTCACCACGACACCGCAAAGGTGTTGACAAGACGTTGGCTTTTAGAAGATCATATCTGGGGCGATAGAAAAAAAGTAAAGCTGACCCAATGCTTAAAAAATATATATAGAAGAATGCTGGTGATTGGCAGGGTAGTCGTATTGCTAAACCAGTTCAATCAGGCTGCATATTATATGCAGCTGAGGTATTTGTTTTGGGATAGACACTTAATCCCGGATTAATCACTGATGGATTGCTCTAATACCCAAGAGATGTGGACGGACGAAATGGACAATTTTAAGCACTTGCGACAGACAAAGGATGGAAAACTTAAGGAATACTACTTAGGGCACAACGCCACATCCAGCGGGCAATGCCGAGACATGAGTATTTAATTATCACTCCCATAACCTCCTCCAGCACCTGGTTATGGCGGCGCCGGCGAGACTGATGTCGGGACGAGGAGCGGGGAGGCTGGGGTCATGGTCTGGCCGTCTGACCTGATAATTAAGAGCATCAGATTGTCTCCCAGGCCGGCACTTGACCCCGTGGGTGTGGTCCGGAAATATATCCGGGCTCATAGCTGGGCAACGGCGTGGGAAAGGGCTGTGATTAGGGAAAGATTTGTTTCTCTTTATGATGCCTTGTTTTCTATTTATTTGGTGTTTCTGTTATACTCGGAGATTTTAAGGGATGTTATTTGCACTCTGGTCGGGGAAATGAAGATTTTGGATAGTTTATGGTGTATGTTTGATACTGTACGC
>NW_020869904.1:380011-385011 GCF_003789085.1 Penaeus vannamei | reverse complement strand
CACACCTCGCTCGGGATGAACCTTACTTCTGTGGTTAGATGATCGCCAATCTCACCTCCTGGATATATAGATATATATAGTTATATAAGAATCTCACGTACATCCTGTACAGTGATACGATGGTGCATTGATTAACAAGCGAGTTCTGTAAGATTTGCAATTTTTCTGTGATAGTGATTACTGTGATATATATTTGAAATGACTTGTGACATGGGCGTTGTGCAGGAGGGAGGAAGTCGAGGCCGCACGGGCGGGTGTGTGGCACCTTTGCTGTGCCTGGGCGGCGCTGACTCCCCTGCAGTTATACGACGAAAAGTGTTTGCGCCTCACAAAACGAAAGAGGATCCGCAGCCCGTTCAGCTGTCGAGTATCAGGAGACAGCCGTCGGAAGCTGTCCGAGGACGCAGCAAGGGGGCCGCCCTCCGAAGGGCGTCCACGCGCCTAGGGAATAGTGTTAAAAAGGCGGCTCTCCGCCGCTCTCGAAGTGAGCGCATGATTGCGCGCCCAGAAATTGTGTTGGTCCCGGAGCCCGTGTACGCGGAAATTACATACGGGACGTCGCGCCCCCCGTGCGACGAGAACAGTGAGCCCCTGTACGACGTGCCCGTGCCGCGCCTGGCGAAGGTCACGCAGCTGAGGCGCTCCTCCAGTGCCGTGTACCCGAGCGCCTTCAGCCCCGTCAAGCCCAGCCGCAAGGATGTGTCTGACTGCAACCCCGCGTACCGCCGCAGCACTCTGTCTGCGTTCAACCGCGCCCACAGCCGTGCTAAACCCTCTCATGTGTCCAACAGCTGTGTCGCCACCAAGGACCTGTGGTACAACAAGCTGCAGCAGGTGATGACGGAGGAGAGGGACAAGGACCCGCCCTCCACCACCATCCAGGTCACCTACTACGACCCCATCAACAACATAGACTTCGTAAGTATACAGGCAGTGCAGTTGACCTTTCCTTATCGCTCCCCTTTTTATGATAAAGTCGCGTCACTGATAGTTTTAGATGATCTTGGTAAGGTACCATTTCAACACGTGTTTCCTTATCTTGAAAATTATAGATAGTGGAGTAAACAATGATATAGATTAAGTCATTACATTGGTTTCTTTTTAGTTTTAATTTAAGCATCGCAATGACAACGTTGAAAAATATAATATACATGTTGACATTCCCGCCACACATAATTCCCATACCTCCACACATCACTATTGAATTAACACAGTCTGATTTAGAATATCTCATTTCGTTCCAATCGCGAGTGTGTATTTAATCTCCCTTATCGCGCGAGGGATCGAGGAAGACAAATAACAAAGTATAAAACTCCAGCGGATTGCTCATGGCGCGCAGGTGTGCCAGGGTGTGATTGTTTACACACCTGGCACGCTATGAAGCCCCTCTGTCTGGCACTCTCCCGGGTATAATGACCCCCCTTTTAATGGACGGCCTTATGAGCTTTATACACTAAATATTGTGTGGAGTTTCAATTATCGCCGATGCTCTCGTTGTTTGTTTGTAGGGTAAACAGATTCTATTCCTCATATGTTGTCGTAGATGATTTACAATATTAACGTAAGAATATAATCATGCGCTTCGCTTCCTTGTGAGTAGACTTCGATATTCAGTTGACTGTAAATAAAGCAGTTTCCCGTTGTCACTTCCGTCCGTTGGTACCTCACTCTTCGCACCTTTGTGAGGAGTAATATTTCACTTCCTGCGTTAACTGTGGGTAATTGAGAAAGTCACACTCCACTGCAAAACTGGTATATCACGACATGGCGTTAAAATGGCGTTGTGCATACATACAGAAATTAAGTTTGAAATCGACAATTGGAGTTTTCTATACGTTAATTATTATATAAGCCGTGGTCTCTTGTTCTTTTTATTTCTTTACACATTTCTTATGAAATGACATTTTCTCCTTTATTTTTCTTAGATATGTGTGTAGATACAAATGGATGTACATAGAGATTGATAGACATTTATTTCGTTTTGCATTATTTCACATTTGTTGTGTTCCTTATACCTCTTTATTAATCAATATTTGCGCTTATTATTTAAGATTATTTGTTTACATATGTATCTATCTATATATAGAGAGATTTAGATGTGGATAACGTTATTTATTATAAGAAGTGGACGTGTTGCTTTCCACGATGACTAACAAGGGGTTTGTTTCCACAGAGCAAGACCGTGAGCATCAGCTCGACGACGACGGCGCGGGAGTGCGTGTCCCTCACCCTCGACCACCTCGAGATGGGCGGGGCAGACGCGTCGCAGTTCCAGCTGTGGGTCAAGACGGGTATGGACGATTCGCCGTACCCTCTCATCGGCCACGAATACCCTTATGCTATCAAGCTCAACTGCGTTCGAGACTTGCTGCAAGACTGCGACGCCGAGCAGTGCAACAACCTGTACAACGCGGAGTTGGTCACCCGCTGCCAGTTCATTCTGAGGCAAGCGCGGAAACTGTCGTTCGAGTCACCCGAAGGGGTGAAGAAGGTGTCGAAGAAGGCCCGCAAATCACCCATCAGGATCCACAGGGTGTTCAAGCGGTCCAACAGCAAGGGAGACTCTCTGGACGGAAGCCTCAACTCGTGCACGGGAGTCCTGTACGGCCAGTCTCTCGTCAAGCTGGTCGACTCGGATAATATCCTGCCCAAACCCGTCATGGTAAGTAAAATAAGAAATACATCGATCAGTGAGCATTGTTGTTTAATTTTGATATTCATATTATTACTCAAGCATTATTTTCTTAAAATATTCAACGCATCCCTTTTCCTTTTTCAGGACATGCTGTCGCAGTTGTTCTTGAAGGGCCCTTTTACCGTGGGAATCTTCAGAAAATCTGCCAACGCTCGACTGGTGAGGGAGTTACGAGAGAAACTGGACTCTGGCGAGGCAGATTCAGCCATCGAGCTGGATACTGTACATATTACAGCTGTAGCAGCACTTCTAAAAGACTTCCTACGCTCTATGCCAGACTGCTTGTTGGTGGCAGATCTCTATGAAGAGTGGTTAGAATTAGCACACATCGGTAATCTACGGGAGCGCATTTCTCGAACTCTCCTGCTGTGTTCCCGACTGCCCCGAGCACACTTGACTTTATTGCAGTACTTCTTGTGTGTTCTGCACCACATCGCTCGCCGCGCCTCAGAAAACATGATGTCTGCGTCCAACCTGGCGGTGTGCGTCGGCCCCTCCATCCTGTGGCCTTCCTCGCCCGTCTTGGCACTCAGCCCCGAGGCCTCAAAACAAGTACCTGCTGTTGTGGAGTTTCTCATCGAGCGCTGCGGGGATATCTTCGGTGAAGACAAACTGCACCTCTTGGGCGAGCCGCCGGAGAGAGACCCCATGCGGCAGGACAGCGGCGCAGAAGAGTCTGACAGCCTCCACAGCTTGCACAGCGGTCACAGCCTTCACAGTTCCGGCGGCATGAGGAGGGACGACAGCAGCATTGACTCCCTCGAGCGTGAGTTGTTAGTGGAAGGAGAATTGTCCCCGCTACCCAGGAAGGACAAGATGTCACTAACCAACCTGAGTCGCGACTCTGGTCTCACCATGAGTGACTCGCAGCTGTACACCCCCGACGAAGAGGAGAGCGAGTCAACGAGCTCCGGCCACTCTGGAGCTGACAAGAGCGTCAGCAACTACAGCAGTGGTGGACATTCCGAACGTTCCGGGGACCGCTTCCAGCATTACGCAGCGCCCAACAACCCCCATGCAATATACGCGGCCGTGTACCGTCGCCCCGAGAAGATCCCCATGGGCTATGACGACCCCGAGAGCTACTATGCGGCACCCAGTAGAGACCATGCCCGAGTGCACATCACGTACTCCACGCCCGGCTACTCACACGGCCACCACAGCCCGCACGGACACCCTGGTCAAGGAAAGGAGTATACTAGAGTATACCAGAGTCGCCAGGACCGTATGGGGGATGTCTATAGAAAAGGACAAGAGGAAGAGGCCATTTACAGCATTCCTCCAGGTACTGCTGGTAACATGGTCAATCCTCCACCATTTGTTGTGAATTCCAACTTCCAGCGGCACGACTGGATGCGACGCCGCTCAAACCTGCGCAAAGTATCCCGTTCCAGCAGTGGAGACGGAGGCCTTGTACGTTCAACTTCAGAAGAATCGCTTCTGAACAAATACAATGGACTGGATTATGGCGTGTCTTTAGGTCCAGCCGGCGTTACTAGCAAGAGGCCTGCACAGCACGGAAAGGGCCGCGCCCCTCCACCTCCACCCGGCGAGGAACTCGACGATTGTCCAGGCCTGGAGGGCCGTGAGTCCCCGATACGCAGATCGAAGTCTGCACACTATTTGACGGAACCTCAGCACGAACGTGTGGGGCGATCGCCAGACAATACTCCAGCTGTGTCCCGTTCCTCCTCGCACGACGCTGTGGCCTGGCATCGCTCACGCTCCACGCCGCAGATTCACGACGAAGCCGACCGCTCGTACGACTCCTCGACCCTGAGTGACGACGACTCCACGCCGCATGTGTCAAGATCCAATTCAAGAGGGAAAGAGTACGGAGGCGGCAGTCTTAATACCTGGGAAGCGGTGTACGGCACGGAACACACGCCCTCGGACTCCGGTGATTCACACAACTCCCGCAACTCCTCCTTCAAGAGTGAGCGGACCGGAAGTATGTGCACGGTCGTGTCTGCTGGCAGTACCTCAACTCTTGCCTCCAACCCTCCATCGTACGAAGAGGCCCTCACCAGGCGTTCCCTCATGTACAGGGGAGCTCCTCAGCAGGGGAACCAGTCTCAGGGATCCCCCGCCAGAGATGGATACTTCCAAGAACATGCCATACGCGAAGAAAAGATCAAATCGGCTCGGGCGAAACAGCTGTACGAAGAGTCGTTACGCATATATCAGGAGGAGAACACATACCCGGGAGACCTTGTGCGTGCCTCTCCAGCTCAGGCGGACGATAGCGAAGAGTACGACCGGCCGCCACCGCTCCCGCCCAAGTCAGAGCCACCTCCTTTGCCGC
>NW_020869904.1:372511-375011 GCF_003789085.1 Penaeus vannamei | reverse complement strand
AACATATGATATAAATTTCTGTACAATCTTATTCACTTTTCTCATGCGTTTGATTATAAAACATCTTTTAAATACCCCTTAAATGGTTAAATGAAGAGTTACAAAATAATATACAAGAAGTAGTTGCCATTTTACCTATTCTGCGATGGTTCGCGCATGCGTGTTGATGAGCAGAAAGGACAGGTTGGCATTCATGTATGGCTGGATTTCGGCAGCTAAAAATTCAAAGAATTACAAAAAATTGTATATAAGGACCCTTCAGATATTCGGCAGCTAAAAAATCTAAGAATTACAAGATATAAGGACGCTTCAGATAGAGCCTGTGTCCTATTTCTCGGTTTTCAAAACAAACGCCACAGAAGCCAGTTTATTGGAAAATGATGTTCAGTGTCAGGTGTACTGTACAGACGAGATAAACTGCTAAAAATACGGTTTGAATATTTTAGTCCACTTTATTGTAGATATATGTATTCTTGGTAGAAAACATCTGAAATTCAATATATATGATGAACGAACAGGATACGACTGTGGGAACATTTATATGTAAATATCTCATTAAATATATATTTTTATATCATCACCATCATCTGGACGCAAATCAGGGCCGATTGACTAGGACTATTATTCAGGAATAAATCTTATGTTTGCCCATTTTATATCTGATACTTATGAAGAAAAATGTGCATTTTCTATTAAAGAACCATAATTTAAAAACGAGATTTAAAAAAGACGAAGCTACCAGTGGCATGCAGAGGTCAGGTGATGCCTGGGGCCAACTCCTTGATTTCAAATAAAAAAAAAACAATGCCCAAAAGACCCAAGTAGAAGGCCTATTGCTGTGAAATATGAGAAAGGGAGATATTTTGAAGATATAAAACATAGATGAAATGTGAAATAAACACTCAATTCTATAAAATTATGTTTTAAAAATCCCCATCTTATTTCCCTCTCTCGTTGGATGCCACCGTCCCCTCGCCCCCCTCCCCCTCTTCTGCATGCCACTGGAAGGCACACAGAATATCGGTTTTCCCAGGGAAATAAGACCAATACAACCCCCGAATAACCAAATTTCGGCGTGAATTACAATCCGACGCAAGCTCATTTTACCGTTGGTTACGAAAGATATAAAAACACATTGGTACTTTTTTAAAAAATCATGTTTTGTAATGTGGATTTCAATACTTTATTAAAATGACGGCCCTCTTAAACAAAGAAAACCCCTATAGTCTATGATCTCATTTTAGAACATTTTCACTCTCAATTTCTATGTTAACAGCTATAGAAAATGGAATGTCACTCCTTCTAGGGATAACTAATCTACAAATTATGGAGGTTAAAAAATGCATAGTGCAAATCAAATTAGGCATAGTTAACCTAGGGTCATTTGACTGACTGTAGCACCACATAAAGTAAATCATCTATTTATTTTCAAGATTGCTACACGCTCTATTAACGGTAACATGCTATCAGTATTGATTGTCATGATAATTATCATTCCTATTATTGTTAACAGCATTATAATTATAATTATCAGCATTATTGTTATTACCATCATTATTATCACTATCATTAGTATTAGTATTATCTGAAATTTATTCTATAACCTACATAATAGCAAATCAATTTTAGCAGCCGTCATGAGTAAAATTGAGGCCAAAACTTTTTTTTCAAATATTTTGGACGATACTTACTTTAACACGTTTTATATAAAAGTTATTCTACAAACAATTTTCTACAAAGTATGTTCTATACTTTTTTTTTCTTATGTTCAGTTTTGATGCAAAAGGTGCACAAAGATTTTACAATTTTTTTTATTTTGTCTCTAGTTATGTAATATCGCTTGTAATGTAATTTTAATCGATATATTCAAGCAATTCTCAAATTCCTGCATTATTTTTAAAGAATATGAACGAGGACTGTTAACCTGTTATTAGAGCTTAATGTTATCTGAAAAATTGCTTTCCTTTCTCACTTTCAATATTGTCCTAGATGGTCTCTGCATGATGCAACCGGTGCACAATCTCACGATCACTTATAGGTTTTTTGGTGCCTTGTTCATAAAACTCATCAGATGCATCTTCGCCACATTATCGACGGTCATGATGAAAATGAATATAAGAGTCGTGACAGACCCAGAAATTGTTTGCGATCTGTAGAAGTTTTATGTCTTGATTGAAAAGCTTCATCACTTCTTTCTTTGGTATACACTTTCCTACATTCCTAATGCACTGTGACATTTTTTAGTTTTATATGAGAATGTCGTCCATCTTTCCTTTTAATATTGCAATCTACTAATGTTCTTACACTTTTCCTTAACCTCATGAATTACTCCCTCAGAAGGTCTACCCTCGCAAATGAGGCACTTATCTGATGAAACCATTTTCCTTATGGTATCAAGTTCTAATAACAATTTAACAGTCCTCTTTCATATTTTCTGGGAAAAAACTACAATTATTGTAGAACTAGAAAAATGCTTGAATACATTGTTTAAAAAATTACA
>NW_020869904.1:345445-357411 GCF_003789085.1 Penaeus vannamei | reverse complement strand
CATGAAAAGGGATTAGCTTAGCTTTCCATTAGCACATCATTATAAAAAAAAAGAGGAAATAAGAATGATGATGAAAATGATAGAGAGAGAGAGAAGAGAAGAGAGAGAAGAGAGAGAGAGGGAGAAGAGTAGGGAGAAAAGAGAAAGAAGAGGAGAGAAGAGAAGAGGAGAGTAGAGAGAAGAGAGAGAAGAGAGAGAGAAGAGAGAGAGAGAGAGAGAGAGAGAGAGAGAGAGGGAGAGAGAGAGAAGAGAGTGAGAGAGAGAGAGAGAGAGAGAGAGAGAGAGAGAGAGAGAGAGAGAGAGAGAGAGAGAGAGAGAGAGAGAGAGAGAGAGAGAGAGAGAGAGAGAGAAAGAGAATGTGAAATAATGAACAAAAAAGAAAGACATAAACCACACATACACACAAAGGCACTTTTAATAATAGCGATCCCAGTATTTTGGGTTATGGCTTTAGTGTGAAAACTTGTGTCCTCCCCTCCATTCACCGTACACTGGCGCGTTTTAAGGGTGCAGTAGTGTCAGTGATTCACACCCTCAGATTAGCGTAGTACGAACTCAAGCCATAACGTTATAATTAAAGGATGAATGATCCATATATAAACTCCACGGCAGTATTTTACTTCTGCTTTATCATTTTTGGTTAAATTAAAGAGGTAATTTGGACTCCAATACACTGATAGTAATACTGAACGTAGATATTATTGATTCAGTGATAAAGTAACAAATCTATCTATTGTGAAAATTCCTGGACATCATGATAGTATTTATGACTCTATACCTATATGGCGGATAATTAATGATAATGACGTTATACAGGTGAGTCATAATTGCTTTGTAATGTTGTTAATAATGATGAGAGATTCTGATAATACTAGCAATAGAGGATAATAATGATTATGATTATATTAACAATTAGTGATAGAGAGCGACACAGATAAGGATGATAATGACAGTAGTACTACTTATGATAAAGCTAATGAAGATGGTGATGATAATGATAATAGTAATACCAATATTGATGATGACAGTATTGTTGATAATGGTTAGCAATACCAGTAATGAAACATATTGGTAATATATTATTTTATGGGACTATTATCATTATTATCATTATTATCATTATTATTACTAGTATATTACAATTATCATTATTATCATTATTGTTACTACTATATTACTATTATCATTATCATTATTACTACTACTATTTCTGTTATTATCATTACTATTATTGTTATTCATTTCCATTATCATTTATCATTAGTGTCATTATTATTGTTATTATCATTATTATTCTCATTATAATTATTTGATAATTGTTGTTGCTGTATTTATATAATTATTGTTATGAATGCTAATACCAGCATTATTATTATTATTGTTATTATTATTATTAATATTGTTATTATTATTATTATTATTATTATTATCATTAATATTGATATCATTAACACTATTATTGTTATCATTGTAATCATTATTGTTATTATTATGATTATTACAACTATTTTCACTAGTCATTATTAACATTCTTATTATTGCCATTATTATTGTTATTGTTATCATAATTTTCATCAATATCATCATCATTGATGTTATTGTTATTATCATTCTTCTCATTATTATATATTGTTATATATTCTATTATTATTATTATATTATTATTATTATTATTATTATCATATCATATTATTATTCGTGTTGTTGTCATTATTATTATAATCAGTATTATTAGTATGATTTTCGTCAGTCGTACTATCATTATTATTATTATCATTATTATTGCTATTATGATCATTGTTATTCATGTCATTATCATTTTCATTATTGTTTTGTCATCATTATTATCATTATTATTATTATTATTTTATCATTGATATCATTATTATCATTGAAATTTTGTGATAGCCATTATTATCCTTATTGTCATTACTATTTCATTGTCATAGTTGTTATATTCTAGTTATTATTGTTTCATTATCATTATGATTATAACCATCATTATGATTATCATTATAATTATCAGCATTATCTTTATTGTTATTATTGCTATTTTCTGGCTCGCCGCTCTACCTTAGGTTAAACATAACAATAACAATGAAAAGAAATACAACAATGATTATGAAAATGATAATGATAATGATACTGATAATGTTAATGATAACGACAATAGTAATATCAATGATAATAATAGTAATGATAATAATAATGTTAATAAAGATAATAGTAATAATGATATTGATGATGGTAATGATAATAATGATAATGATTATAATAATTTAATAATAATGACAATAATAATAATAATAATTGTGATAATTATGATAATTACGATAATGATAATAAGGATAATAATAATGATGATAAATGATATTTATAATGATAATAATGATAATAAAAATGATAACCATGATAATGATAATAACAGTGATAATAATAATGATGATAATAATGATGATGATAATAGTGATTACGAGTATAATGATAACATTAATGATGACAATAACAATGATAATGATATAATGAATGAAAGAAAGTAATAATATCAAAAGTAATGATAATATGATAATAGTAGTGGTAGTAGTAACGATACTAATACTAATTCTAATACTAATAATAGTAACAAAATAATAGTAATTAAGATGGTAATGATAATCAAATAAAAATGTTAATAATGATAATAATAATGATAATAATAATAGTAATGGTACCAATGATGATGATGATATTGATGATGATGATGTTCATGATAACAATATAGTGATAATCATCATCATAAAAATAATAATAATAATAATGGTGATAATAATAATAACAATGATATTGATAATGATGACAATAATGATAATAATAATAGCAATAATGATAATGATAATAATAATAATAATAATAATAATAATAATAAAAATAATAATATAATATAATAAATAATAATAATAATAATAATAATAATAATAATAATAATAATAATAATAATAATAATAATAATAATGATAATAATAATGAAAATGATTATAAAAATAATGATAATAATAGTAGTAACAACAACAACAACAGCAATAATAATGATAATTAAGATAGTTATAAAAGTAATAATAACAATGAAAATAATGAGGTAATAATGATAATAAAGATATTGTTAATAATAAAATAATATAATAGTAATGATAATAATGATAAAAAAAATAATAATAAAAAATAATGATAATATATAAAAAGTATATAATGATGATAGATGATAATAATAATAATGCTAATGCTAATAATAATAATAATGATTTTAATAATGGTAATAATACTGATGATAATAATAGTCATAGTAATGATGATAATGATAATGATAGTAATATTGATAATGATAATAACGGTAATATTGATAATGATAATAATAGTAATAATGATGATAATGATGATAATGATAATGATACTGATAGCAACTGTAATAAGAAATAGAAATGATAAGATCATAATAAGAATGGTAATAATAATTATAATAATGATAATGAAAATTGTAATGGTAATGATAAAAGGAATGATAACAAATACTAGTGATAATGATGATTATAAGAATAATAATAACAAAAATGGGAATGATAATGAATGATAAATGATAAAATATGAAATGATTGCAACGACAATAATAATATAGTAATGATAACATCAGTTATGATAACATCAGTAATGATAATAACAATTATAATGATAATTATAACAACAATAGTAATCATAATGATAGTAATAGTAATAATAATGATAATGATTTTGATAATGATAATGATAATGATATGAAAAATAATGATGCTGATAGTTATAAGACTGATAATAAAAAAACAGCAGTTGTGATGATAATGATAACAACAACATTTGATAAGGATAATATTAATGATATGGATGATATTGATATTGATAATACTGATGATGATTACAATAACGATAATGATGGTGATATTGATAAGGATGTTTTTTTTTTTTAATAATGATAATGATGATAACATTGTTAATAATGAAAATGGTGCTGATAATGATTTTGATATAAATTATAATAATAATGAAACTAATAACTTAAACATTAATGATATTATTGTTGAGAATAATGATGATAACCATAATAACAATAGTAATAACGATAATGGAAATAATGATAAGAATGGTAATGATAGTGATAAAATAATAATAATGATACAAATACTAATAGTACTAAAATAATGATAATGATAATAATAATAATAATAATAATAATGATAATGATAATAATAATAATAATAATAATAATAATAATAATAATAATAATAAAATAATAATAATAATAAATAATAATAATAATAATAAAAAATATAATAATAATAGCAATGAAAAATTACTAAGATAATAAATAATGATCAATAATAATAATAATAATAATAATAATAATAATAATAATAATAATAATAATAATAATAATAATAATAATAATAACAATAATAATATTGATGATTATAAAAAGGATAAGAAAAGTATACAGTAATGGTAATGATGATGATGATGATAATAATGACTGAAATATTAATAAAGGTAATAATTATCACAATAGTCATGATAATGATAACAATAATGCTAATGAAAGTAACAGTAGTAAGGATAATGATGATAATAGTACGAATGATAGTAACAATGATAATGATAATGATTGAATGATAAGGATAATGATAATAACAATGAAATTGATTATTGTAGTCATCTTCATAATGATAATGAAAGCTTAAATAGTAGTATATAGAATAGTGATAATAATGATAGTAATAAGAGGAATATTAATACTGCTGGTAATGATAATGATAGTATCGATAATGATGATAATGATAATAATAAGACTAATGATAAAAATGATAATGATAACAATTATGATGGTAATGATGATATTGATATTGTTGATAATGGAAAAATAATGATAATTTTGATAATAATGATATTATAAAATGGATAATAATACTGATAATGATAATGATAATAATAGTAATGATAATAATACTGATGATAAATATAATAATGTTAATGGTAATAATTATAATAATGATAATAATGATATTAGTAACAATGTTAAAAAAATAATAGTAATACCGATAATGATAATATTGATGATAATGACAATACTCGTAATAGTGATAATGATTATAGGAAAATAATAATAATAACAATGATAGTGACAATAATAATGATAATGATGATTATTATAAAATAACAATGCTAATGATGGTAATGACAACAATAATGATGATAATGATAATGTTAATAAAGAGAATAATAATGATAATGATAATTAGAAGGATGATAATGATGATTAGAATGATAATTCTAATAATGATATCAATGATAATAATGCTAACAATGATAATGATATTGGTGATTACGAAAACTTAACAATGGTTATAAAATCGACAATGAAGGAAGTAATAAATAATGGCTATCCTAATACCAAGGGAATTCAGTATTAGAAATAATTTCTATACTGATAATGGTAGAACTGTTTATTTATTTTTATTTATTATTGATAACAAATGCAACAATGGTGATTATGATAATCGAGATGAAATGGTTAATAACAACTGAGAATCAAATGAAATAATGATAATGATAGTAATGATAATCACAATTATTATCAGACGACAACAACAACGATGAAAAAATCAAGGATAGACAAGAACAATAATGATGATCATATCAGTGATAACAATGATATTGTTAGTAATTTGCCAACGTACAAGAGATAATGTTAGAGATAATGATGATAATGATAACAATAACATATAACACGATAAAAGCAGTATATATATATATATATATATATATATATATATATACTATATATATATATATATAGTATATACATATACATATATATATATATATATATATATATATATATATATATATATATATATATACTATATATATATATATATATATATATATATATATATATATATATATATATATATATATATATATATATATATATATATATATATATATATATATATATATAATATATATATATATATATATATATATATATATATATATATATATATATATATATATATATATATATATATAATATATATAATATATATATATATATAATATATATATATATATATATATATATATATATATATATATATATATATATATATATATATATATAATATATATATATATATTATATATGTGTGTGTGTGTGTGTGTGTGTGTGTGTGTGTGTGTGTGTGTGTGTGTGTGTATGTGTGTGTGTGTGTGTGTGTGTGTGTGTGTGTGTGTGTGTGTGTGTGTGTGTGTGTGTGTGTGTGTGTGTGTGTGTGTGTGTGTGTGTGTGTATATATATAATATATATATATATATATATATATATATATATATAATATATATATATGTATGTATGTATGTATGCATGTACACATGCATGTATAGATATGCACATTGACACACAGATATATGCGTGTGTCTGTATGCGTATTTGTTTGTGCGTACACTCTATCTATTCATTTATCTATCAATCCACATGTATATGAGGACATTCATCAGTGTTTTATTGAATTGCTTATTTGTGAAAAAGGGTAGCACGAAATACTATCGTTATCAATATCAATAATGGTAATAATATTATAATAATTGACTATAATATTAACGATGGATAGAATGTACAAAAAGCTATAGTGTCTTCATACTCACAACACTACTTCATCATAAAAAATAGAGCATGTATTGTGTTGCGCTTCATATGCAACCAGCTGATAAAAGTTTGTGAATGAAGTAGTATACAACCATTTGATTTTATGAATGAGATAAACGCTAACAAAACTTACCAATGAAAATCATGAATGAACTGAATACGATGAATGAAAGTCACGTGGGCAAAGTGAACTGACCAATGATAAAATAGAAGAGTTGCAACAACAGCTAACTCGGTAGATGGAAATGTGATATGCTGTAAAATCTATATTCACTCGTGCGAACGGAGAGCTTGCTAATGTGACGATCACCAACAATTTATTCAACAAGTGGCACCGTGAAAATGTTTGGACGGTGATCATAAGAGTGAAATGTGGTAAGGTAGCGGGAAATACTACCTCTTGCAAAATGAGTATTCCAAATCCAAGGTGTTATTCACACACTCACATATAGTTGTCAGGGGTTTTGTGTTGCCCTGATTTGGTGGGTTCATGGAGACACAATTCTGGTTCAGCTGTTTATTGAAGGAGGGGTTGGTAGCGTTGCTGGTAGGTAGCATGGCGCGAGTTGTTGTGGGCAAGGAAGCCCAAGAGGGGCGCCCAGCGGGGCGCGCGCGTGGAGAGGTGTGGTCAGGGCCGAGGGCCCCGGTCAAGTGACTAAGACTAAAGTATGTAAAGAAGAGGGGGGGAAGGAAGAGTGGGGCTAGGAGAAGGATAAGGAGGAGGAAAATGAATTTTAGTAGAAGAAAAAGGAGCCGGGGCTTGACCCAGCATGCAGGGTAAGGATCTTGGTAATAGCTGTAGTGGGTTTGTTGAAAGAGGAAAAGGATCGAGGGGCCCAGCGCCATCGGCAGACTCGCGTGTTCACCGCGCGGCCGCACCTCGCGGGATCATGCGACGGGGCAAAGCCGCGACTCGTGGCGCGGGGAATACCCCGCGACCTTGACCGCGGCTCGCCTCACCACATTTTTCCCACGGGGTGTGGAGCCTCTCGGCTGAGGGGAGGGGAAAGAAGTTAGCAGGTTTTTGGCGCCATCTGGGGTGTGCTCTGGGCACGGCCTCTTCGACCGTGGCTCCTGGGCTGTCCCTCGGCTAACCATCACTGCTGAAGCGGGGTGAAGCTCGGGTGAGGCCGCGAGGCAAGGGCAGACCCTCCTCGCCCGTGTCGAGAGGAGATTTCTCTCCTTCGGCCGCAGGACTTACGAGAGGTCACGGCCTTGGCGGCCCCACCACGATTGGATTAACTCTGCTGGCCGTGGCGCTTCTTTCCTCGGCTCGCACAAATCCTTACACTAAAGGATTTGTGGTCCTGGCACGAGTACTAGCAGCAAACGCCACGTGTCGGAAACCGAAACCAGCAGGATGTTGGGGGTAGGATAAGGATGAGGATCGACGCTATGGCAAGGATAATGAGTTGGAATGAGTCGGGGTGGCGGTCACGAAGCGTCAGAGGACGAGGTGAAAGGATTTAAAAGCGGGGATGAGGGCAGTACCTGAGATTTACTTTATTATGAGATTAAAAAAGAAGGTACCGAACACTTACCGAGAAAAAGGAAAAAAAACAAACAACAAAACTGAACAAAAAACTAGTGGATAGAGGAAGGGGAAAGGGGAAAAGAAGGAGTAAGAGGTGGCTTCAAAGGATGCGGCCGAACTTAGAACACTGCATCCACTTCTTCGTCCCATGCCAGGGAAAAGAGATCACGGCCTGCACCAGATCTCCAGCCGGAACGAAAGATGGTGTGGAGTCTATCCAGCCAGGCGGAGTCTGTCGATCTGTTTACAAACCAACCTACGCCACTCGATGTTAAGAGGAGGCAAAGAAGCTTCCTCGTGGAGTTCAGATGTAATAAATTGATCCCAATTTACTACATAGATCCATCTGAGTGCTTTATTCTGGACAACTTGGAGTTTGCGATTGTTGGTGTATGCTGTTTGTGTGAGTGCAAGTGGTGTGTATGTGAGAAGGGGTTTGATAAGTGTTTTGTATAGATGCAGCTTCGTACGTGGGGCCGCACGTCGGAATCGATAAAGCGAATGTAAGGTTTTGCCGGCCAAGGCGGCCTTTGAACTTGCATACAAATGAAACCGAAAGTCGGTGTCAAAGGTTAAACCAAGGATGGTGCAAGAGTCGCTGTCGAAGCTGTTGAGATATATGTTGTCATAAGGAGGTCGTTTCCGTGGATTTAGGAAAAGAACTTTTGTTTTGGTCGCGTTAGTCTTGATACGCCATCTATGCTCCCATCTCGAGACGGTGTCAAGTTCGTCACTGATGCGCCGGACGACACCTGAAAGCGCATCGTGTCGAGCTAGGTGCGGACAGTCGTCAGCATAGAGGATAGTGAGTGAGTCTGTGTGTGTGGGGTCTGGTAAGTCGTTTGTGTACAATGTATAGTGTTGGGCTGAGGGTGCTGCCCTGAGGTACACCTGCGTGCATGCGAATCGTCCCGGAGACGTGGTGGAGGAACTTTAATTTTAATTTGCGGTCATCAAGGAAATTGCAGAGCAATATCTTAATCAAAGGGGGGAAGTTGAATTTAGTGCACAGCTTGTACTTCAGGCCAGCATGCCAGACCGTGTCGAAGGCTCGCTCAACATCTTTGGTGACAAGAACAGTCTTTAGTCGTCGGTTTGTTGTTGTTGTGTACGTAGTTTGATGATGTTGTGCGTCTTGCGTCGAGTGATGCGAGCGAAAAATTGTGTGAGAGAGGTTATGGTCTTCGAGATACCTTAGCCGAGTGTTTATGATTCTTTCGAAAGTCTTGCCTGAAGTCTCGAGTAGGCTAATAGGGCGGTAACTCTTAGGGTCAGTCAAGTCTTTGTGTGGCTTAGGAATGAGGGCCACAAGAGCAGTTTTAAAGCAAGAGGGAAAATAGCCGGAAGCGAGAGAGGCGTTGTAGAGGTGAGTCAAAGCTTGTAAAAGATTGTCAGGAAAATGATAAGTGCGTCGCGTCCGATCTGTGAGGAGCCTGGAGCCTTACGAGGAGACCTCATGATTAGTTGTTTTACTTCCTCACACGAAATGGGAGCTGTGAGTTCGCAGGTGTCGTCCAGCCTATCCATACGGATAATTGGCTCTGGGTTGGTCTCTACCCTGTTCTCATGACTCCAGGTGTCTATGTCCTGAATTCGTTGAGTGAACAGGGGATGAGGAGGGTGAGGGTAGAAGACTTTAGCCCAGTGTTCTTCAAAAACTTTAATGACATCCACGGGATTGGAGACATTTACGTTATTTTGAACAAGGTGGGAGAAGGGGGGGAAGTTACTACCTTTAAGCTGACGAATTCTTTGCCAAACTCCCGTGGATTGCGAACTCTGTTAGACTACTTTTTTAACCAAATTATGCCAATGATTTTGTCGGTCGTTATCAAGACTATCGATGACGTGTCTTCTGAGGATAGATAAGTCCTATCGAACATGATTTAACCTGTTTAAATTTTGCGTGAAACGATTTCGAAAACAAGTCAGGAGACGTTTTGTCCTTTCAGATGGCTGAAATGAGATGCGTTTCTTATACTGAGACCGGGGAATGGTGCTCAGCATGGTGGATACGATGTGGGCGAAGATGAAATTCCAGTGCCCATCTATTGTTTTGGAATCAAGCCCATCAAGATTAAACTGAAAATTGACTTCACTTAATTTAGATTTGAACGACTCCCAATCTGCTTGTTGGTACCGGAAAGATCGTCTTTCTTTGTTGAGTATTGGTGAGGTGGAAATTTTGATTATGACGGGTATGTGGTCCGAACCAACGTTCGGACCGGGTTGTAGGTGTGTGTGGTAGGCGAGTGCCGCTCTGTTCCCGAAGACGAGATCAGGGCGGCCCTTTCCCACGTTCGTGTATGAGGTGAAGTCGGGTCCAATGTAGTGGAGTCTTTTTGTATCAAAGATAGAAAGGAGTTGCCTACCATGCGAGTTGGTAGATCTGTGGTGTAGTGCTTGGTGTCTGGCGTTGATGTCTCCGGCAAAGAAGACTGAGAGGTTCGTATAATTAAACAATCGGTTGAAATCGGCAAGAGGCAAGTTGGTTGAGGGTCTGATATAGGCAGTGGAAAGGATAATGGGGCCCTGTGGGGTGAATATCCTGACTGCCATGAAGTCTGGGTGAGTGAATGGAAGGGTGATAAACTAGAAGGTGATGGTGGATTTGATGAGAATACAGGACCCAATGTACATACCGTCTCCTGTTTGCCTGGATGTGCAACCGTAGTACCGAATTCTATAGCCATTCGTGATGGCTGTAGAATTCAGTAGGACTACATCTGGGCGTTCTTGATCTAGAAAGTCGTAAAAGATATTACGAATAGGGAAAAAAGACCTTACATTTCCTTGTACGATCGTTAGCATGTCACTCAGGGTAGACCCATTCGACCTGGGTTTACCTTGCGTGGCGTAACCTGATCTCTATAGCGGTTCCGTGGTCGAGCATCGACCGTCGGTTCCTCGAGGTCAGGAAGAGAGTCCTGCGAGCAGGACGCAGTGCGGAAGTCCTGGGAATCGGCGGACCAATTCCCGACACTTCCGCGCTGCCCCAAAGGCCCCCTACAGGGGAGCATGGCAGTGGCTCCGTCCATAGGGGCATGGAGCTCGTCCTCGGCTTCGGGAACGACTTCGACGTCGATCTCGGAGCCGCTACTGTCGTCGTCGAGGATGGTGTCATCCATCTCCCGACGACGAGGCTGAGGGATCGGGGGGTTCTTCTTGTCCTTTTTGTTGTGAGTGTTTAGTGGCGAGATCTGTTTGCGTTTCTGTTCCGTGTTCCTTGTAGTATCGCGTGTTTGTGCGGTTTCTCGTGGTTTGCGTTGGGGTTGTGGTTGCAAAACGAGGTGTGTGTGTTGTGGAACAGTGAGGCTCTGGGTGAGTGATTGTCACCTCATTGTCCATAGTTTCTGTGTTTGTGGTGTATTCAGGAATGTACAGGTTGTCGTCTTCGAAGATCTCCTCAGGGACGACAATGCTGGGGAAGCCGTTTTTCTGTAACATGATGGGGACTATGTTTGCGAATTTTTTGGCGTTGTACTTGGCAGCGATGAGACACGTGTAATATGGCCTGTATTTTCGGGTTTGTGTTAGGTGTGAATGCGTGGGTTTGGGGGAGTGTTGGCATGGTCGTCCTTGAGGAGGTCGTGGGTCGTCTGGGTGTGCTGGTTTGAATAGGTTGTGTGGCTGCTGTTGTGGCGTATGTCGGAGCAGTGTTTCTGTTCTCACGAAGCTCAGTTCGTTTTGCTTTCAGTAACTCCTTGCGTGTTGGGCAGGATC
>NW_020869904.1:325445-327945 GCF_003789085.1 Penaeus vannamei | reverse complement strand
CCATTATGCCAGACGGTTTGATATCCAATTACATATTTACTTCTCATGAGATAACGTAGCAGGCATATCGTTGCCTAAGATATGCGAGGCATTTGTCTGACCTTGCTTGCTGGTGCATCTTTTTCCCTTTTACGTGTGTGTAAGACTGAACGTGCGTTGTGTGTATGAGAGGAGACGTAAATATATACGCTTACAGAAACATGCACATGCACAGACTGGTATTTCCTTCTCCTTTCTTCCTAACAAAAAACAATGACACATACCTACCGACCCACCTATACATCCGTACACACACACACACACACACACACACACACACACACACACACACACACACACACACACACACACCACACACACACACACACACACACACACACACACAACACACACACACACACACACACATACACATATATATATATATATATATATATATATATATATATATATATATATATATATATATATATATATATATATATATATATATATATATATATATATATATATATATATATATATATAATAAGGAGATAGAACTACTGTATATTGATCCTATGTTAAGAAATATGCACTCCTTAGATATACTGAGAGAGACAATTACAAGATCACCTTGAATTTCTTAAGGTCTAAAAAGTCAGAGGAAAGAAAAGTGAAAAAGTGACACCCAGCACAAGAAGGTGAGGCAGGTCAGGTCAGGTCAAAAGGCGACCTACTTAAGAGAGCAGAGTGAGGATTTGAAAAGGGAGGAAACTATAACTAGGAGACGAACTAAGACTAAAATTGGGATGTTTGTTTATCGTGAATAGGTGGCTTGGTCATTAGTGGAAAGGAGGACTATATATATATATATATATATAATATATATATATATATATATATATATATATATATATATGAGAGAGACAGAGAGAAGAGAGACAGAGACAGAGACAGAGACAGAGAAAGAACAGAAAAAAAAAACGAATATCTGCACTACCCTATTCATCACTATCGTTTACTACAATTACAGTGGACAATCTCTTTCAGAATCTTATTCCCAAATAATAATCTCATGTCTTTTGAGTAAGTCTTGAGTAAGGTGTCGTACTCATTCTACTGTACACTAATTACAAAACTACCAGGTTCTGTAATAAGGGTTAATACCAGAATATGCTGCTAATATCACGTTGATGTTTTATTAAGCTTTATGCTAGTAGGAGTAATATAAAAAAATAGTACAGGAAATATTACAGAAAAACACTATTCGGAAACTTTTATTAGCAGACGAGGATATAGTTGCGAAATACAGTTTGTCACATTTTCTTATATATCTGTTTTATGGGTTCCTTTTTTACTCTCTCTTTCGCTTCCCATTCATTTATTGTGGTTTCTGGGCATAACCGTTTTTTTTCCTGTGACTTCCATATCGTTCTATTTGCGTGACATAATTTTCTGTCTTATATTACGCTTGATTAAAAAAAATCCTTATCGTACCGTTTTCTTTATATGAATTATATATAGTTTGTTTTTATTCTTGTTTTCCTTTCTACTTATCGTACTGTTTTTATTGTACTTTTTATTGTTTTTTTTTCGTTTGTATTTGTTTTATTTGTTACGTAACGTATCGTTTACTTAATAATATTTACATTGCTTTGTTGTTTATTTTCTTTTTTATCTATTTATCATACCATTTACTTAATAATACTTACATTGCTTTGTTGCTTATTTTTCTATTTGCTTATTATACCGTTTACTTAATAATACTTACATTGTCTTGCTTATATCTACATTGGTTTTTTTTCTCTTTCTACTTATCGAACTGTTTTCTGGATAATCCCTACATCATTTTTTTACTTGATTTCTCCCCTTTCTAATAAATTATCGTACGGTTTTCTGAACATAACTTCCATGACAACAGGTTATTATCCTGGTACTTTCCACCCTTATTCCCCCAATTATCGACTTTTCCTTGTTTTGCCCTTCGCCGGTTTTCTATCTCTCCGATAAGTAGGTGGAAGGGAAGGAAAACAACACACAATGTAAGTACTGTCAAGAAGACGATGCGATAAGTAAGTAAAAGGAAAAATGAACATAAAGTAATGTAAGTATTTTTAAGTAAACGTTAAGTTAGTAAAAGAGACAAGCAGGCAATTAATGCAAGTATTATTAAGTAAACGATATGAAAAGTAAGTAAAGATAAAAATAACCAAACAAAGCATTGTTTGTAAGTAAACGGTACGATAAGTAAAGAAAAACAAAAACAAAGAAACAAACAAAATAATGCAAGTAATATAACGTATGTAAGTAAAGCAAAAACAAAGACAAAAACAGTGCAAGTAACATAACGTGCGTAAGTAAAACAAACAAACATAACAATGTAAGTAGTATAACATGCGTAAGTAAACCAAACAAAAACAAACAAAAAGCAAGCAAAGTAAGTAATATAACGTACGTAAGCAAACCAAACCAAACCAAAAAAAACAACAACAAAGTAAGTAATATAACGTGCATAAGT
>NW_020869904.1:307945-310445 GCF_003789085.1 Penaeus vannamei | reverse complement strand
GCTTGATGCAGCTCAAAAATCAATTGGTGAATGCTCAAGGACAAGACAGAATTTTATCTCACAGGAGACAGTGGAAGCTACAGATGCTTACGTGCAGCTCATCTGAGAGGGGATCGGGATTTGCATCGTTCTCAGGTGTGCAGAACTTGGTCACTGTTGAGAAGGGGCAAGGAACAGTTTATTGCAGAGGAGGTCGAAGGCCATTTCTTGGTAAATGACCTTCGTCCTGCCTACCAAGCCCTGAGAAAGCTGAACTCCAAGCCTTCTCCACAGGTGACAGCAGTTCGCTTAGTAAGTGGCCAGATCGTCTCAGATGCTGTTGCAGTAGGTTGAGTATTTTGAGCAGTTGTACCAGGTTGATCCACCAACAGTTAACTTGGTTGCGGGTAGTGTCGAGATTCCGTTGCCGGACTCACCCATCAGTGAGGATCCACCCTCCCTAACTGACATAAAGGGAGTGATCTCCAAACTGAGTAGCGGTAAAGCAGCAGGTATGCAGCATCCCAGAACTGTTAAAAGGCTGGTGGTGAACCTATGACGCGGGGGTTGCATGCTGTCCTGCCTGTCATCTGGCAGTCTGGTACCATCCCCTCTGACTCGTTGAGGGGTGTGGTTATCCCTTTCTGGAAGGGGAAGGAGGACTGATAGGACTGCAACAATCACCGCGGCATCACACTGCTTGGTATACCATGCATGGTTCTCACACATCCTTCTGAGACGTATCAGAGACCACCTGCTGAGGCACCAAAGGCTGGAGCACTCTAGATTCTCTCCTGGTAAGTCCACAATAGACTGTATCCTGGCGCTTTGTGTCATTGTATAGCACCACCATGAGTTCAGGCGTGGGCTGCTTGCAACCTACATCGACCTCAAGAAGGCATTCGATATGGTGCATCAGGAATCACTCTGGGAGATCCTGAGATAGAGAGGAATTCCAACAAGAATTATCGGACTAAAAGCATGCCTGTATACTGGTACTAAAAGTGCTGTAAAGTGTGGTGGGGGCCTGTCGAGTTTCTTTCCTTTTAGTTCAGGAGTGAGGCAAGGCTATGTCTTTGCACAACATTTTTCAACACTTGCATGGACTGCTTCAATAGTTCTGTTTGGGAAACTAAATTTTTTGACAGCTTCATCACCTCTTTTTACAGCAGGCTACTGTCCCAAGTCATTGTGGAGCATCTCTGGGCAAATCAAGGTTACTGGCCTTGACTTTGCTGATGATGTTGCTATTCTATCTGAGTCTTTGGAAATCCTAGTGAAGTGAAGTGAAGCAAAGACCTTGAGTCTAAAGATCTCTTGGACCAGGACCAGGATGTAGGACTTTGGGGAATTGCTAGGAGAACCTGTTCGGTCGGTATGTACTTGTGGCGAGGACATTGACGACACAGAGAGCTTTACATACCTTGGTATTGTAGTTCGTAACTCAGGGCTGACAGACCAGGAAGTCAGCAGATGGATTGACTTGGCAGCAGGGGTCATGAGCTCTTTTGACAAGAGTATTTGGAGATACCGTTACCTGTGCAGAAGGACCAAGCTATGCGCCTTCAAGGCCCTGATAATGCCAGTTTTACTACACGGTAGTGAAACCTGGACATAATCTCGTGCCTTGGAGTCTCTTCTTGATACCTTTTATAATCACTGGGTCATGGGGTACTATTGGTGTGACCATGTTTCCAACTAACTATTGTACTCCTTGCACAAACTATATGGGTACCTAGCTCGCTTCCCACAGGTCTCTCTATGAAACAGCCCTGGTTGGAGGAGGCCTGTGGGACGACTTAGGAAGTCGTGGCTTAGGCAGATCGATCATACCTGTCGTGAGGAGTCCCTGTCTTGCAACTTTCTATGAGGGATCCTCATAGGTGGAAGCGAAGGGTGAATGCGGCTATGCGCCCCCGTTGGCGTTAGCTCCCCGACGATGATAATAAATCATCCATTCATAGCTGATAAAATAATTGCAGAAATACGAAATGACCTAATGAACCCTACACTTTTAAACAACCAGAACATATCTCCCATGAAACTGAAACCAGAAAACTAGCTTAAAACGACCTGCCTCCTTTCAGCACGTGTGGCACCTCCTACCACCGCTGCGGAGACGGGCACTGTATTTTCATCACGTGGGTTTGCGACTCGGAACCAGACTGTGTCGATGGCTCAGACGAACTCATATGTGGTGAGTCCATTTAGAATCTGTGTTGGTTTTCGATTATTTATTTATTAGTTTTAGTTATATTGCCATTTTTAGCTGCGTTGTTCTTCGTGTATCAGTAATATACGGTGGTCTTCCTTGATGCATTGCTAAGAACTACGACGTATTCCTATCGCTATTTTTCACATGAATATCCATTTTCATTCAGAGAATTTATGCATGGGAAACTGATGCTGTAGAATCACTTCACCGTGAGAATCGTGTGGCTTTAAAGCAGTAAAGGTCAAGCTATAAATTGTATTACATTACCAAGCGTAATTATCCTGGATTTATATGTATAATTCTCGC
>NW_020869904.1:295445-302945 GCF_003789085.1 Penaeus vannamei | reverse complement strand
ACCAAACAATGAATAAATAAAAACAAAAAGATAAAATGCCACAAAAAATGAAAATGAAAAAAAAAAAATCTCGCCCTACCTGAAAAAAAGAACAAACAAACAAACAAAAAAATAAGACAAAAAAAAAAAAAATGAAAAACAAAAATAAACATCTCTCCCTGCCACTCTTCCTCGCAGCCCGTGAAGGAGAGCACACGTGTCGGTCCGACCAGATCACGTGTGTTGTGGACGGCCGCTGCGTCATGAAACACTACGCGTGCGACGGGAAGAACGACTGCGGCGACTGGTCTGACGAACGCGACTGCAACACCTCCTCTTGCAACCCGAATGATTTCAGGTGAGGTCTGGGGTCTTCATCCTAATCTTAAATTTTGGGGGACATCTGAGGGATTTGGGGAATTTGGGGGGGGGGGGAATTCTGGGGGGAATCTGGGGGATTTGGGGGGGGGAATCTGGGGGGGAAATTCTGGGGGGAATCTGGGGATTTGGGAAATTGGGGGGAATCTGGGGGAAATTCTGGGGGAAATTTGGGGGGGAATCTGGGGATTTGGGGGAATTTTGGGAGGAATGGGGGGGGGGGGATTTGGGGGAAATTTTGGGAGGAATCTGGGGGATTTGGGGAAATTTTGGGAGGAATCTGGGGATTTGGGGGAAATTTTGGGAGGAATCTGGGGATTTGGGGGAAATTTGGGGGGATCTGGGGATTTGGGGGAAATTTTTCTGGGGGAGAGGAATCTGGGGGATTGGGGAAATTTTGGGAGGAATCTGGGATTTGGGGGAAATTTTGGGAGGAATCTGGGGGATTTGGGGGAAATTCTGGGGGAATTTTTTTTTTGGGGGGGGGGATTCTTGGGGGACTTTGGGGACTTAATTTGGGGGGGGAGATCAGTGGACTTTGGGGAAATCTTAGTCTGGGGAAATTTGGGAAAATCTGGGGAAAAGCGGAAGGAATTGGGGCAAAGCGGGGGTAGGTCTGGGGGGAAAGGGGGGGGGGGATAGGGGAAAACGGTGGTAAATCTGGGGGAAAGTGGGAAACATCGAGTGGAAATCGGTTGGAGAGGGGGGGGGGGGACTTGGGATACTATTTTCATATATACTCGGATAATTCTAACTTAGCCTTAGGGATTAAACCTGGGGATATGTAATAACATTTTCACCGTCAAATGAAGCTAAAATAATGAAAATACTGTTAAGATTATGGGAAGTGAAACATCAGTATTGTATTGAATAGGAAAAATGGAGCACTATAAGTATGCAATAACAGAGTATTACTGATGTTTATATTGAGTATGTATATATATATACATATCCATATATGAGTGCATGTAAGTCTAAAGTTATTTTCAGATCAAATGCCCTAAAATGCATCTAATAGATATTTAGTTAATCTAAACTTCCATCCACAACACAAACTTTCGATACATCACCCTTAATCCACGACAATCATTAGATTAGATAAATAAAATACCCATAGATCAACCCAGTAACCTAGACTGACCTTTGACCTGTATCCCCTTCCACAGGTGTCGAGGGGGGGCCTGCATCGACTTCCACTGGGTGTGTGACGGGTCAGAGGACTGTGATGGGGGCGAGGACGAGGATAACTGCCCTGACCCCGCCGATGACCTTGGACCTTTCATTACGGTGAGTTGGGTCAAGGTCGAGGTCGAATGGGGGATGCGAGGTCACATAATAGAGCTTGGAGGAAGTGTTTGTTTGTCTTTGGTTGTGTGTGTCTGTGTGCGTGTGTCCGTGTCCTTCTGTCCACTTTTCTCTCTCCCTCTCTCCTCTCTCTCTGTCTGTCTCTCTCTCTCTCTCTCTCTCTCTCTCTTCTCTCTCTCTCTCTCTCTCTCTCTCTCTCTCTCTTCTCTCTCTCTCTCTCTCTCTCTCTCTCTCTCTCTCTCTCTCTCTCTTCTCTCTCTCTCTCTCTCTCTCTCTCTCTCTCTCTCTCTCCTCTCTCCTCTCTCTCCCTCTTTCTCTCTCTGTCTTTCTCCCTCCCTCCCCATCTCCCTCTCTTTTCTCTTCCCCTTCTCTTTACTCTTCTCTCTCCCCCCTGTCCACCCCTCTCTCTTCTCTTCTCTCTCTCACTGTATGTATGTACTTGTATAAGATTTTCTTTCTGGCAGGTTGAGTAATCCTACATAGCTTTGAAGCTGGCCAGAGAACCTCATATATATATATATATATATATATATATATATATATATATATATATATATATATATATATATATGTGTGTGTGTGTGTGTGTGTGTGTGTGTGTGTGTGTATGTATATATATATATATATATATATATATATATATATATATATATATATATATATATATATATAATATATATATATATATATATATATATATATATATATATATATATATATTATATATATATATATATATATATATATCATCACTATATTCCAGAAGCCTCAGTTCTTCTAGTTTGTCAGTGGTATATCCTTAATGGCAAGATTCTGTAGTTACTCCTTTTCAGTTATTCCTTCATAGAACAAACCCCAAAGAGCTAGGCTATTGTTTCAGGAAGTTTTTATGTCATTGATAGGCCACAGGATTGCAGACAGTGATCGGTATTTCAGTTGCATAGGGTCAGCAATTTTTTTTAACTCTGTTGATATTCAAGATTGCTTATAATTGATTATGTTTCTGCTTTAGGGAATTAACTGAGTGTAGTGGTATCCTATAATTTTCTTGAGTGGGGAACATGGCAGTAATAACAAGCATACACACACACACACACACACACACGATATTCACGTTGACGAATGTGCAAAGGTATGAATGAGAATGAATATCTTCACAATACGAGAGATGTATTTGACCGGTTTCAAATCTATCTTCGTCAGAATTACATGTATTCCTGACCGGTCAAATACATCTCTCGCATTGTGAAGATATTCATTCTCATTCATACCTTTCTACATCACTCAAAAACATACACAAAGAATTTTGAAACCACATCAACAATCCAACCATCGCCCCAGAACCTCCCTCTCGACCAAACGTGTCCCCGACATGTTTTAACAATCCCCCCCCTCTTCCCCCCCTTTAGAGACAGGAGTGCCCCGAAGGCCACCTCTACTGCCCTCCCAGATGCGTGTCTCCGGAGTGGCAGTGCGACGGCCACAACGACTGCCCCAACGGAGAGGACGAGACTCACTGTGAGATCACTTGCGCCACGGAGGAATTCACGTGCTCGTCCGCCATGTGCATTCCCTGGAGCCACGTGTGCGACGGCCACCAGCAGTGCCTGCATGGCGATGGTAAGTCCGTCGGTAGGTCCTCTGTTCCCCTCCTGTGTTATAGTAAGTTTCAAGACCGAAAAGACAGGTTTATTTAGAGTCTAGGAGAGGGATGGGCATCTTCCCAAGTGATTCTCCTGCTTAATGGTTATATAATATCGTTAAAAAGTCTGCAATCAATAGAAAGATTTTAATGATAATCAGATTCAAAAGCAACCCACAGACTTATGGGCAACGAAAAGAAAGCCTTAATGATCATTAAACTCAAAGGCAGGTAAAAAAAGGCCTTTAAGGATAATCAGACTTATAGGCAACCAAAAAAGGCCTTTAGTGATAACCAGACTCAAAAGACAACCAAAAGAAGGGCTTTAATGATATTCTGACTCAAAGGCAACTCAAAAAACCACCTTTAATGATAATCAAACTCAAAATCAACCAAAAGATGACCTTTAATAAATAACCACACTCATAACGCAACCAAACGAAGGCCTTTAATGATAACCAGACAAAAAAGCGCCCAAAAGAAGTCTTCTAATAATAACTAAACTCAAAATCCACTAAAAGAAAAGGCCTCTGATAATAACCAAACTCAAAAAAGACAACCGAAAGAAGGTTTCTCCACACAAACCCAAAATCTACCCAAAAGAAAAGGCCTTTAATTGTAAAAAGACTCAAAAGAGACAACCGAGTGATTTCTAACAATAATCAAACCCAAAATCTACCCACAAGAAAAGGCCCTTTAATAATACTCGGACTCCCCCTCCCCCCCTCCAAAAAAAAAAAAAAAAATACCCCCTCCCTTTCTGCCGCCGAGGGAAAGGAAGACCACTTGAGTACCACCACCTCCTCCTCCTCCTCCCGCAGACGAGTTCAAGTGCCAGACCGTCGAGTGCGAGGACCAAGGCTGCTCAGACGCCTGCCACTTCGACGGGGAGACGTGTCTGTGCCAACCCGGCTTCACTCTCGCCAAGGACAACGTCACGTGAGTACTGCCTTGTCGTATTTTTTCATTACATTTACTCTACTTATTTATTTCATTTACTTTCATTTTTAAGTCTTATGAGATTCTCTTTTGTTTGTCTTTGATTTTTTTTGTGCTTTGTTTTTTTTTTCTTTATTTTGTCTATTCATTTTTATTATTCTTTATTTTTTTATTTTTTTTTGTGTGATTTTTTTTCTTTGTATCTTTCTAGGATGTTCTTTTTTGTTTGTCTTAGATTTTTTGTGATTTGGTTTTCTTTGGTCTTAATTTTTATTTTTTTTATTTTTTTACTAAATCTTTTTCTTTTTTGGTTTGTGATCTTTTAGTTGTTGTTTTTTATTGATTTACTTTGTTGAATCTCTTTCATCTTTTTATTGATATTCTGTTATTTATTCTCTTAAAGATTTTATCTTTTCGTTGTTTACTCTTTTTAAAGATTTAGTTTTTTATTGTTTTTCTTTGTTTATTATTCTTTATTTCTTGTTATTTTTTCGATTGATTTGTTCATTCTCTTTGAGTTTTTATTATTCATTATCTTTTTTGCTTCGTTTTCAGTTTTTATTTCTATGTTTGATTTTCATTTTTATTTTTTTATTTTTTATTTGCCAATTATCTTTTTTTTCTTTATTTGTTCTTTTTGAGGAAAAAAAAGTTCTCGTCAATTGAAGTTCTCCGTGGGTTTGTACATGGAGAAATTTGGTGACTAATGTGTATGTATTAAAAAAGAAAACACTATATATATATACACACGTACATAACCGTATATGTAAATACATGAAATGAAAAAGGTTAAAAAAAAACACATATACCACGGCAACTTTTATTTAAAGGGAGACAAATAACGACAAAAAAAGAGGCTACATTGTGATTTTATTTTTCGGATGTGTCACCGTGTCATTCAAGCGCAGGGAAGTTAATGCTGTGGGTGCTGTCATGCTCTCCGCTGAAGCAGCCGCCCATCTGTAACACAGGAAGTCAGGAAGGTCATGAGCAAGGCTTTCTTTGTTTTGTTTTGTTTGTTTGTCTGGATCTTTCTCTGGGTCTCTGTTTTTTGTGTCTGTATCTGATTTTGGATCTCGTTTTCTCTCTGATTTTTTTCTCTTTATTTATTTTTTGTCTCTCCCTCACTCTTTCTCTGTCTGTCTATCGATATATCGGTATGTCTCTGTCTCCGTCTCTCTCTCTCTCTTTTTCTCTTTGTCTGTCTGCCTCTCCTTCTCTGTTCTTTTCTACATGTTCCAAAGGAAATAAGGGCTAGCAGTTCTGTCCAGCCATTGGTATTACCTCACAGTAATTATTGTTTTATATTCCATCTTTATATTTACTTACTCTTTCACTCACTCACTCGTGACTTACCTCCGGACTTTCCTTCTCAATGCATTTGCGCACTTTTCCTAGGGCTGTAGTGTCCTTCTCGTCACAACCTTGACCCAAGTGAAAAAAAAAGCGTATTTAAACGAATGTTAACAATTCTGTATCCACTACATCCCAAAATATCGTTTGGAAATCCAAGAAGGATCATCTAAGATTTATGACTTAATCTTACCTGGGATTTCCTCCAGGCAACGAAGGAGATTTTCGACAGGCAGTTGAGGCACATCTACTTCCATCAAGCATTTTTTGCATTCGGTGTAATCCGGTGACATTTTACACAGCAGCTCTGTGAATGAGTGTTGGAGTGTTCACCATCAAGTGTATCTCGATATGATAAGTACATGAAAAGTTATGAATGAGATTGAATATCTTCCCAATACAAGAGATAGTCACTCATCCATACCTTTTCTGCATGTGTCAGCATGAATAAGGTTCATAAAGAGTCATGGAAAATCACGGAAATTGAAAATGGAATTTCCAGACCTGGAACATCATGGAATTTCATATATATATATATATATATATATATATATATATATATATATATATATATATATATATATATATACGTAGCTGTGTGTGTGTTTGTGTGTATCTATGTATGTATATGTATAAGTATATATTCATAAATGTATATATGCATATATATACACATACATAATTATATATATACTGTATATGTATATATATGTAGATATAGATATATGTATAGATGTTTCAGAGAAGGAAGGTCATATGTAACAATTCTTTATGATAATCTGAAATATTACAAGAGAGATACGGCTGGGTGGACTGTGTGTACTTGGACTTTAAAAAGGCTTTTGATAAGGTGTCTCATAGAAGACTACTATGGAAATTAGAGCACCTGGGTGGCGTGAAAGGCGAACTACTCGCATGGATGAAAGACTTTCTTCATGAAAGACAGACGATCACTGTAATTAGAGGGAAGCATTCTACATGGCGACGAGTAACCAGAGGAGTGCCTCAAGGATCGGTGTTGGCGCCGATTATGTTTACTATTTTCGTCAGTGATTTATAGTCAAACATAAGTCCATGTAGTTATATAAAAAAGAAATAGAAACAAAGACACAGGGAATGCCAAACAAATAAAATAAACTGAAATGAAATAAAAACTTACTGACACACTGAAAGATTTTAGCGTAAACATTCTTGTCGATGTCTTGGCCCTGAATCTCAAAGCTGTCTCCAGGAGCCTCGAGACACAGCAGCACAAGCAAGCACAAAAGTCTCATTTCCTGCGTTCTGTGGTGAAAGCGAGAGCACAGGAGTCCAAAGAGCAGGCATGGAGAAAATCTAAGCACATTTGTTGGTACTTAATAGATACATAATTTGGCAATGGTAATTAGGTATCGGGAAAGGTATATGGGATAGATAAGGGCAGTGGTAGTGGCAATACCGATTATAGTGATGATGGCTTTAGTAATGATAAAGATAATGACTACATAACGTTAATTGTAGTGATGATTGTGCTAAGGATAATGGTGATCGAAGATACAAAAAAATAATTAGAAGCTCTCAGAGAGCGCATACCTCCGGCAAGGGAATAAAGTCCCTGATGGAATGAAATATTCGCACGAAGAATTACATTAAAATCTCTTCTTTCTCAAGTACACTGGTGACGTCCATAACCATAAATTCCTTGGCGGAAGCAATAATGATAATAGTTTCTTAGAAAAATCTTGAGCCTGTAAAATTTAATGGGATCTAAGTTAGGTTAAGCCACACCTCTGGTAAGAAAAAAATAAAGATCTGTTTGTAACTTTTTGAGTTATCCTGCTAACCAACCAACAAACTTACTAACCAACGCTACCAAAACACATCTTGGCAGAGGTAATGATAAGCGTTTTAGGAATGATAATGAA
>NW_020869904.1:247454-257454 GCF_003789085.1 Penaeus vannamei | reverse complement strand
CCAACTCTAATTACGGATCGATTTCGCTGATCTGCTAGTGGACGAGTCGACGACGAGGGAGAACGACGGGCAGCGACACGCGGCAGATGGCTCGTGGACATTTGCCTAAGGCCCGTACTTTGAAGATCTTTCGCCAGGGGCGGCATTCGATTTCGCCGGCCGATCGGGAATTTCGTACTATTAAAAGCATGATAAGTGTTCGCCAGGCGCTCTCAGGCCAGGGCTGGCGTTCAGTCGTATTGGAACAGCCTGGCGAGGCAAAGTCGCGAGAGCCCTCCCTTTCCCGTGACTGAATAGGATTTTCTTGTTTTCATATTACAAATTAGTAATATATTTGTGTATAATATGATAAAGGAATCACATTGCAATTTTTAAATGCCTGAAAATTACAATTTATTACGAAATAACGTATATATAGTTTTTTCAAGACGATCAATGTTCCAGTCGAGAACTCAAGACATCAGCTGTATTCCTGCTCCCCCTCCCCGAGATAAGTTATTTTGATTTAGGTTGTTATTTTGGTTGTAGGGAAATTTTCTTTTCACAAACGTTACCAAAAGTGTTTTGATGATGGCATGTTTACTACGGGCTATAGAAACAGCTGTCATGCTCCACCGCTCTATAGTGAGGCGTGTCTAACCTAACCCTTGTAGCCCTACAATTCACTATTTTATATCGGTTAGGTATAGTAATATTATTAATTTTTAATTACCTTTGTATAAAGTGAGGCTGTTGCGGAGATAAAATTATCGTTTTCTCCCGAGGTTAATAATCAAGCTTAGGGTATGTTAGGTAAAGTAAGGTAAGGTGATATAATATCAGGTAATCTGATACAGGTAAGGTAATATGATAAAAAAAACCCTGCTAAGTGCTAACAATATATATTTACTGTATATGGCTATATAACGTACTGCAGATGTAAACAAATTTGCGTTTCCCTCGTTTTTTTTCAGTCGCCGAAGCGCTAGATTGAGCAGGAATGCAAGATGTTAGCGCCCGGCGATCGCCCAACTTGGCGAACATTGGGATCTAAAGTAAGGTTTCCATGCTGGCGATTGCTAGCATGGGCGAAAGGTTTTAAAAGTACGGGCCTAAGTTTCTCTCTATCTATCTATCTATCTATCTTTATCTCCGCATCCGAAACCCTTTTGCGAGTTCGATGTAACCCTGCTTAGCCTGTAACGACGTTCGTGTGAAACATAAAATGAACCGCCCTTTCCATCCGCTCGGGCCTGTGTTTATCATGCGGTTGTAGGGCTGGAGCAGCATATAAAGTTGTATGATGTGCGCACCTCATCCGACTCCTGTATATACTATTCCCATTCAGCTGGAAAGCCAGACTCGGACACACGCACGTACGCCCCGTGCACCTGTTGGCCTGCACACATGGCCGGCGCAGCGAGCGCATCAATTGGCAAAACGTGGCCACATAAAGACGCTCTAATCCCCTTTATGCGCGGACCCCGACGAGCACAATAGACGCCCGATCAGACGTCCGCCGCCACATGGCCATACGACGCCCGTACGCTCTTACTTATCGACGTCCGCCGCACCAGTGGCCATAACACGCCGTACGCCCGCGACCCTTATCTCGCAATCACATCTTGTTACGGCACACAGGCTAATGAGCTCTTTCACTGAGGGATGCCGTAAATATGGCAAAGCCTCCCAGCTGGCGCAGTGAGGGAAGAGAAGAAACGGCGCGAGGGAGGAGGGAGGAAGAGAACGAGAAGGGGAGGATGGGAGGGAAGAAGGGGGAGAAAGTAGGAGGGAGGGAGGGAAGAAAAGAATAAGAGGGGGAGGGAAGAGAAGACTAGAGAGGGAAAGAAATGGGTAGGGAGAAGGGAAAGCAAAGGGGAGGGAGGGATATAAAGGAGAGAGGAGGGAAGTGGAAGACAGGAAAATGAAGAGAGGGAAAGGAAGCCAATTAGAAGGAGAGGGGGAGGAAGAAGGGTAGGGAAGAAAAGGGGGAGGAGGAAGGGAGGGAAGAAGGGAGAGAAATGGAGGGAAGAAGGGAAGGAAGGAAGAGGGGAAGAAGGGAAGGAGATAGATAGCGGCGAGCGAGCGACGCGAGCCGAGAGAGTCGAGAGAAGAGAGAGAGACGAGAAGAGGAAGAGTAGACGGAGTATCGACTAGAGAGGAGGACAGGAATGGTAATAGTGTGCGAGAGTAGGTGAGAGAAGTCCAGAGAGATGTGTAGCGTGAAGGAAGAAGAGGTAGGATAGAGAGAGAGCGAGATGTAGAGAGAAAGACAGAGGAGGGATAGCGAGTTAGCTTTCAGGTGATGTTTTTTCGTTCCACCGACAGATTCTCTTCGGTCCCCTCGCCTCCGCCTACGAGCTGAGCCTTGTACGCCCACCCCTGACCTTTAAGCCACACGCAAGGGGTTAAGGGCGCGTTACCGCACCACACGTGTTGTGTCGCCTGTTTCGTGCAATTCAGGGCCTTTGTCATTCGCGCGCCCCCACCCTCGCCCGCCCTCGCTCCCTGTTCTGTTGTGGTCCATAGAACCGAAGATTACTCAACGGTTCATCTGGGTGTGAGAATATATTACTCGATACGAGAAAGGCGAGCTTGCTCTCTGTCTTTTTTCATCTTTCTTTCTCTCATCTCTCTGCTCTCATCTCATCCGTCTGCTCTCTCTCAGAGGCTCCGTCCGCTCTGTCCTCTCCCTCTTCTCTCTCTCTTCCTCCGTCTCTCTTCTGTCCCTCAGCTATCTCTCTCGTCTTCACTTCTCTCATCTTTCTTTTTTCTTTCATCAAAATATCTCTTTCTTTTTACTGAACCGATTTTATAATTTCTCATCATACTCTTTCTCCTATTCTTTTTTTCTTTTTTTCTTTGAAAAAAATCACTCCTCTCGAATATCCCATTTACACCGTTAGGAATGATTGTAAATATAAGAGAATACTAAAACGAAAGACAGAACAAAAGAACAAATGAACAAAACTATGAAAATAAATATAAACTCACAGAATAAAAGGTAATATAGGAGAGAGAGAGAGAGAGAGGAGAGAGAGAGAGAGAGAGAGAGAGAGAGAGAGAGAGAGAGAGAGAGAGAGAGAGAGAGAGAGAGAGAAGAGAGAGAGAGGAGAGAGAGAGAGAGAGAGAGAGAGAGAGAGACGGAGAGAGAGAGAGAGAGAGAGAGAGAGAGAGAGAGAGAGAGAAGAGAGAGAGAGGGAGAGAGAGAGAGAGAGAGAAGAGGAGAGACGGAGACAGAGACAGATAGAGAGATTGATAGGTAGACAGAAGATAAACAGACAGTAGAGCGAAAGAGCACGAGGACACAACTGGAACCAACCCACATAAGCCAACATCCATATCCGCTGTGAGTGACTTCAACGCGCACTCCATAGTGATCCTAAGTTGAAATTCCCTTCCCCCTTCCCCTTCCCCTTCCTCGTTTCTTCTTTTTTCTCTCCCCTCTTCTTCCCATCCCCACTCCCGCTCTCCGATCCTTCTCCCCTCTTTTCTCTCCTTCCCTCTTTCCCCTTTGGCCTTCCCTTTCCCCACTTCCTTCCTTCCCGTTCCCTCTTTTTTTCTCCGGTTCTCTTTTCCCCTTTCCACTCCCCTTCCCCTATCCCCCTTCTTCTGCCCTCCCTTCCCATTACCCTCCCCGCCCTTCCCACGGATGATATCCACTTTCGCAACCGCAGCGACATCACTTCAGGGTTTTGTTCACAACTGATCAACCCCCCCCCCTTCACCCCCTTCCTGAAAATAATAACGAGGTGGATGAAGAAATGTCGATACTACCAATACAGAACAAGAACTATAAAGTGAGAAGAACAAGAGAATGAGTGAAAGGAAAATGAGAAAATTAGAGGAAGAAAAGAAGAAATTGACATTCAAGCTCGAAAGGAAACGGGCGAAAGGGAGAAGAGCAGAGAAATTAAGCGAGAAGGAAGAAGAAAACATGAAGAGAATAAAGACAAAGGTGGAAGGGTGAAGAGTGAAGTGAAAGTGGAGGGAGAAAAGAAAAGGAAAAGGAAGGGAAGAGTGAAAGGGAAATGGGGAGGGAGAGAAGGAGAGAGGGAGGAAAACGGAGAAGGATGGAGGGAGAGGAAATATAGAAGAGGCAAATATGGAGGAGACAGGTGAAGAGAAAAGGCGAGAAGAGGGCGATCGTGTAAAGCAGGAGAGAGCAACCCTCAAGGAGGCCACAGACGGGGATCAAGTATTTGAAGAGCGCTGCGGAGTGACAGAGGAGCCTCGGGGTCGCTTCCACTCAGAAATTGAAGGCTTTCGGAATTATCGCCATCGCCGGGGTCGCTGTCATCATCGTCATTTTATTTTCATTATTATTATTGTTATCATTATCATTATTATTGTTATCATTATTATTATTATTGTTATTATTATTATTATTATCATTATTATTGATGTTATTATTATCAATATTGTCACCATCATCATTCTCATCGTTATTATTACCAATATTATTATTATCAATTCTTGTTGCTCTTATTGTTATTATTATTACTATAATCATCATTACCATAATAATGATGATTATTATTATTATTACCAGAAGGACCCGTGGCTCTTTCATGGGAAAAAGGCACTTTCCCCTCTTCCATCCGTCTTTCACCCTCCTTATTCAATTTACTCTTTCTTCCTTTTCATTCCATTTTCCTCTCCCACTGCCTTTCACCTCTCCCGCTCTGCCACCCCATTTCACTTCCAAGTTTTGACTTTGAATTCTACATCTGCCCCCTCCTTTGTTTCCAAATCTGCCTCCTTACCCTCCCCCCTTCTTTGCTCCCTTATCTCCTTGTCTCCGCCCCCCCTTACCCCCTCCCACTTGAGCCCTTAAGCCCCTATTTCCTCCCCTTTCTCCTTAACCTCCCCACCTCCTTCGTTCCCTTATCCTATTCCCTGCTTCCATATCCCACTCTTCTCTCTGAGCCCCCTCTCCCTTCGCACTCCCCTTCCCCTTCCCCATCTCTTTTTCCTTTTCAAGTCCCCTTCCTTTCCCCTTACTCATCTCATCTACCCTTTACACCCCATTCCTCCTTTCTTCTTTATCCTCCACTCCCCTCGTAATATTCTTCCACCCCCCCCCCTCAGATAGTTGTGCAGAGGATAAATATGCATAAACTGACTGTCTAACTGTTTCATTGCAGCGTACTTGCATTGAACAAGGATCATAATGATGATTACAATAAATAAACATAGAAACAAAAACAATGATAGTAACAGAGTTAGAATAAGATTCTAATAGAGTTTGAAAATGATACCTTTTTATGTATGTGCGTGTTTTTCTTTAATATCTATGTTGTAGATTGACATCCCATCTTATGTCATAATGAAGCGACCATGTAACTCCGCAGTTACATGGAATATGAGATCAGGTGTGTAGCAATGCGCACATCTTATATCATTACGAAGTGATTTCAATGTGTATGTGTGTGTGTGTGAGAGAGAGAGAGAGAGAGAGAGAGAGAGAGAGAGAGAGAGAGAGAGAGAGAGAAGAGAGAGAGAGAGAGAGAGAGAGAGAGAGAGAGAGAGAGAGAGAGAGAGAGAGAGAGAGAGAGAGAAGAGAGAGGAGAGAGAGAGAGAGATAGAGAGAGAGAAGAGAGAGAGAAGAGAGAGAGAGAGAGAGAGAGAGAGAGAGAGAGAGAGAGATTCTTTGATATTTATGTAGTCAATTATCACTAGCCTATTTCACATCAAAATCACACGACTTCAACTTTAAGATTTTATTCAAGCGTAGTGTTAACAAACGAAAGAAACACAAGCAGAATTATACAATAGATTTTTATCTTTATCCTTATAATTATTAACATTATTGTCATCTGTTGTTTATCATTCCTGACACCATTTTAGATTCCTCGTAATCATCCCTGGCGGCGCCGCCAACGCCGCCAACGCGCGACCGTCCTCGCCGCCCTTCTCGTCCTCGCTTCGCTCCTTCGCTTTCACTCCCTCTCGTAGCCACTGATGATGTTTACTACTAGACGCTACTTTCCCTTCACAAACACTAGTCTGCGTCAGCCAGCAGCCCGGTAGAGCCTGGTAGAGCACCCGTAGAACACCCGTAGAGCCCCCTGTCTCCCAGCGCGCCACCTTCTAATTCATTACCATAATCCCCTGATCATCATCTTATTACGATCCTATTATCTTTCGATTATCGCCCAAAGATAGATGCGTGGGCTTAATGGCTGCTGGTGCCATCTGAGAACGTAAAAAAGAAAAACGGGAAATGCTAATGATAGGAGAAAAAAAAGAAGAAAATTACAAACAGTAATGGCAATAGGATCTCGCGAATCTAAAAATCACCGCAGAGTGGCTATAAACAAGCTACCCGGCAGTTATATGAACCACATTAGTTAAGCACCCAAAATGTATAAGAAAGTTTGAAATCATCCGCATCAGGTTTATCACAACTGCACCCATTTCACCAACTAACTATATTAACAAACAAACGAAATGATAATGATAATGACCGTGTTCCCGACGAAACCGCTAAAGAGAAGCGGAGAAAAAAACGACGAAGAGGAGAAAAAAAGGAAAAAACGGTCGACTACGACCTCGGCTGTCCTCGGCCGGAGATGAAAGCAGGCGGCCGCTCCGTCAGGACTACCTGCCGGAGCGAGACACGGGTGATGGATGGCTCATGGGACGCCGCTCGCTGCCTCACGCAGGAGCTGCGAGGCGCCCCTGGCCTGGCAACGCGCCGTCGCTCGTCTGCCAGAGCGCCTTGCCTCTGGCTCTGTTTGGCGCTCTCTCTCTCTCACAGCCTGTTTGTCTATCAATCTGTCTGATTGACTGGCTGGCTGGCTGGCTGAATGACTGATTGATTGACTGATTGTCTGTCTGTCTGTCTGTCTGTCTTTCTACCACCCGCGCCCCCAAGCCCCTTCCTTACCCAACCTTCTTCGCTGCAACCTCCGTGGCGGCGCCCCCATCCGTTGCCTCGCAGGTGCCACACTTCATCGGCGACTCTGAAACGCCACGACCCTGGGGCTTTAGGCCTATACATTATCAGCTGTCAAGGGGGGGGGGGGGCTGCCAACTCCGGCTACAAAAGGGCAAAAGCTGGCAGATAAGCGAGGCATATTTACATCAAAATTGCGGCGCGCGGTTCGGTTGTCACTCCGGCGAGAAACAATACAGCCATCCGTCAGCCCGTGGCGCCGCCGACACGGGACGCCTCGGAGGCCCGCGCCGCCGAGAAATCCCGCGGCGTCCGCCCGCGCCGGGCCGGCGGAGGGCCAGGCAGCGGCCGCGCGAGGGCCAAAGATCACAGCCTGTCACAATAACGGCCGTCCTGCGAAGGGCGGTGGAAAGGCGCTCGAGTTAAACAGGTCGTATTAGCGGGGCACGCGAGGCCGGGACGCGGCGCCGTCGTCATGAATATTCAGCCGGGGATGTACCGCCCGGCCACGGTGCTGGCCCCACCCCCCCCTCCGTCTTCGAACTCCACCCCCTTCCTTCACACACAAGTGCACGCACACACACACACACACACACACACACACACACACACACACACACACACACACCACACCACACACACCACACCACACACACACACACACCACACACACACACACACACACACACACACACACACACCACACCACACCACACCACACCACACCACCCACCCACACACCACACCACACCACACCAACCACACACACCACACACACACCACACACACACACACACACACACACCCACACCACACCACACCACACACACCACACACACCACACACACACACACACACACACACACACACACACCACACCACACACACACACACACACACACACACACTCACACCACACACACACACACACACACACGCACACACACACACACACACACGGCACACTCACGCAAACACACACACACACCACACGTACGCACGCACACGCATACCCGGACACACCGCTTTCCCGCTGCCCGCGCCGCTCCGCAGACGCCCACCTGGCCGCGGCTCACCCGCCGCGCCCGCACCGCATCGCCAGCACAGAGGCAAGGCCGTTGCAAATGGCGCTGTCAGTCTGTCATATTCCCGAACAAGTTTGTCGTTTATCTTTGCCGCCTCGCCACAGTCGCAAAAAGGAGATTAATGAACGGGAAAAAATATCAGGGATCCCATATGGCAACACCAGAAACTATTAAGCATGTATGGATTTGTAACTCTCCAGGGAGTGTTTGTAATCAGGGTTTCAATTACTTCCCAAAGAGAGCAGATGCTCACTATAAGGTCTATTGAAGTATTTTCTATTGTGGCAATTATTTTGATGGCAATATGTAATTATAAAATTACAAAAACGACTATAGTAATAGTACTAGTAGTAGTACTAATAGTAGTAGCAGTAATAGTACTAGCATCAGTTGCACTTGCAGCAGCAGCAGCAGTAGTAGTAGTAGTAGTAGTAGTAATAGTGGCAATAGCAGCAGCAACATATCCTCAGACATCAGACAGGCAGACGCAGACACACATATATGCAACCATCGAAGTAGAAATGCATTTTTCAGTATATGAAAATCAATATATCATTTATATCTAAAATGACTTATAGATAAAACGAAGACATTATCAAAATATAATAGAAGTCTGGTCAGATCTCACAGCAACGAATTTGCTCAAGCGAAAATTCTCTTTGTCTAATCTAAATGCAAAACTGGGGGCGTACGATACAGCCTGCATGTTATGTGTTTCTAATTCATCTAATTTACCGCTTGGAAAAAAGAGTCCTCTCTTTCATTAACCGTTTGTTAGACCGTAACCCACAACCTGCATACGTTATATTTTTTCTCCCTCTTAACTACTTTAATCAGCACCGAAAATTCACTGACGCTTGCTATTCACCGTTCGAATGTTCGGAAGGCGCCATCAGTTATCGCTTCCCGCCCGTAATTTCACCTTTTAAGCCCTTCAGCAACGGAGGCACAAGCACAGACATCAATATTACCACAACCTGCTTATTAACCCGTCCCTCCCCCCATTCTCCCCCTCCCCTCCCACCACCACACACACCTCATCCTATCACCTGTACAATGTATCCCTATGTACACGTCCATCTTATATCATGTCCGTGTCATTTCGAACTCTTTCTTGCCATCTCTATCACGTCTTTATTATATATAATTCGATCGGATCGTTTTGCCGCATCGCATTCCGGAGGCTTCGCGACGCCACCCTCCTGGACTCGCAGCCCATGCCTGGACCGGCCGCCGTTCCCCGCGCATCACACTTTGTCGTGATTTATTACTGTTTTCATTATGGAGGTAAATGTTATTCCCTGCAGCCTCTGCAGTGTCCCTTCGGCCACGGCGAGCCAATGGGAAATCCCACAAAACACTGCCACGGCCCCTCCCTAGGGCCACGAAGGCACCACTCGCTCGCCATCCATCATCGCCGGCCTTTGCTTAACTCAGACCACACACGCACGCAGGCAAGCATGCGCAGGAGAACAGAGCGCACGCACACATACATACGCGCAAACTAGCAAAGAAAAGACGCGCCCTCACACAGCCACACATAGTCCTTATATATAATGTCTATAGCTATATGCACAATATATTTATGTAATATATATGATATACATACGTATATATATATATATATATATATATATATATATATATATATATATATATATATATATATATATATATATATATATATATATATAATATATATATATATATATATATATATATATATATATATATATATATATATATATATATATATATATATATATATATATATATATATATATATATATATATATATATATATATATATATATATATATATATATATATATATATATATATATATATATATATATATATATATATATATATATATATATATATATATATATATATATATATATATATATATATATATATATATATATATATATATATATATATATATATATATATATATATATATATATATATATATATATATATATATATAATATATATATATATATATATATATATATATATATATATATAT
>NW_020869904.1:199531-212031 GCF_003789085.1 Penaeus vannamei | reverse complement strand
CTCCCGACCTTCCTTCCACCCGCTTTCCCTCCCTCCTCGCCATCCCATAACACCTCCCCCTCCCCTCACACCCCCACCCACCCACGCACCCTTCTAACAACCATCCCACCCCCTCCATTCATCACCCCCTCCCCCGCCCACCCCGCCCACTCAGTAGCTGGTAGCGAGGTCATTAGGGTAAACAAGCGCGTCAGACGGGGTCAAAACAAGGGTCAAATGACGTGACAGGAAGGGTCAGGGAGGGAGTGAATGTGAGGGAGGGAGGGGGGGGGAAGGGGCGAGGGTCAGAGAGGGGAAGGAAGGTGATGGAGTCAGGGGGAGGGGGGGTGAAGGGGGAGGTAAGGGTTCATGGATGAGTAAATACGATAGCTTTAGGGGGGGGTGATAGGGGTATGGGATAAGGGGAGGAGGAGGAAGCAAGGAAGGTTCATGAGTTACGGGTGAGGAGGACAGGAGAGGAGGAGGAGGAGGAGGAGGAGGAGGAGGAGGGAGGGAGAGGAGGAGGAGGAGGGGGAGGAGAGGGGAGGGAGGGAGGAGGGGGAGGAGGGGGAGGAGGAGGAGGAGAGGGGGAGAGAGGAGGAGGAGGAGGGGAAGGGAGGTAGAGGAGGAGGGGGGAAGAGGGAAAGAGGAGGGAGGAGGGAAGGAGGAGGAGGAGGGGAGGAGGGGAGGAGAGGAAAGAGAAGGGGAGGAGGAGGGGAAGTAGGAGGAGGAGGGGAGGGAGGAGGGGGAAGAGGGAAAGAGGAGAGGAGAGGGGAGGAGGAGGAGGAGAGAGGGGGAGGGAGGAGGGGAGAGGGGAGGAGGAGAAGAGGGGAGGAGGAGGAGGAGGAGGAGGAGGGAGGAGGAGGAGGAGGAGGAGGAGGAGGAGGGAGGAGGAGGAAGGAGGAGGAGAGGAGGAGGAGGAGGAGGGGAGGAGGAGGAGGAAGAGGGGAGGAGGGGAGGAAGAGACGGAAAGGGGGAGGAAGAGGGGAGATGAGGATGGAAAGAAGAAGAAGAGGGGAAAGAGGATTAGGAAGGAAATAAGGCAGAAAGAGGAAGAAGGAAGGGAAGAGAGGAAGAAAGGAAGGAAGAAAAGGATGAGGATGAGTACAGAGGGAAAAAAGAGAAAGAGGAGAGAAGAGACGAGGAAGAGACGAGGAAGGGAGAAAGGGGAGAAGGGTCATGGGGGGGAGGGGAGGGGGGAGGGCTTAGTCTCGGGTCACTTGTTTATTACGTTGGAGGGCGTATTAAGGGCGGGGGGGGGGGGATAAAGAGAGGGGGGGTGATGGCTGATGATTATTCTTTCGAGTGATATGTGATGGAAGGGAGGGAGAGAGAGGGTGAGGGGGGAGGGAGGGGCGGGGGTTAGTGGAGGTGGTATAGGGAAAGGGAGAGAGAGGGAAAGAGAGAAGAGAAGGAGAGAGAAGAGAGAGAAAGAGAGAAGAGAGAAGAGAGAAGGAGAGAAGGAGAGAAGGAGAGAGAAGAGAGAGAAGGAAAGAGAGAGAGAGAGAGAGAGAGAGAGAGAGAGAGAGAGAGAGAGAGAGAGAGAGAGAGAGAGAGAGAGAGAGAGAGAGAGAGAGAGAGAGAGAGAGAGAGAGAGAGAGAGCGAAAAAGAAAGAAAGAAAGAAAAAGAGAGAAAGAGAAAGAGAGAGAGAGAGAAAAGAAAGAGAAAGGGAAAGAAAGAAAGAAAGAGAGAGAGAGAGGGGGGGCGGGGGTTGGCACGGGTCAATAGCTTAACCTCGGCGCCCGGACAAGATGGGTGGATATTAATCCTTTCAAAAATACTTTCATAAAGGCGAGGACGCGAGCATTCTCTGCCTCTCTTTCTCCCTTTCTCCTTTTCCCTTTTATTCTCCCTTCCGCTGGGCCTGTTCTCTTTCTCCTTTCCCTTCTCTCTTTCGGTTGTTCTGTCTACTCTTTTCCGTTTATATCTCTTTCTTTTCTCTATTTCTATCTTTCTCTCTCTCTGTCTTTCTGTCTTTTCTCTCTCTCTTCTCTCTATCTCTTTTCTCTCTTCCCTCTCTCTCTTTATCTCTCTCTGTGTTTCTCTCTTCCCTCTCTCTCTTATATCCCAGTCTTTCTTTCTATCTCTCTCTTCCTCTCTCCCTCCCTCCCCCTCGTTCTCCCACTATCTCCCTTTCTCTCGCTTATAATCTAAAACAAAGTTGCAATCTTCATATTTGCTTTAGACTGTTGACAGAAGACTGCATGCGTGCGTGTTCACCCTGGGTGCGTGCGCGCGTGTGAGCATTCCCGGTGCCACTTCGGGAACAGTGCCAGGAGCATCAGTCCACCATTTTGTTTCCTTCCCTTAATCTCTTCCTTTTCTCCTGTCCTCACTCCTTCTCTTTTCATATCTTAAAAAAAGGACGAGGAGACGTAATATTTAACGAGAGAAGAGGGCATGGAGGGGACGTGTGTACGTGTGTGTGTGTGCGTGTGTACCTCCCACGAAATTACACTAAATTTACCGTGAATGTCGACAGCCGACTTTCGAATCAATAGTGGATGGCGGGACTCGTGGGGGCGCGCGTCCGGGAGGTTGGGTTTGACTCCGCCTTCGCCTTTAATTTCGGGTCAGTTTCATCCTGCGATTTCTTATCCGTTCGTTTTATATATACGAAGACTATTCAGAATTAAATGTGATGTGGGGTTTTAGAATAAATTTAGCGAATTCTTCTTTTCTAACGACTGGATAATAGTATTCACGGGTAGAGAGCCGTCTGGCCACGGCTTCGACCGACGGCGTAGAATTTAATTGGAACGTGTTCGTGAATTCAACGGGGCTTTAAAATCTAATTAAGACGAAACTTACTCAGGCTAGCTCCCCACTCCGCCCTCTTCCCCAATCTGTTTCAACACGAATACCATTAAATCAAATTTAAATCTTGATATCTATAATTTGGATCGGAAATTAGAAGCTAAAAAAAACGGGTAAAAACACGTATTTGTAACCCACAAGTCGCTTTTAAATTAAGGCTTTTTAACCATTAAGCTGCTTTTTTCTTTCCTTTTGTACGCTGATTATTTAATATTTATGTCATAATCAAAAAGGGTGAATTATGTTTTTTAGTGAGATGTCTTCTGTGTAGTTTTAGTGTATAATGTTTTATGGCGACTTGTAGGACGGTGCGTGGGAGAGGTTGTTTGAGTTGTCGCGTATGTTATAGTTTTCGTACGATTTCTCTTGTTTTCTTCACTTGTTTGGTCTTTCCTGTATTCTCTCTACAGACACACTCGTACACTCAGACCTGCACGCACGCATACACTAACACACAACCACACACACGCGCACGCACACACACACACACGCGCACGCAGACACACACACACACAACACACACACACACACACACACACACACACACACACACACACACACACACACACAAAGAAAAAAGAAAAAAAAAAACGACACCACACCCTCACCTGTGCGACATCTCTTCCTCCAGGTGCACATCAAGTCCCACTTCATCATGAACGGCGTGTGCGTGAGGTGGCGCGGATGCCTCGACCTCGAGCGACTGGACGGCGTCGGCTGCCTCGAGTTTGACGAGGACGCGGCCAGGTTGGAGGACGCCATCTTGAGGGACGAGTTGGAGAAGTACAAGGCCAAGCTGCGCGAGTTCGAGGACAAACAGAGACCCTTCAAGGTGGGTTTGGGTTCGGGGTTCCCGCCATTACCGCAGGCCGTGCGAATGCGATGACGGAGCCTAGACTTCGGATTAAGAAATCTGCAAAAAAATTTTTTTTTATTCACAGCAATATCTGCACTTCAATTCATTTTTTACAAATTCATTATACGTAAAACATTGTTAAAAAGTAAAATTCTATGGTATAAAGGTAATCAAGGACTATGGACTCGAATCAGCGCCTTTCGCGTCGCATTCGTACCCTTCACAGTAATGGTCGTCACCCAGCTTTGTGAACGAGGTGGTTCGAGGTAATCTCAGATTTACAGACAAAACGAGCGATATCAAGTTATTTTATTATTATTATTATAATTATATTATAGGTATTCTTCTTCTTCTTCTTATTATTATTATTATTATTATATTAGTAGTAGTAATAAAATTATTATTATTATTATTATTATTATTATTGTCAGTATTCTTATTCATCTTATTATTATTTTTATCATTGTCATTCTTATTATTTTATTATCTGTATCAGCAGTAGTAGTAGAAGTACTAATAGTATTAATAATAGCATTATCTGTAGTATCAGTATTTCATTATTACTACTGTTATTCTTATTATTGTTATGGATAGCTTTGTTCCTGTTATTATTATTATTATTATCATTATTATTATTGTTGTTATTATTGTTTTATTGTTATCATTATTTATTCTACTATTAACTTCATCATTAGCCCAAGTATTGCTAATATGATGATTATCACTATCATTATTATCATAATCATTATTAGGTATTCATATTATCCCATCTGCTCTTTTTATCACCGCTTTTCTCCATTTCTCCTTCTAGCCTTTCGCAGCTGCTTCCACGGCCAAGTAAGAATGAAAGGAAGAAGAAAAGACCAAGAAGAGAGAAGAGAAAAATGAAGAAGAAGAAGGGGACAAAGGAGAAAGGGAGAAACAAAATAGAAGACTGATAGAAAGAACGAAGAAGACGAAGGAAGAAGAACAAAACAATAAAAAGGAGGAAGAATGGAAAAAAAGAAGAAAAGAAAGAAGGTATCAAAAGGAAGATGGAAAAGGAAGGCGACGATATAACGGGAGAAAGGAAGAATAAAATGATAAAGAAAAGAAAGAAGAAAAAGAAAAGATAAAAGATAAAGAAGAAAAGAAAGAAAAGAGAAGAAGAAGAAGAGGAAGAAAAAGAAGAAGAAAGAAAGAAAAAGAAGAGGAAGAAAATAAATAAATAAAGAAGAAGAAGAAGAAGAAGAAGAAGAAGAAGAAGAAGAAAGAAGGAGATAAACAAGAAGAAATTATCAGAGAAAGGCAGCTCCAACTCTCTAAAATTGTGCAATGAAAACAAAGCAAATTAAATCATAAGACTGAACGAGAAATCAACCAAATTTAACATAAAAGATTAAATATTTTCCCCTTTTTATGTTATATGATTATATGTATTTTTGTTCCTTAAAAGAAAAACATGATCCTTAATACTGAATATTGCAGTTTCTGACAACTCGTGAGGACCCATTTATCTTCATTAGTAATAGATATACGAAGATTGTCAAATACATGATTGTTTTTTTTTTTTTTTTTTTTTTTGATAATTGAAAAGAAATGTAAGATTTTTTTTTTTTTTTTTTTTTTTTTTTTTTTGTTACACGAATAGACTCAATTGGTCTGTCTGAGAATATTGTTATTTTTTGCGTTTTGAATGGTTGTTATGGTGGCTATATTGGGTTGTTTGTGTTTTGTCATATATCTACATATATATACATATAAATGTGTATATATATATTTTATTATACATTATGCTTATATAGGTTGCAGATGAAGGTTGTTTAGGTATGCAATGCATATTAATTTGAATGTGATTCACAAAGACTCAATTTATTACTTATACTAATGAGGTGATATGTTTTTAACTTTTTAAAAATCCTAATGGTGTCTAGCTAATTACATAAATAAGAATTATTTGTTTTTTAGTACTTAAAAGAAAATAATTTTTTTACTTCTAGCAGATTTGACTTGAATTATTTGTGCAATTGACATTTTACGTAAATAATAATTGTCTGGCCAAGTTTTTCAGGAAAAGGCTAGATCAGTAGCAAATCAAGGAGGTGTTATGGCGTGTTTTGATTGTTATTCAGTGAAAATATAACCATTAAAACCATTATTTTCCATTTTTTTTTTTAATTGAAGAGATCAAAGCATCTGGAATTTTTGTGACGTCATCAAAATAAACACCATGTGATTTTTTTTTTGGGCCAAAAACAAATAGAATCAGACGCCCTGACACCTCCTCGAGTTGCTACTGATCTTGCCTTTCCTAATGTTTCAGCTTGGTGTCAGGCTCGCCAACTGTTCCGGATTGTGACAGTCTTACCAACTGTTGCAATACAAGTATGGTTTATTTGGTGCAATTCAGGATGCATTTGCTTCTGTTGCAAGTTATGATATATATCACGCATATCAATTGTTGCAGCTAATAGTGTAAGCTTCTCAAATGATATGGCAAAAAACAGAGCTTACTGCTGTCGTACTCTCAGAAATACCACTTTGAAAACTGGCGGCAGGGCTACCAACTGGTGCGACCGTGTCAAAGGCCTTTATCAAGTAAATTGTTGATAACAAACTTGATCACACATATATATAGGAATATATTTTTATGTCAATACGTGCATGTAAACAATAAATAAAAAAAAATAACTAACACCACGTCAATTGCCAGTACTGGTAGTCGTGCTAACTTAACCTACCCTCCCCCCATCCCCGTCTCCTAACCCCCCTACCCCCTACCCCCTACCCACCACCCCTTAGAGTTAACGATAGTTATTATACATTCAAACGCTATGATATTAACAGGTTACAATTTAATAACGAGTTTACTAAAAACGCTTTTATGTTTAGTGTTTAAGTTTTGAATTTTATTATCATTATCATTATTGTTTTTTATTCGCTTATGTGTCGTTGCGAAGTTAGACGCATGTTAAAATTGTCTCTAAAATTTGAATGTTCATGATTTTTTTCTCTTTTTTAGGGATTTTTTGGGAATGGGATAAAAAAATGAATATACAGAGTTGTGATCATTGTTATTTACATATAATACATGAAGAAAGATGAATATTTAGTGTAATTCTAAACGTGCGTCTAAAATTCGTTAATCGGCAACTAACACTGATGAAACCCGCTTATAATGATCAATTTTATAACGTCACAGAGACTCGGAAGCCAGTCATGATGTGTATTTTATCCTATTGTATTCTAATTTCAATACAATTTAAAGTTAAAAGTAAGAAAAAATAAAATATATGTGAAAAATTAATATATTTTTCGTGTTTCCGGAAACTCGTTCATGATTGGTAGGCTTGACTGTGACGTCACACCAAGTCGTTGCTTCTGCTTGATTCTGATTGGCTGCTAGGAATGATGTCATTGTCGTACGTGGTCCAAAAACTTGTATTTTCTTGGTTTTGCATCTTTTTATTTTCAAATTCTTGCATAATTTTCATATTTCCCGATTCTTTCCTTCCATCATTTCGATTTTATTATATTATTATCATTCTAGCAGTTACCTTTACGTGTTCTCATTCCTGTTTACATTTATATTTCATTTAAGTATCAGTTTTATTCTCCAGATCTCTTTTGATTTTTTTTTTTTTTTATAAATATATATTAATAATTTAACCCACTTTACGTCCTTACAATTTCAAATATCCTCAATCATTTTTTTTTCATTTCACCATGTACACCGTGTTTACTCACTGTGTACGTCGCAAATGTACACATGGTAGGCTGATGTACGCACGTTTCCCTTCTGTTTTCTTGATCTCTTCCGGTATATGTACAGCGATACATGTAAATTTTGTAAATGTTTGTGTAGAAAAATACAAATAAAATTTAAAAATTGAGGTCGGTCTATTTTTTTGGTTATCCTGTCTGGGTGTGTAATAGTATTTGCGTGTGCGTATGTGTGTGTATTAGTGTTTGTGTATGTGTGCGTACATGTGTGTGTATGCGTATATGTGTGCGTACATATGTGTGTATATATACGTATATGTGTGTATGTGTGCGTACATATGTGTGTATGTAGACGTATATGAGTGTATGTGTGCGTACATGTGTGTGTATGTATGCGTATATGTGTGTATGTGCGCGTACATATGTGTGTATATATACGTATATGTGTGCGTACATATGTGTGTATGTAGACGTATATGAGTGTCTGTGTGCGTACATATGTGTGTATGTATACGTATATGTGTGTATGTGCGTGTACATATGTGTGTATATATACGTATATGTATGTGTGCGTACATGTGTGTGTATGTATGTGTATATGTATGTGTGCTTATTAGTATGTGTGTGTCTGTGTGTGTGTGCTCGCACGTGTGTGCTTCTGTCCGCCTGTTTATGCATGCATGAAAAAAAGTGTGTCTACATATGCATGTGTGTGCGAGCGTGCGTGTGCGGCACACACACACACGCACACTGTGTATGTGTGTTGATACAATGATTGTCCTAGTGCATGGAAAAGCCTGCCCCGGTTGCCAAGTTGAAGGGGTAATGCTAGTCATTTTCGTTACAAACCTACAACTTCCGGTGATTTTTTAGGGGTTGTTAGAGCTTGTGACGAGAGGATCGTAAGGGATAAATAGAGTGCAGTAGTAAAAAAAAAAACAGTACCTTTTCACATCGTATATTAATTTTTATTTATTATTTATTTATTATTTTTTTTTTTTTTGGGGGGGGGTTGTTGGTTATCTGTCTATCTACAAATCTAAACTCTATCTTTATAGGTTTATGTAGGTTTGTCTGCTTGTATGTGTGCGCGTGTGTGGATCTAGGTATCTATTTATATCTGTCTGTCTGTCACTCTTCCTAATTATCATTCTTTCTCTCAATTCCTGTGTGTGTCTATATTCTGTATGTATGTTTGTGTATGCGTATACATATGTATATAATATATATATATATATATATATATATAATATATATATATATATATATATTACATATACATATATATATATATATATATATATTATATATATATATATATATATATATATATATATATATATACGATGTGTGTGTGTGTGTGTGTGTGTGTGTGTGTATGTATGTATATATATGCATATATATACACACATATATACATACATTACATACACACACACACACACACACACACACACACACACACACACACACACACACACACACACACACACACACACACACACACACACACACACACACATTATATAATACATACATATATATATACATATATATATATTATATATATATATATATATATATTATATATATATATATATATATACTTATATACATACAATACTGATATAAATGAATGTATATTACTTCTGTGTATATTTATGTATGTGTATAAACCATGAGTATATAAAAATCTATATATTCACCAAAAAGACTATCCAAATAGAGGCTAACCAACACAAATAATTGAGCAAAACATCCCATATCCTCTCAGACAAACTATAACCCACGAAATCCGTCATAAAATCTAAATAAAACTGAAAAAAAAAGAAAAAGAAAAAAAAACGACAAAATAAACGAGACCCCCCTCAAAAAAAGAAAATAAAAGATGAATAGAAAACGGCGGCATCTCTTTGTGCCGGAGGTGCAATTACACTCAGCGACGAAAGAGGGACATAGACAAATTGGCGATTAATTTCATCCAGCGGAAGCCAGGGTAACAACGTGAACAGGGGGAGGGGAGAGGTGAGGATAGATTATAGACGGAAAGAGGAAGAGGATGGGTGGATAGAGGAAGGAGGAAGGAAATGGGAAGTAGAGAAAGAGGAAGGGTGGATAGAAAGATGAGGAAGGAAATGGAAAGGAGAGGAAGAGGATGAATGAAGGATGGTGTGGATAGAGGGAAGAAGCGAGAGAATAAAAGAGGGATGGAAAATGAGAGAGCGAAAGAGGGAGGAAGGGAGAGAAAAACAGAGGGATGGAGGATGGAGGAAGGAAGCAAAGGAGAAAGAGAGAGGTGGAAAATAGAAAGAAGACGGGGATGAGAGAAGGATAGATAGGTATAGGACAGAAGGAGGAGAGCGAAAGAGATAGACAGAAGAAGGGAGTAAAAGAAGAGAATGAGAGAGGGATGGAAAACGGAAGGGAGAGTGAGATAAAAAGGAAGGTGGTAAAAGGGAGGAAGAGAATAGAAGAAGGCTATCTCTAAAGAAAGGAGGAAGTGAAAAAAACGAGAAAAATGGTTGGAAGGATAGAGGGAGAGAATGAGACAGAAAGAGAAAGAGAGACAAATAAAATGAGAAAAGGTAGAACAAGAGAGACAGGACAGAGAGAAAAGAAGAATAGAACGACAAAGAAAAAAAATAAAGGGAAAGAGAGAAAACAGACAGTAAAGAAAGTAAGAAAAGAAACAAACAATAAAGAAAGAAATAATGTAAAAACAAAAACAAATAAAAAAAAAAACGAATAATGGAAAGAACGATCCATTTTTTTTAGTCACGACAGGAAGTAGTTTAAATTTCCCGCGCAAATTTCCCGCCCTAAATAACGACATTCTATCCCGGGGTCGAGACTCGCTAATTATCACGTGATCACGAACAATCAATGAGTCTTTCGTGAGGCGGGGGGGGGGGGTTAACGAGGGAGGGGGGGGGGGAGGGAGAGGAAGAGAAGGGAGAAATAAGGGAAGAGAGGGGGGAAAGGGAGAAAGTTGGAGGGAGGGAGAGAAGGAGAAATAGGGGAAGAGAGGGGGAGGGAGAAAGGAGGGAGAGAAGGGAGAAATAGGGGAAGAGAGGGGGAGATGGGAGAAAGTTGGAGGGAGGGAGAGAAGGGAGAAATAGGGGAAGAGAGGGGGAAAAGGGAGAGAGTTGGGGGGAGGGGGAGAGTTGTTGGAGGGGAAGGGGAGACGGGAGGAATATGTTGGAGGGGGAGAGGGGTGTTGGAGGGGAGGGGGGAGAAGGAAGAAATAGGGGAAAGAGAGGAGGAGATGAGAGAAAGTTGAAGGATGGGGGAGGGGGGTTGTTGGAGATGGGATGGGGTTGTTTGGAGGGAGAAGGAGAAATGAGAGTCTAATGAGGAGAGTGTTGGAGAGGGGAGAAAGAAATGGGGGAGAAGGGAGGAATGCGTTAGAGGAGAAAGAAGGAGAAAAGGGGGAGGAGGGGAGAAGTGAGCAATGGGGGAGAAAGAAGGAGGTGTCGGGGAAAAAGACAAGTAAATGGGGGGGAGAAAACAGAGAAAGAAGAAAAACAAAAAGAGGGAGAATATAGGAGAAAATAGGAAAGTAGAAGAAAAAGAAGAAGAAAGACGAAATGAGAAAAAAAACGGCTAATTCAGGTGAAAGGACAGTAAATAAATACATTGACAGCCTTAAAAATTAGGGGGGAAAATTATACAAAGTTGATGTCTGGGGGAAAAATAAAAGAAAGGTAAATATTAGGGGGGGAAGAATGAAGTTACCTTGAAGAATAGATAGATAGAATAGAGAGAGAGAGAGAGAGAGAGAGAGAGAGAGAGAGAGAGAGAGAGAGGAGAGAGAGAGAGAGAGAGAGAGAGGAGAGAGAGAGAGAGAGAGAGAGAGAGAGAGAGAGAGAGAGAGAGAGAGAGAGAGAGAGAGAGAGAGAGAGAGAGAGAGAGAGAGAGAGAGAGAGAGAGAGAGAGAGAGAGAGAGAGGGGTGATCGAAATATCGAGCAGAGGGGAGACCGACATAACGAAGAGGGGGAAACACATAAAGGAGAATGATTAATAAGTGTCACCTTTGTTTTGGTTCACTGTCTCGTAAGAATTTCTCCCTCCCCCCCCTTCCCTCTCCTTTTCTTCTCTCCTCTGATCTCCCTTTTACCCGTTCTTCCTCCCTTCTCCTTCTCGTCTTCATTTCCTTTTCAACCTTACATCTCTCTTCCTCCTCTTCCTTCCCTCCCACTTACTCTTCTTCCTCTTTTCCTTCTCTTCTTTTTCTCACTTTCTTCTCTCTCTCCCTGTTCCCCGCTTTCTCCCGTAGCTTCTGTTCTCTTCCTCTCCCCCTCCCCCTCTTTCCTCCCTTCTCCCCCTTCCTTCCTCTCCTCCCCTCTTCCCTCTCTTTTCTCCCTCTCCCCTATTTCCTCCCTTCTCTCCCTCTCCCCTCTTTCCTCCTTCTCCCCTCTTTCCCTCTCTCTCCCTTCTCCTCCCTCTCCCTCCCTTTTCTCCCTCTCCCTTCCTTCCCTCTTCCCTCCCTTTCCTTCCTCTCCCTCCCTTCCCTCAATTTTCCCTCCTCCCCCTCTCCCCCTTTCTCCCTCCTTTCCCTCTCCTCCCCTTTCCCCCTCCCCCCATCCCCCTCCCCCCTAATCCTCCCCCCCTTCCCCATCCCTCCCTCTCCCTCTCCCCTCTCCCCTCCCTTCTTCCCCACCCACCCCTATCTACCCCGACCTTAAGTATCCATTACAGTAATTCGATCGTTAGACCTGAATATTAAGTGCAGGAACGACGTAATGAGCTGTTAAGGGCAGGTGAGCAAAAGGTGATTGAGAGAGGGAGGAAGGATGGGGGGGGGAGGGAAGGAGGAAGAGAGGGAGGAAGGAAGGGGAAAGGGAGGGGGGGGAAGGAGGGGAGAGAGAGAAAGAGGAAGAAAAGATAAGAAGAGGGAGAGAGAAGAGAAGAGAGAAAGAGAGAAAGAGAGAGAGAGAGAGAGAGAGAGAGAGAGAGAGAGAGAGAGAGAGAGAGAGAGAGAGAGGAAGAGAGAGAGAGAGAGAGAGAGAGAGAGGAAGAGAGAGAGAGAATAGAAGAGAAGAGAGAGAGAGAGAAGTTCAATTAAGATGGGGAGACATATGTTCATACGTATATATACACAATGATACGATCATCAACAGATCATATATATGCCACTGCGTTCA
>NW_020869904.1:192432-199431 GCF_003789085.1 Penaeus vannamei | reverse complement strand
GTGTGTTTGTGTGTGTGGTGGGTGTGTGTGTGTGTGTGTTGTGTGTGTTGTGTGTGTGTGTGTGTGTGTGTGTGGTGGTGTGTGCGTACTAGATATAACGTATATATATATATATATATATATATATATATATATTATATATATATATATGTATATATACATATATTGAATGATGTACCTATGAAAAAAACTATATATAAATATATATATATATATATATATATAATATATATATATATATATATATAATATATATTATTATATACACACACACACAAACACACACATACACACACACACACACACACACACACACACACACACACACACTACACACACACACACACACACACACACACATACACACACACACACAACACATACACACACACAACACATATAATATATTGAACATTTGGGAACTGGTGTCATGAACATTACTTTTTTTCTCTGTCTCTCTTTCTCTAGTCCAGCATCATCATTTTTGCTTTGTTGTTATAGCCTTATCAGTTTTTGTTAATCTTGTGTAATAAACGTTAAAAAGTGGAAATAATCTCTCCATAGACCACCTTAGATAGTTGCCCATAACCAAGAAGTATAACCAGCCACCCCACGTGCCTAGAAAGGCCGCCAAGTCCACTACCACACTAACACCTTAAAAGAGGTTTTTTTCGGGATACCTCCTATTTTTTTAATCCAAACCCGGATGGTGGCAGCGCTACTAGTTTATGTTACTTAAGGAGAATTAATAAAAATTTGGAGAGTAACAATAATTAGTTTCACAATCAAAGTTCATTTTTCTGTTATTAAAGGGGCAGCATTGCTTCCCAAGCATACAACCATATAATATATATATAATATATATATATATATATATTATATTATATACATACATATATATACATACATAATTATACATATATATAGACATATATATGTATATATAACGGTATCTTTTGGCTTTATGTCTCTTATTGCTGTGAACACTCCTACCGATATTTATAAACTCGATGTGAAAGAGATGTTCTACGCCAAACTTGCATCTGTGGCAGACAGTTGTCCCTGGCGAGATATCTGCATTGTTCTGGGTGACTTCAATGCAGTATCTGGTTGTGATCAAGCTGACTATGAGATGTGTGTCGGTCACTATGGTTCAGGAGCTGATGCCGGCAGCAAGAATAGCCTCCTTTTCCGGGACTTTACTAGGTCCCAGAAATTGAGGATTTCTGGCTCCTGGTACCAGCACTCAGACCCACATCGTTGGACATGGTACAGCGATGCGGGTAATGCAGCCAAGGAGATTGACCACATACTCGTTAGCACTCGTTGGAGGATCCTCCAGAATTGCAGGGTGTACAGGAGAGTTAAGTTCTGTGGCACTGACCATAGATTGGTTGTGGCTACCCTCCGGCTCCACTTTAAAACTCCCCAGTGGTCCAATGATCACCCTAGGGTGTTTCATTTGGACAGGTTGAGGGAGGGGGAGTGTGCCCGCAAGTTTTTTCTGAGGCAATCTATGGTCGTTTCACAATGCTCGACAGTCTGATGGACCCTGTACTTCTGTGGGATACCTTCAAACGTGAAACGCTTCATGCAGCTCAAGAGACGATTGGTGTACGTCCACGAGCAATACAGAATTTCATCTTGCAGGAGACACTGGAAGCCACAGATGCTTGTCGTGCAGCTCGTCTGACAGGGGATCGGGAATTGCACCGTTCTCATGGGGGCAAAACTCGGTCTCTGTTAAGGGGGGGCTCATGGTCCAAAATCGAAAAATTATGGTACTTTGATGAAAATCTGATAAATATTTCTAAAATGCATCTTTGGTGGTGGCAACACTCATACAGTTCTAGGGCTGTATCTCTTCTCTAAGTATTTTTTCTATAATAAATTAGATAAAATATCAGTGACATATTGCAGCTCCATATGCGTAAGTAACAATCTTGCAGCTAAAGCAAGTTATCTTCAACGATTTGTTTTTCCAAGAAATTATGTTCATGTAGGTGTCTAGCAACCTGTGTAGGCGGTATATACACCACATGCCAGACATTAATCGTCAGTGCCTTTCTAAAGCTAGAAGGATGATGACACAATTCGCGCCTAAAATTTAAATCCCCTCCTCTGGAAAGAATAAGTTTTGTACTTCATTAATGCATATCTCCTGATGTTTTTTACCGATTTCACCCAATTTTAGCTTAGATGAAATATACATTTGTTATATTGATGTTTTATTATGATTATTTTCCTCCAATTCTACAGCCTCTTTTCAGTAATCAAAATATAAAAATTCATAATTAAAAAGAGAGAAGTGTTAGATGAACTTTAGCTTATACAAATTGTTATTAAGACTCTAATCTTTAAATTTCCTGCCTAACTTGAAGGTTAGGAACTGTATGTTCCAACGGCATGCTTTTTTTTCCATAATCATCTTTATCATGAAGATAATGATGATACACCATCTTCCCTAAGTGGGAATGAACTGTAGCCATGGGGAATTATACTCTATTTGAAGGGGTTATTGTACATAAGTTCACCACAGATATCGGAAAAGTTTGATTTCACCTTCATCAATACGACTCGTGAACAGTTTATTAGTAGTCTTGCAGAGGAGGTAGAATGTCATTTCTTAGTAAATGACCTTCATAACTTGCATACCAAGCCCTGAGAAAGCTGAACTCCAAGCCCTCTTCACAGGTGACAGCAGTTCGCTTAGTAAGTGGTCAGATCGTTTCAGATCCTGTTTCGGTGCAGAAACGTTGGGCTGAGTATTTTGAGCAGTTGTACCAGGTTGACCTACCAACAGATGACTTGGATACGGGGAGTGCCGAGATCCTGTTGCCGGACCCACCCATCAGTGAGAGTCCTTCCACCCTAACTGAAGTTAGGGAGGCGATCTCCAAGCTGAAGAGTGGTAAAACAGCAGGCATCTGCGACATACCAGCTGAACTGTTGAAGGCTGGTGGTGAACCTATGGCGCACGGGTTACATGCTGTCCTGGCTGCCACCTGGCGGTCCGGTACTGTTCCTCCTGACCTGTTGAGGAGTGTGGTCATCCCTCTCTGGAAGCGGACTGCAGCAATCACCGAGGCACCACACTGCTCAGTATGCCAGGCAAGGTTCTCGCCCACATCCTTCTGAGACATATCAGAGACCATCTACTGAGGCACCAGAGACCGGAGCAATCTGGAATCACTCTTGTTAAGTCTACAATAGACCGTATCCTTGCGCTTCGAGTCATTGTAGAGCGCCGCCGTGAATTCGGACTTGGGCTGCTTGCAGCTTACATCGACCTCAAGAAGGCGTTCGATTAAGTGCATCGGGAATCACTCTGGGAGATCTTGAGACTGAGAGGAATTCCAGCAAGGATTATTGGACTAATAGCAAGTCTGTATACTGGTGCTGAAAGTGCTGTAGAGTGTGGTGGGGGCCCGTAGAGCTTCTTTCCTGTTAGTTCAGGAGTGAGGCAAGGCTGCGTCCTTGCACCAACTCTTTTCAACACTTGCATGGACTGGATACTGGGCAGAGCTACTGTTCAAAGTCATTGTGGGGCAACGCTGGGCAATATCAAGGTTACAGACCTTGACTTTGCTGATGATGTTGCTATTCTATCTAAGCGGAAACCTTGGTGGTGGCTCTAGATGCATTTAGCAATGAAGCGAAACCCTTGGATCTAAAGGTCTCCTGGACCAAGACCAAGGTCCAGGACTTTGGGGACGCTAGGAGAACCTGTTCAGTCGGTACATGCATGCGGCAAGGTCATTGAAGTCACAGAGAGCTTTACATACCTTGGTGGTGTAGTTCATAATTCTGGGCTGTCAGACCAGTAAGTCAGCAGACAGATTGGCCTGGCAGCAGGGGTCATGAACTCTCTCGACAAGAGTATTTGGAGATGTCGGTTCCTGTGCAGAAGGACCAAGCTACAGGTTTTCAAGGCCCTGATAATGCCAGTTTTGCTATACGGTATTGAAACATTATCCTGTGCCTTGGAGGCTCGTCTTGAAGCCTTTTGTAATTAAGAAGAGTGAATGAAAGAATTCTTTTGCAAGCTTTCGCAATGCAAGCATCCCAGTTCAGAAATCCCCGATTATTTCATCGTAATTACGGATTCGCTGCAAAATCTGATAGACTGAGGTATTATTTCTGGCTTTCGCATGTTAGAGTACGCTAGCCTTCATCGACGGTGGGTTCTTTCCTCCAGCTCACCTTCACTCTCAGGACCGTGTCCGTGGTGTCTCGCCGGCGTTCATGCTGAGCTTGGATGTCGTCTCCCTGTTCACCAAGGTCCCGCTTGATGACGTCCTCGCTTTCCTTCAGAGGAAGCTCCCTGCTGAGGATCCTTGTCTTCCTCTTCCCACTGACATCTTCACCCAGCTGATTCGTCTGTGTGTGGTGTCGAATTCCTTCTTTGAGGGTCGCTTCTACTCACAAACCTTCGATGTTGTCATGGGCTCACCTCTCTCCCCTGTTCTGGCTGACGTGTACATGGAGTTCTTCGAATCGGAACTCCTCCCTTCCATCTCCCCTCGTCCTTCCATGTGGCCGAGAAACGTCGACGAAGTCTTTGCTCTCTGGCCTCATGACCCTGCCCTGTTTCCCGATTTCCTGTCGCAGCTGAACTCTCTTTCTCCTTCTATCCGTTTCAGGGTGGAATGGGAGGTTGACAACAAGCTCTCCTTCTTGGACACTCTTGTCCATTGTTCTACTGATCATTTCTCCTTTTCTATATACAGGAAACCTATGCACAGTGGCATGTACATACACTTCTCATACCATCCACTGCATGTGAAGAGGGGGGTTGCCACCTCGCTGTTCCTTCACGCCCTCCGCATCTGTGACCCCCAGTATCTGGATGGAGAGATCGACTTCCTTCGTCGTTCGTTCTCCAAACTGGGCTACCCTCGTCATGTTCTCGACGTCGCGTTATCCAGGGCGCGGCTTACTTTCTACAGTGACTCCCCTCCTAATGAGACCCCTCACCTGCCTGTCCTCAGCCTGCCTTACACTGATGAGATCTGTCCTCCCTCTACCCTGGGGGGCACCTATGCTGTTCTGTGTGCCTCCTGTGATAAGCAGTATATTGGTGAAACAGGCGACAGTCTTACAAAGCGTCTGTTTCAGAATAAGTATGCTGTATCCAGGGGACACAGCAACAATGCCCTCTTCTGCCATCAGTGGGACACTTGTCATCAGATGGACTGGAAAGCAGTGCACAGTATTCCCTTCTGCCGATGTCCATGCCCACAGACTGATGGAATCTTCTCTGATTAAGCTGCTGCCCAATTTCAACTTGAACAGCGGTTTTTCTCCTGCCGACAGTCTCTTCGCCTCCCACATCCTCCGTCTCCTGCCCTATGCCGGTCACCCTTCTCATAGACCGCCTGATCCTTTGACCTGACCTGACCACCCTTCACTTCCTTTCTCCTATCCTCTCCTGCTCCGTTTCCCATAGTGTTCCGTGGGAACTAAGAGTCATACAAAACCAGCTCTGGATCAGCATCAGGATCTGATGGGATTTCCCACCCCATCATTTCGTATTTAGGTCTGGCAGGAGAACTTGCATCCTTGCAAGTTATCAACAAATCCTGGCAAACCGCCACGGTAGCCCAGAGCTGGAAACAAGCCACAATAGTTCCCATCCCAAAACCAAAGGAGCCTGGCAAGTACCGTCCCATCTCTCTTCTCAGCTGCCTGGGTAAAACTGCTGAGATGGTACTCAACAGGCTCCGATGGAAGACGGGATCCCCTCATGAACACCTGCACGGGTTCACAAGGGGTAAGAGCACTGCACACAGCATTTCCACACTCTTAAGCACAATCTGCACCTCTCCCGCCGTGGTTGTCTTCCTAGACCTGGAGAAGGCTTTTGAATTGGCAAGCCCGCTTGCCATTCAAGAGACCCTAATCCACAAAGGAGTCAGAGGCAGACTCTTGGCCTGGATAGCTATTTTAAAAATAGGTCAGCAAATGTCAGATTTCAAGGCCACCTCTCGCAGCACATGCCACTTGAAAATGGAACTCCTCAGGGTGGGGTTCTCAGTCCAGCCCTGTTCAATACCCTCATGTCCAACATACTCGACATTCACCTGCCAGATGGATGCCAGATCATCTCTTATGCTGATGACTTGGCAATCATAGCCTCTGGCAATCACTGTCTAACTAGAGCTCAGCGTTGTCTGAACCTGGTGTCTGAAGAGTGTTGTAGGACAGGTCTAAAAATATCGGCAGCAAAATCCAAAGCAATAGCTCTGAGAACTAATGTCAGAAACAAAAAACTCACTGTGCAGGGTATGGGTCTGGAATGGGTTAAGGACTACCTATACCATGGTTATGGAAAGAGTACTCAGACCCCTACAACAAGACTACCAGTTGTTTTGACAACTCGCTCACACACACAGCCAGAGTATTGATACGCTTTCAGCTAAAAGAACCATTGCTTGCCAAGGGCATGGACTCCCCTCACCCTGACTACAAAGAACCCCCGCCGTGGGCAAACGAAATGATCGAATTCTCAAAGATCAATATTCCATGCCTAGTCTAAAGGCACAAGCACAAAGGGTCATTGATCAAATAACTCCTCCGGTAGCATAACATACTACACGGACGGATCCGTGGATCCCATAAGCCATACTGCAGGCACCGGCTCCGCAACAAGGGATACCACAGCATCCATTAGGGTCACTGACAATGCCTCAACGCTCCAAGCTGAAATGGTTGCGATTATGGAAGCCCTGATACACGCGTCCCTAAGGGCAGGACACGTTGTCATTCACACAGATTCTAGAGCAACTATTGACAGCTTACAGCATAGCATCCCCCTTAAAACATACCTCCTGACAACAGTACTAACCATAGCCCAAAACAACTTGTCAGGGTAGAAGAATTAAATTAACTGGGTCCCAAGCCACATCGGCATTCACACTTCAAATCTAACTGAACTGAATTTCCTTCTCCCTCTCTCCTAACTCCCTCACTCTTTACTTCCCCTCCTTGGCAAAGAAA
>NW_020869904.1:118936-148936 GCF_003789085.1 Penaeus vannamei | reverse complement strand
AAGACTATGCAAAATTAGTTGAGGCGCGACCTGACGTCCAAGGTTGGGCCGCAGTCTCCTTCTCCTAAGTCCCCCACAACAAGAAGCGAGGGATTGGGGGAAGCCAATTTCTGAGCCTCTATGATTTCACTTATTCACCCCATTACATTAATTTTTGGGAAGTTGCATATTTTTTTATTGATTTTATTGTTATTGATATAACAACTATAACAATGATAGTAATAGTTACAGACCTTTAAAATACTTTTTCACAAATATTCATGGAATTACTTAAATAGGTTACATCAGGTAGGGCTAGTAATGGCTAATTGACTAAGCACTTATGAAAAATTAAAATAAAACAAAATCAGTGGACATTGCATGGTCTCAAAGGGTAAAGTCAGTGTGTCCAATTTCTGGTTCCATCAACATATTCAATCAGCAATGAGGTAACATAGAGGCTACAGGTTCATCATGGTTCATCTTGCACTTGAAAAGTAAAACAAAAAAAATGGCCCTAGCATGAACCACTAATAGGACTCTAGCTTAAATTTACACCAATTAAGTAACACTAAATATATCCCAATAACTCGTCATTTTTGTAGGGTTCATTTCCAAACAAATAAAACAAATTTATGCTCTATAAAGTTTATTTTTTAAGGCAATCAAACACTTCTTTGGTCTACATAATAAATGATATATTAAAATTTAATACAACTATTCCATTATAAATTTAGTACACACTTTCAGATTCTATTTATGACCATTAATAATTTTCTGGATTACTCCAATCAGATCCACTAAATAAATATAATCATTTACACAAAATTCAAACCATAAACAACAGAAATTCCAAATGCATCTTGGAAAAAGTAAACAACTTAATGCTTTACTTTTACATACATTTTCAAAGTATCCTGCAATGTATAAGCATTAATTTGAAGAGGGAAATGCTGTACAATCTATTACTATATAATAAATATGTAATACAAGCTTAGATACACTGAAAGATAGCCAACAAAAGATATGTTTACACTTCTCTCCAATGCTCTTTAATTGGGATTTATACATAGTCCACTTTTTCTACAAGTTTCACAGCATTGTGTGAGCGAAGAGCCTACAAGAATTAATATCAACAGGTAACCAAAACAGGTAGATATGTCAATCAACCATTTTTTTTTCCCCATCTACACCTTAATTCATACCCAAATACATGCTATGAAACAAGTAAAGCAGCCATTAAAAATATTTTGCTAAATATCACAGGAAGAAAAAAAGAAAAGAAAAAAATTATTTCTTGCTTATCCGGAAGTCCTTCAGTATAAATAGCTTATCTCCTGGTATATCACAATAATGATGATGACAAAAATAATGATAATAATAATGATAGTAATAGTAAAAATAATAATAACAACAATAATAAACAATGAGACATACTTTAAAGTTAATACAGTAAAAAAAAAAAAAATTGCAAAAAAACTGATAAACACATGGAATGCATAATTTGCTTTTGACTGCATTCAAAGTTACGACAAGACACACAACCAATCTGTTTTTTAATGAGCTGCAATACTTATTTCATGAACTCGTGTAGTTTATCTGAAACCTATATTCTTCAAACTTCAAAAATTCAGATTGTGTAACAGATCAATGATAAATATTCACCAAAATTTTACATGTTTTATTTATAAGGCTTGCTATAACTGCTACAACTGCTTCAACTTGTATTTACAAAACGATGAATCCTAGATATATTTCTATCATAACCCCCCAAAAACAAGAATAAATATTTGTACAGATAAATGCAATATTAACCCTAGTAATATGCTATTCCAGTTCTTTTCAAATTGTACTGATATTCATTTCAAGTTTACAAATTCCAGTAGACTATTGCTGCTCCATATATTTCTTATTTATTTTTTTTAATGCAAAATAAAAATACTTTACTCATAAGACGTAAACAAATCACTTTTAAAAAATAGTCTTACTTACCAAACAAAAATATCTTGATAATTATCTTAGAAAAGTGGAAAGAAAACGTACGGGAAAAAAAGTCTTGCTCACACCAAGGTAAAGCAAGACAAATATCTGAATCATAATAGATGTATGTGTATGAATGTGAAAGTCTTGTGATTGTGAATATGTCAGTGTAAGATAAAATAGAGGAATACATGTATTCACACAAAGATACAACTACAACAAATACACGCTCATACCCATCATACAACAAATCTCAACCTCTTTACCTTCAAAATACTTGAAAGCTTTCATAGCCTTCGTGAACATTTAAAGGAATGTTTGTGTGGTTGCATACATACAATACAATTTTTACTTAGCTTAGACAAAGAAGGAGGACCTCATTGCGACAAACTTTACATAAAGACAATGAAAAATATTTAATCAAATATCAACAAATATAATAAGACAGATTTACAAGCTTATACTAATAATCATTCATAAAACTAACTTGGCATCCTCTGTAACAAATCAATAATTTAAGAAAAATTTCGTGGAGGGTATTTTCCTTGCATGTGGACAATATTTGGAAGAAATTTATAGAATGGCAATAAATTTATACATAACAAGAATTAAATAAGATCTACATAATACTTGTGTGATAAACAGTATTTATACTGATGTTTTATCTAATAATTATGTACCTGTATATTACATAAATGTTCAAACATTGCTGGTTTTCATAATTCTTTGTTCCCCCCACTCTTTTACAGGTAGGGTAACGAGACTCAAAAAAAAAAGCCATAAACAGGATAAAATTTACAAACAAAGCAACATCAGATTCAGATCATTTACCTATAACCCTTCCCCTACAATATTCACCTTAAATTCAATGCATTTTCGAAGTCGTTATTTATGTGTTCATTACCCAGTGCCAATAAATCACTTCTTACTTTGCATCTATTTCCTATGCTTCCTCTTTTCTCTCATTCCGACCTTTTATTTTCAGTAGGTGGTTTCACGTCTAAGCTCAAAGGAAACCATTTTACTAGCGGAAGACAATTCAAATTTTACTTCAGAATAGTTGAAGAGAACTTGTACAAAATGAATGCCATAGTTGCTTTTATAACTTAACATAATTGTGCTCTCTTAATCATCAAAATTATAAATGCAAGCCTGTTCACTGTCACATACTTATGAAAAAGAAAAAAAATGCAAAATTAATAATACAGAGGGACTAAGAGGGTCTAAAGATAAAAGAAGCAAAAATGACTTAAATCCACCAAAAAGGATAACAATATTACAGTATTTGCTTTGGGGAAAATGCATAAAGGAATATCGTGTAAATGCTTCTTTAAATCCGAGAGATAAAATAAAGGATCAACAATATAAACTAACAAAACTTAATTCTCAAAATAAACCTTTAACAATAAAAATACTAAAAAGTAAAAATAACATCTCACGTCATCTCATCTACGAAAAAAAAAAAAATCAACAAAAAAATAAGGAATAAAAACAGAATACCTTACACAGGGAACCCAGCAGCAAAGGAGCAGCAACGGGTGTATGTGTGTGGAGGGAGCTAACTGTCAAGCTACCAGCATCTGGCCACAATTAGCACAGAACTCCTAGTAACTGCCATTAAACACAACAGGTAGGATTTCTGGGTTAGCTACTATTGTAGAAACGTCTTCCTCTTTGCTCTTATCCTCTGCTCTAAAAAAAGGAGGAAAAGAATATCACCAAATGTCAAAAAATAAGTACAAGAACATTAACAATTCTGAAAACTAAATAAAACTGATTTCCTCATACGACTGACAAGATGTATCAACATTCACTTGATTCAGGCTAATAATGCTTGGTATTTTAAATATCACAGAAACCATAAAAAGTAGTCATGACATGTGAAACAAAACAAAAGAGAAACCCCATTGATGCTTAATGTAAAAGCAAGTACAACAATGAAATGCCAAAAGTGAACAATGCACATTTCAGAGGCAAAATATCTGTTTTCACTCATGTTTTCTACAAGAAGCAGTTGTTTCTCAAAATCAAGTTATATGCAACTTCAAACCCCCCTAAAAGCTCATTACTGATTGCTATTTGGCAATATAATCTATAAATTCCAAAAATTGTCAAATGATATTCTAAAGTTTATATATGTACATACATGGATAGATGGAGAGGAGGGGGAAGTGGGGAGGAGAGGAGAGAGAGAGAGAGAGAGAGAGAGAGAGAGAGAGAGAGAGAGAGAGAGAGAGAGAGAGAAGAGAGAGAGAGAGAGAGAGAGAGAGAGAGAGAGAGAGAGAGAGAGAGAGAGAGAGAGAGAGAGAGGGGGGGGGGCATATATAGAGAGATTACAAAGCAAAGAGCTATATAAATATATATAAATATACAAACTCATAAGCACAATGATAAATAAAAAGTTAGTGGGACACAGACATAGAGATGTATAACAAAAATCACATATCAAAGCCAAAAACTTCAATAGCGAACACCAAGTCAAAATAATATCAAAATTCTCGCTGGGATTCGTATCATCGTTGAAAATATTAATCAACAGAAGCATAAGCCTACCAAGAGCATTCTAGAAACAGCTGCATGCTCAGCTCCTATTCGTCACATTTCACCACAATAATGTAAAATACCAAAACAATAACATGAGGGAATCACTACACCTATTATAATCATCTTAACGGCACATACAGTAACAGCTGTGGTTATAGCTTTCAGAAATCATTTAGTCTACTTGAACACATTCTAAGATTTGTGCAAAAATTACATGTTTGTGCTAAGATTGTGCCTGAAATCGCAAACTATAAAGCAAGCACAAAATTACTCAAGTATATGAAAAACAAAATCTAATATCCAACGGCAAATAAATTTGTTAAATAGTCCCATACTCATTTCACAATCCATTCAGCTGTGTCTCCATAATCTTTTAGATGAGCAATAAGATTTAATTACATTATAGTTTACACCTGCTTATGTAAAATACTTAATTCTCTACAAGCCTTCGAACACCAAGGAAACATCCACTTTCCAGTCGGTGCCCCGTGCTAAGCTTGCATCGCCATTCTTATGCACAAAATTCACCATTTCACCAAGAAGAAATCATTTTTTAATGAGCATATCTACATATATTTGTATACATTGTTTATATACATATATGTATGTATGTATGAGTGTGCATGTGCGCATGTGCACGTATGTGCGTCTCCGTGTGCATGCATGTGTGGACATATGTGCATGTATGTTTGTATGGGTATGTGTGAATGCATATATGTATGTATGTTTGTATGTGTGAATACATGTATGTATATATGTTTGTATGTGTGAATACATGTATGTATGTGTATATATATATATATATATATATATATATATATATATATATATATATATATATATATATATATATATATATATATATATATATATAACTAAAAGTTTCATACTTTGAAGCCACCATCCTCAAAATTACTTAATAAATATCCATGGCACAACATATGCTGTTGCATATATGTACATTATATGCATACATACAACTTCAATGGTCAATAATCCCTTCCTAATGAGAAACAACCTAATATCTTTTCTCTAGCAACTCTAGTTTACACTAAGTACAATTTTTCTTATATCTTACAAAGGAAAATCTGTGTTGAGCTTTCGTTCGATGTCTTCTAGTGGGGTACAGCTGTTCTGGGGGTCATCCATACTCTCATCCATAGATGGCGAACTGCATGATTGTAACAGGCCGTCAGATATCCACCAATACTCAACACAGTTCATATCCTCAAATAATTCAGGACTAATTTCTATCTGGGCTCTACATGACTACTGGTGTGAGTCGGGTTGCTTGGCTCAATTCTTTCACAGCGACATTATGATGTATGCTCATTTTTCAACAGGTCTGGGTACATCTTTGCCAAATTAACAATTAGATATGATAATTTTAAAATAGTCTTTTAGATATTTTCTTTAAAATTCTGATGTTTCAATACCTCTAACATAGCATACCATTCATAGCAAAACACAAGATCCACTCAAAGGTAGAGTTACTTACTATATATTTAAACTTATGAGTTTTTTATACTTTTTTTTACACAAAAAGAATATATGCAAACTATTGAATAGAAAAAGAAATTCAATGGGACATTGTGAAACACATACATTTGTAACTCAGATGTTCTTTAAAAGTTCTGTAAATTTATGCATCGATTTATCCCAAACCCATTTTCGTTTGAAAAGACAAAACTGTACACACAATTCTCATTCCCTATCCTTTACATAGGCCTTCTCTGATGGAGATAGTAAGGAACAAGCTCAAGCAGATGGAATGACAAACAAAACAATAGTTCACACAAACAGTCATAAGCCCAGCTAGGAGAGAAGCTATAGCATAGAAGAGAATATATCACACAGAATATACATCTCAAAAAATTTCTTCATTTCAACTTTGAAGCTGTCAGACTTTCTTTCAAATAGAGGAAAATGTTATGCTTGGAAGCTAAGTAGAAAGTGATCCAAAAACGGACCTTCAATCGCAACCAAAAAAGACTTACCTTAGGGAGGACTCTGTGACGGACTCTTGTGTTTCTTTAGGGGACGGGCTGTTCCCAGTGTCCAGGGGCTCTAAGTCGCATGATTTTTCTGATAATTGCAAGTTGTCTAACTTTTGTGCAGAAGGTCTCTTTTGTGCTTCTGGAGCTGATGATGTATTTTCAGGTGATGCTGACTCTGCTAATGAAGATGATTGCCTTTTCTCTTTATTTGCTTCTGTTCCATCATCATCACTTACTGAAATGTGCAAAAGGAATATTTCAAAATTTTCTTTACCATGCAATAGCGTGTAAAATTTCTAAATCAGACAATTGCCAACTCTAAAAGCCTTTAGAAACTTAATATCCAGAAAGACTTCTGACTAAAATTTTTGAATTCTGTTTTCTACTCTTGAGATCCTCTTCTTCTTCTCAAGTTAAAGAAGAGAAAGAATAAGAAAAAGAAACTAAAGACTGGAGTTAATATATTACATTGCTAGCAGTACCTGTAACATCACTATGGAATTCTAAGTGTCCTGTGTTGCCACTGAGACTCTCCTGTGAGACTGCTTCTTCCATCAGCACCCCACTGTTTGTTAAGCTTCCCGTGCCATTGCTCACCGCCAACGCCTCCACACCATTGCTGGCTGTCAAGTCACCTGTGCCATTACTGGTCATCAGACTCCCTGTGCCGCTGCTGATAGTTAGATCTTGTATGCCATTGCTGGACGAGTGTGAGCATACCCCATTACTGACGGCCATCTCTTCAACACCCTCGCTGATTGCTTCATCAACATCAACGCCCCTCCTGGTGTTTGAAATGAGAGAATTGTATCATATTAAAAAGAAATACAAACAGGAACTTAATTGTTCCTTTCAAGATATGAATAAATGATATCAAACATAACAACTGCTTTAAAAATCCCCTTCGCACGACTCACCTTGGGGAATCCAGGAGTATGTTGTCTGTGGATCCTCGTACACTTTCTATGGATGCTCTGGAGAGCCGCCCATTTGGCATCAGCTGACTACTGGTAAGACTTACTACATCTTCATCATATATCTTGTACCTATAACATGAGAATACAGTTGAATACAGTGTGCTTGATATTGGTATCCTTCTCCCCTTAAATATTCCCTTTAATTTCCACCCCTTGTGATTAAATCAAAGCATCTTATCTAACATAAAAGAATAATTTCAATTATTCAATTCAATGCAAAACATATTTTGACATATACAAATACATACACATATCTACACAAATAAAATCAGTAAATCAAGATTTAAACTCTGCTGCTCTTCCCATCTTTCTCACAACTATATATACATGTGCACACTATCTCTTTTTATATAAAATTTCAAATATGAACTTACTTAAAGCCATAGGGATCATCAATTAATGAAGCATCATCATCATCTTCCTCTTCTGGAGACACATAAACAACCTCAAGGGTGATAGTACCTTCCTGTGAAGACAGTAGTCGTACTGCATCTGCATGGCTGACCTATCATAAGGAAAAAAAGTGTCAGAGAAATCTTGAATATTTTCATTTAAAAAATTCTACATATACATACCTTCCTTTATACATGACTTGGGATTTCAAAAATAGTTCCAATCGATTGATATTACCTCCTTTAGTGATAGACCATTAACAGAGATGATTGCGTCTCCGACATACAGCTGTCCTGAGCGACTGGCTGGAGTATCTGGGTGTATGACTGAAATAAGGACTGGCACTCCATGCTCTCTTCCACCCTGCAAAAAATGATTCAGTCATCTAAATGTAGACAGTATATGAAAATAATAACCATACAAATATGTACTCACTTGAAAGAATATTTCTGCACTATGAAGAAAAATATGTATATATAATCTATTTCAAACAAAACTCTAATTTTGTGAGTTTCTTAAATAGTGGACACTGCATTGTCCCAAATGAAACTGTTGGGAAATACCTTAATATGCACCATAATGATGCCATAAATGGTAAAAAGCATTGGGTTTGCCAAATATATTCCTAACTGAAATTATCTTCCAAGAAAATAAAATGGATATATCTTATAATATGACTATCATACCATAATATTTCATTACAGTTTAATTTCTCTCTGGGTAAAAAAATATATGTTCTGCACCTGCTCAACACTTGCATTTGCACCTGTGTCATGCTAGCTTTCAAACTCTCTCCGTCGAAACAAAATACGTAACACCTGTTTCTCTATGCAACACTCCTCTTTTTCCTTCTCTCTTTCTATTTTCCTCTGTCTGTCTCAGTCTCTTTTCCTCTGTGTCTCTGTGTTTCTTTTCCTCTGTGTCTCTGTGTCTCTTTTCCTCTGTGTCTCTGTGTCTCTTTTCCTCTGTGTCTCTTTTCCTCTGTGTCTCTGTGTCTCTTTTCCTCTGTGTCTCTGTGTCTCTTTTCCTCTGTGTCTCTGTGTCTCTTTTCCTCTGTGTCTCTGTGTCTCTTTTCCTCTGTGTCTCTGTGTGTCTGTGTGTCTCTCTGTCTCTCTCTCTCCAATTGTTTTCCTTTCTTTCATTCCCTCGCTTTCCCTCTCCTTCCTCATCTTCCTCTACTTAGTCCCAATTTTTGCACTAACTCTTACATTCCCCTTCACTCCACATTCACTCTCTCATCCTTGTTCTTATTACTCTTTTACCCTCACTTACTGTGATGGACATTCCGAGGCCTTCGTTTAGTGGTTTCTCCAGAACAACAACTCTGCGCTGTTGTTGTTTACTTGGTTGTGCAATGGCATTTCCATTCATAACTCCAGCCCCGTTCTCTTCTCTTGCATCTCCCATTGCCTGGTTCACAGAAATTGTATTATCCATTTGAGTTATATATGTATTACATTTATTCAGCCCTAAGGACCATTAAATAAAATATAATAATTCATATCTCTTCTTTGAGACAAATAAATTTTCTGATCTTTGTCTTAATTATACGTCCTTAACTTAAAAATAATACTACAATAGTGTGCATACCTGTGGGGCATGAGTGTATCTACTGCGACAAGCCCGAACAACAGTTTTGTGCCTGTGTAAATGAATCTCTGCTTCCAACTGGCGCCACAGTTTGTCGTGTTCTTCGCCACGCAGGTCTCTGCCTAGGAGCTGAATCTGCTGAATCCTGAAAAATAACAAGATTTTAACCTAACATATGATCTGAATAGGTAAGATCTATCTTCTTGTCATTCATCTTTAAAACTTTGCATCTGACATATGTATATAAATTTCAAATATTCATATAAATGTACCTTCCAGCAAGTTCTTTGTCGAGATACTTTGCAGCCAATTTTGCTCCATAAAGCTCCCCTTGCAATCCAAGGATATAACGACGTAGAGAATCATTTTCTTTCTTTATTATCGTAAGTTCATGACTTCCAACTTGTGCTTTTAGACTCTCAGCCCGTTGCTCGTGTAGTTCCTTTTCCTAATGCAAAATATAAAACAATTTCATATACATATCCAAGACTATAAACCCTACATTAAGTAAACAAGCATCATATATCATTAGGCTTCTTACACTTATAAAACCTTAAAAAAAGTATGATTTATCAGTTACATTTGCAAATCAAAATTCAAAATGTATACTTAAGACACACATACAAAGCAATCCATGAATATGTAATGTATCACAAGTATAAAGATATCTGGCAAAAAAAATTTAAAGAAGTCTAAAAATCAGATATTTTCTACAGAACTTCTAAAGGCTATCGGAACAAAAACTTTACTTACGAAATCATCCTATTTGCAGCAGGACATAGAAACATACATAATTCAAAGAGAAATTCAAATATCACCTCCATTCTAATGATAATTACAGCTATGCATTTCTGTTCTTTACTGTTCTCTCTCCTATCAAATGAATGGTCATGAAATAACCATTATTAGAAACATCAAACACAATCTACAAGCGCAAGACCTTATATTCAAATAAATCATATTAGTTGTATTACCAGACGTTCTCTAATTTTCTCTGAATCTTGTGTGTGTGCTGAACCCCCAGTGGAATGCAACTGCAATTGACTGGAGTGTAGTTTCATCAAGAGTTCTCGATTCTCTGCCTCTGCAACCTGACGGAACGCACGTCCTTCAGCACATTCCTGGCGTAGGTGGACTAATTCTGCCTGTTGTTTGGAATATATATCACTTTAGTTACATCACCATCCATATTACACTATATCATTCACTTTGCCATCTTAAATCATCTGTTATGTTCTCAATAGTAAAACCTGCAGGACATATTCAAGACTGAGATTATCAAGTCAAGGTAGACTATCTGGCATATACTTCATGGTAAAAATTCAACAATAGATAATTGTTACACAATACAAACTGGTTATATAAAATGATCTTCATAAAATACACTAGGGAGGCTCATCCTCCAGTGATCTCATACAATTAATAACATCAGTTTTACCTTCAATTTATCATATATTTTTGTAAAGTCCATGTATCAATACTATAAATCTTTTCATAACAATGATCTGTTTTTTCCTTGACCCTAAACAAATGGTCGCTAATAAAACTTGTTCATAATTACAAACTTTAATATTCCTCCCATCCACAGGTATTCAAAACTAGTCTTTGACTTAACTCACCCACATGGGATGGTTCCCCCTTAACTGTAGATGGCAGGAGTCCATGTATAAATACCCTGTTTTTCATTAAATTTGTTTGCAAAAAGCTGGTGTTACAAGTTCTTAGTCACCAAAGAATTAACTAGTAACCCTAGTTAATATTACTATCATCACTAAAAACACTGATAATAGTAATAAATACATTTAGGAAGAAAGAGGTTAATTTGTGATCAAAGACGTACTCATTAACAAAGTAAAGGAGTTAAGAAAAAGCAAAAAACGGCAAAAGAACTGAACACAAACCTCAAGCTTAGCATTAGCCTGGAAGACCGTCTGTGCCTTGTGAGTAAGTTGTGCGAAACATGACGAGAGTGACTCCAAGCGAGACCTAGCTTGAGCCAGGAAATCTGTTTCCTCGAGGTCATAGTGATCAACTTCACCTGCAAAATATACTTTAGCTGTATTCATGTATTCATTTGTAGAATATTTGCAATTTACATATATCATGTTAAAAGTATCTCCTATACGATTAATATCCTACATAAAACACTATATTTAATTTTATGTAGTAATTCACTTCTTAATTATACTGATACAAAAATAGTTTTCATTATAGGTATTAAACACTAATAAAAACAAATTTGTGGTAATATACGAAAAGTTCTCAACTCGACTCACATTAAAGAAAGTAAAGGGACAATAAAGCCTAACGAGTCAACTTTCGCTTAATGGGCACCATTAAAAGTATTCAGTAAGCCTTTAGAGAGACAGTAATCGCTTTTTTATTCACCAAATCCCATTAATGGAAGACCATTTCTCTGCCCATCAAGAGGAAGATAGACCGCCACTATCCTCCTTCCACCCTCCTCCGCCCATTACATCCAACAAAATTAACACTAACAGTTAGCCCAAGACGTAAATCAACCTCACACTACCTATTAACAGATCGAGGTCAACGAAGGCCTTGTCAAATTCCTTTTCTAGTATGTCGAGCCATCGGAAAGTGACGTTTGTGGCGGCCATTGTGCCACTTGCCAGCTGGGCAAAGTAAACACAGATAACTTGAGACAGAAAGGATTAAAAGAGGGGTTTTAAATGGTTGGAAAATGAATTTAGGTGAATAATAAGATTTTTTTAGATGGTTGGGCATACTCGCCGAACTCCTATTTGATATTTTTCCCATGATGATAAATTGGCCCTCGCATAAAAATCCTCCAAAAAATAAGAATCCGAACCCTACGCAAAAATACCCACAAAATTATTCTAACCTAAATAATCATATCATAAAGATTTAATTCCTCCTAATACCCTTCCAAATAAATACATAATTTCCACCTCCGACCGAAATTTCCGTCCGCGACCTAACGAGGGTCAGCGTGCTCGCCGCCATGTTCCTTCTCTCGGGCCTTTCCACACCATGTCGGGCTTCAGCGACAAGGTACCTCCGCCTTTTCCCTCCTTCTCCGGGCCGATTTCCCTCCCCGAGCCCCTTTCAGCAAGAAAAATGTCCAGAATAAGAGCCTCTCTCCCTCCCGGTGTCGGAAAGCACCGCCGCGTCGGGTTTTGATAAGAGAAAGGAGAAATATGGAGGGAGAGAGATAATAACGTGGGTTCGGGAGTGAATTCGGAAAGACGTTCGTGTCGCCGCGTGAAAAAGTGGAAATTCGGAAGGTCTGCGAGGGAGGAAGCGGGACACGCGGCTCTCGGGCGAAGCGGCGCCGCGAGGAGGTGGTTTCAAGTGCAAAATGGTGGTGGATAAGTTGCAAATGACAGAATTTTGGCCGAAAAACAAAAGTGTTGGCGGCGAACGCGGACGTTTCCTCCCAACACGTGAGACTTTTGTTTACATGTGATTCCCGGTCGTTAATTTATTTTTTTATTTCTCGAGTGTTTTCTGGATTTTGTGGAATATTTGAGCTAATGGGAACGTCGTCTTTATTTGTCCGGAATTATGTGCTTTCTGATACTTGTTTTAAGATTAATTTGTCGAAATTGTCAAGTTTTAAGATTAAAACGGATTTATTTCCTGATGGTTATTCGTGATTAGTGAATTTGGGAGCAGAAGGCGATCAGGAAATTTTAATTTGGTGCGCAGAAATGCAGTGACGGTGCGTTCGCTGTTAGAATTTGGTGAAATTGATTTTTTTGCACATGTGGAGGTTGGTTTTTAGTGAATGATTCGGAATCGTTTTTTTTTCCGCACCGTCTGTTGTTAAGGCGGTCGTAATCGGCACCAACTGCGCTAGTGCAGCGGCAGTGCATTTTGAGCGTGCATGTTTGGTTTCTGGCAGCGCGTTCTGCAGGTCAGGTTGGGTTGGAAGTGGGATAAGGCCTCAGACGTAGGTAATTGTCAAAGTGACCAGATTATACGTACGCTGCGACTGCTGTAACTCTAGAACGTGGATAAGTGAATACGGCTGCCACGACTCTATCCCGTGGCTGTTCTTTTCTTTTCTTGGTTTGAGTTGTATATTAAAGTCCTCTCAAAATTTGTGACATGTGACAGGCTTGAAGTTAAATATTTAACCGTAAAGTGAAAAAAAAAATTAAACTTTCAAAACTGGGAATTGCCCTCCGACCCTCGTCCAAATGCTCTCTCCTGAGCCAGTGCGGTCGTTTAGAACACTGTATCCTATAGAAAGAACAGTGATGTGCTTGACTAGGGGTACTCTAAGGCTTTGTTTTAAGGCTAAATTTACGTTTATGATAGTCGTATTGAGTTTCTTGGTAAGGCACATGTAAATGTCGTTTCCGGGCAACAAGTGCTAACCTAATGTAACCTAATTGAGTGATATCTTGCTTTGGAGATGCCATCTTGATTCACGGTGCACGAGAGAAATGCCAACTGGGCTTTTCTGCTGTACATTTTTTTTTCTTCTTCTTTTCTGGTGTCGCACATGCCATCCGGATTTGATATCTTGGTTAGGTTATGTCACGCGCAAGCATATGCAAATAGAAACATTTTCTGGGTAACAAGTAGAAACCTAACCTGAGCGAATATCATCTCGTGTCGGGACCACCACCACTTTGTTTGCTGCACCATGCGAAACCTCAATTGGAGGCTTTTTTTTTTTTTTCATACTTGTCCCTTCCTTTTTTAAAAAGGAGCCCTTGGTTTGGTACCAATTCAGCAAATTTAAAATTTATTACAATTGTTTGCTGTGATCAATCATACCATTGATATTTCATTGATTTGTTACTCTCCCTGCTCATGGTCAGAGGTACGTCTTTGGTACACAGTGGGGTTGGCAACTCCCATAACTCTGCGGCTCAAAGAATAAAATCCATCTCAAAATTTACTTTAAAAATTTAGGATGCCAGAACTGGCATGCCCTTTAAGCTTGTCCAAGGAAAGGGTTGATGGGAGCTCTGGCCCTCCAACACTACCTGGAAAGCAATCTTCACCTAGGTGTGCATGGCAAGTTAGAGGTAAAACTTAGGACCACAGAGTGAACTTGGGCTATAAGCAAAGCTCTCTGCGATATTGTTCCCTTGTGGCGTTACCAAATGTGTCTGCGGATTATCCTTGTACCGATGGCCGCCCTTGCATAGCACATTAATACAGTAAAGATTTGTTACTAAAAGTGACACATTTTGGGTATCATATAAACCTCAAAACCCAAGCCTGACTTCCCCAACGTTTTATTTATTCTCTAGACGGGTAATTTATTAGCAATTTTTGTTGACTTAAAAAAAACATGACTAACTTTTAGGCTGCAGCAGTTGTACTTGTATTGCTTATTGCTCTTTCTTCTGCCCTATTTGATAGTGGTATCCATCCTCTGTGCGTTACTTAGGAACCGAAAAATTAACCCATTCAAGGCGGATTATTTTGAAGCCAAATAAAAGTATTACGGGTTGGCCACAAAATCCGGCAGGCGGGCGGACAGACTCCGGGGAAGCTCCGCCTGCTGGCCGCAGTTTGCTGCTGCGTCGGAGCATGAGCCCCGGTACAGTCACGCTGGCGGGACACCCAGCAATGTTTATTTTTTCCGGGTGTCTCATATGGGACACCAGTTGCTAATGGGTTACCCATGTAGAGTGTTGCATGGCATATTTACATCGGTTGATAAGCAGAGAAAGAAACTAATCTCGGATCAATAAATTTAGGCACATTTTAAAAAGAATTGGTCATTCTTTCAGTGCTCTTAACCCACAAATGCCGGTATATTTTGGAACCGGAAGTAATAGTTTCCGGGCGGCTACAAAATTGGCACGCAGGGCTTGGGACGCAGGCCATGGCCTGCTATGGAATCAAAGCACAAGCTCTGATCTAAGGTCACACTGGTGGGATGCCCGGTAATGTTTATTTTTCCAGGTCTCATATATGTGGGACACCCGTCATAAATGAGTTAATTTGACACTTTATTAGTTCACATTTGGTGTACCATTTTAGTAGCCTTTCTTGTCTCCTTACTGATATTATTTCCTGGAAAATTTTTCTGCAAGAAAACTTGGCATAAGCTGTCTTGGCACGTAAAGGCTATTAAGTCAAGATCGCTGTCATTCTTTAACCCATTGATCACGGACGGGATCATATGATGCAAAGCGTAATTGATGGTTGATCCCTTGGAGCAACAGGTGGCCGTGCAGCCTGGGAGCTAAGTGGGCAAGGGGATATCAGCCACCAAGCCAGTGTCTCCATAGTGGCCTCCTAGGGCCCAAGCCTGCCGCCCTGGGCCTGCGCAGGCAATGGGGTGCTTCCCGCCAAAGGAGTTACTTTCAGCACATGCTAAAACTAGGCCCTCCATTCTTTGAGCACATTTATTCATATCAGCATGCGTGTATGTATTTGCTAAGGTTTATATATACATACATGAACGTAAATGTATTCATATATATACATATATAAACATGTATGCGCAAAGGAGGGAAAGCAGCACTGCCACAGCGCACGCACTCTAGCACTGTCCCATACGCTACCCAAGTCCAAAACAATGCTACGGGATTACGTGTCAAATTGCAAAATAGGGTAAAGGTATTCTTAATATTTTCACAATGTGAGCATATGAGCATCTTAGTTTCTCAACTGGAAGATATGTATACAATGCGCAGATATAACTTGTGCATCACACAAGGTGAGGGTATACATTTACATAGACTACATTATGGTACAGGAAGTCAAAGGACACTTCTCAAGGGGAAAAAGATGTACTTGGATGCAAATGATCTGTGCAGGTAGAAAATTCTCAAGTGTAGAAAGTAGATTGTGATGAATGCCATGTGAAGTATCCACAGGGATTGGGATAGGGGTTCTGGGGCCAAGCCTTGGTTTAGGAAGGCTTTAGGTCAATACAGTAGAATCTGAGGATTACCCCAAGATTGACTTAATAGGAACGTAGTCTATCACTTCAGAAACAATTACTAATGAGAAAATACAGCTTTTGAAATAGTATTTATTGAACTATACTTCCTCTTGCTTTCTCTTTTTTCTGTAGAACAAATTGTGGTATGTGCATTTAGAATGTTGGATTGTTTGGTACATTTGATGGTGCAGTCCTGTTGTAAACCTTCATCTTGTGAATATACAGCTTGCATTATTATGCTGAAATCATTTTTTAAAAAGTTGTATAATGGGTATGGAAGACTTAAAATTTCTTTACTTTATAGATGCATGAGATATTGCAGTTGTGAGTTTTAAACTAATATAAACATTGGAGAGACTTTGGACAAATTCATTCATAGCAAGGTGTAAATGCTAATTGGAAGTTGTAATTGTTAGGCACAGCAGAGAAATTGCAGGTTAAGAATGGGAAAGTAAGTGAATACTTTGTAGAATGAAGTCTTATTATAAGTATTTCAGTTCTGTGACATTTGGGCTCCATTGCCAGAATATACTGGTTGAGGCTTGTATTGTTCGTTCAATTAATTGCTTGTTGATTAGTATAAATATGAAGTACCAGAAATGGTTAGTGCACAATCAATGAATCAGAATCATATTAACAAATATCAGAAGTCAGTGAATTAAATTGATGGTACAAGGTAAAAGTTACTTTTCTTACATATTTCCTGTTCAAGTTTATGATGAGAAATTTTTCTAACATTACACAAACCTCTTGATGCTTGTGTAAAGAAATAAAAAATTACACAGAAATTTCCTGCACAAACAAAGAATAACCTCAAATGCTGAGAGGAAGTTCATGGCAATTGGAGCTCTAGGAGCAGAGCTCCTGATAGGGAAATGATCAAATTGGAGGAAAGATTGCAAGATAAGATGGCTGTGTGAAACTTTAAAAGCTATTTCATTTCTGATTATTTTCTGTTAATAGTTGAATTTTATTTTCAGCCTATTGTCATCGACGCTTCAGGCCACCTGACAGGCCGCCTGGCTGCCCTCGTAGCCAAGACGCTACTGGCTGGTCAGCGCGTCATTGTTCTAAGGTTAGTCTTTGGAAATTTCTGTACCTCTTAAACTTTATTACTGATCCAAAATAGTTGTCAGTGTTCTAACATAAGAGTTAATATATATTTAATTTGCTTACAGATGTGAGTGCCTTGTGTTCTCGGGCATTTTCTTCCGTAACAAGCTGAAGTACCTTTCCTTCCTGCGGAAGAGGTGCAATGTCAACCCACAACGTGGTCCATTCCATCAGCGTGCTCCTTCAAAGATTTTCAAGAGAACTGTCAGGGGTAAGTTTGTTGTAAAGAATTTTCAGTACCATTTATATAAAAATTATTAAATTATTATTAGGTTTCTTCAAGGTTGCCCTTCAGATTTTCAAGTATATAAAGTCAAGTGAGTGTTACCAAATTCATATCCTAGAAAGTCTAAAAATTGTTTTTCTCAATTATTTAACAGGAATGTTGCCCTCAAAGACTATGCGAGGCAGACGAGCACTGAGATTGCTTAAGGCTTACGAAGGTATCCCTGGCATTTATCAGCACACTGTACGCAAAGTGGTGCCTGATGCACTCCGTAAGCTCCGTCTTGCCCCAGGCCGCAAGGTAAGATGGATTATCAGTAAATATTGGGGTTTGGGGTTTTTATTAACTAAAGATTTGTAAATTTACACTTTAAATAAAGACAAAAGATTTCTTTAGTTCTGCCATATAAACAGGAAAATACAGGATGTTGGTATATAGAACAAAGAATATATTTTACAAGTATTATATTTGTGCAATGTCATATGAGGGAGCAAGGACGTTGTGAGGGTAGGGTGGTAGGAGGTTAAAAGCAGAAATTGAGAAGAGGAGCTGATGAATAGTTTTGAACTAGACAAGGCATGTTCCATTAGCATTTTTTTCAACTTTTTCTTGGAGCAGGTGAACTGTACAAAAAGATAATTTAATTCTGGTGGTTCTATTATTGAAATCAGCCTGAAAAGTCACTTTCAGTGCTCAAGATAAGCACTTTCCATTTATTTTCTTAGTATCTCTTTAGCACTGTCCCATATAAGTACAGGTTTCTTTGATGATTGAACATACAACATTTCTGAAATTATTTGAAACTTAGTAAAAGGTAAATTGATATCAACTGGCCAGCTAGTAGCCTGGTGTATACGAAGGAGGAGGTTATTTAATTAGAAATTTTTATCTTCACTTAACTTTGCATTTACCCTTGCAGTACTGCTCTGTTGGCCGTCTCTCTCATGAAGTAGGCTGGAAGCACCAGAAGATCGTTAAGACTATGGAGATGCGCAGAAAGATTAAGGATGCTGTCTATAAGAAGAAGAGGAGGAGTGAGCTGGTAAGTGGTCTATCAGCATGTGGATAATGCAGTGAATAATTGATCTATTTTGACGTGAAGGTAACATATTTATATTGCATGTGCATATATATATATATATCCAATTTTCTTTCAGTTGCTGAAGGCGAAGGCTGCAACCAAGGTTGCCAAGGCAATTGAACCCTTCAACAAGGTCATTGTAAGCTATGGAGTTGATGCTTAAATAAAGAGACCGTCATGTTTACAACTTTTTATTTCCCCGATTGTAGTTCTTGACTCTATTAATCTATAAAATGAGTAATTCAATATTTTTAATTAACCAAAAGTCAGAATATTTTGGTAAAGTTTCAATTTATTGCTTGATATGTAAGGTAGTCTTGTGTGTTATTAGAAGGGAGATAATTGCAAATCATGTATATTGGTTAAATTGAAAATGTTTTAATCATACAAATAATTTCTGTAAATGGTGAAATCCCTAGACAAGTCCATATCAATTGTATTTAGAGAACCATAGACATTCGGAAACATTTTGGAGTAAGCATACTGTATTTCCAGATATTGTGTAATTGGAATATATGAAAATATTGATTGCTTTCAGCATTCAGGACACCAGACTATGCCTGAATACACTGCTGCAACTGATGACATGTAAATAATTCTATAGTAATGACATGCTGGCTAAAAATCAGGTCCCTGTGGTCATAAGAAAAAATTCTGCATCTGAATAGATGGTATATCCTTCATTTAGGAAAATCTTTCAGGCAATAAGGTAAATGTATAGACTCGAGTGAATATATTTGATATAAATCTTTACATTTTGATGAAATAAAACGTACAAATGAAATACATATTGCAGTAGACCCTGAATATCGAGTATTCATCTAGCTTATGGGAGCTGCAAGCAAATAGTTCAATCATCAGATAGCCGCAGTACAAGGCACTGTGAGTGACATTACTTAGTACTTAAGGATCTGTTAAAAGGTATGTAGAATGTTAGATACCATGTGGTTGTATAATAAAACTTGGTGACCTATTTAGTTATCTGATATTTTCATCATGACATGAAGGATTTGGTACCAATGAATAGAGTAGTTACAGAAGTTAAGCTCCCTACTTAAGAATATTAGTTTCATGAATCCCTCCTTCCATCAAATTACCCTTGCATTCACTCTATGCACTAACAAAACCAGTGTAGGAGACCAAACAGTTTGTAATGACAGTCTGTCCCGGCTATGGCATAAAATAAACAGAACTTTTGGCAAGATATCTACACTGCAGAAAGGGTTTAGATGGTAAACAAGAGCGAAAGATCATTTTCCTCAGTCAAAGGAGAAGTGAATACCTATATATTAACCAAGATGTACAGCATTTTTGTACCTTTCCTTCATCTAATGCATTTAATATGCTAAGTACTCTTTGCACTTGTGTGTTTGTGTTTTGCATGCATTATCACTTCTTGCGGCACCTTTCATTATGGTTGTTATTTTCTATATCCAAGAATCTTTTTATACACAAGTATTCTTGAGTTTGCCACCATTATCACATTTTAAGCAAATCTTGGAACAACAGATAATCACCTCCCCACACTGTAAAGGCTTGTCCACACAACTGGGCATGATCACCAGGCACGAATGTCACAAGTAAATGAACTACTTGGGGAAACGAGTAGTTTTCTCCTTTGTAGTATGTGATGTCACCATTATGGTTGCCCGACACGTGTGGACAAGCCTTTAAAGTCTACAGGTGCCACGGTATTCACAGTACTCTGTAGTACACCCCCTCCTTCCCCTGCTCTTCCTCATCATCTTCCTCCTCCCTTCTCCTCCTCCTCATGTTCCCCCTCCCTTCTTCCTCTAGTAATCTCCTCCTCCTCCTCACTCTCGTCCCCATTCATCTCCACCCCTTCTCTCATTGCCTTCATCCCTTGCCCTTTCCTTTCCTTCTTTCATTCCTCATTCTTGTCCTCAACCCTCTGTTTTACCCTCCCTCTCATCATTCTCATGCTCATCCCTCTTCCTTGCCCTCTCTTCTCATTATCATCCTCCTCCTCCTCTCTCTCAATTTTTTTTTTTTTTCCTCCCTCTCTCATCCTAAAGTTTAGTTGGGTAATAGGAACCTACTGTCTTAGTTTATATATTTGTATATTTGCTTATTTGCACTTAAATGAGAAATGAAGACTGGTAGATAACATATATTTTGTATGTATGTATGCAATATTCCCAAGCAGTGGGGTTTATTTTATAGGCCGGTGAGTGCTTACTTTATTTATATCTAGTTGGAAGGTGTAGTAGGAAAAAGTAAAAGTAAAACTTTTCTTTTCATGGTTATGGTAAAGAAAAGATTAAAATGCATCCACTTGGAAGTCAGAATGAACAGACTTCCTAGGATATGTACTTAAAAAATGAAAAATAAATAAATAAAATATATAGATAGTTAAAAGGGAATAGAATAAAGTTGCTTATCTTGATAATCAAAATCAGACAAAATGATTGCCAAGTTTTGCTCAATTTCACTTAATGTTATATTACTTCATGATAAAGATATCCAGGATTCATTATAATGACCATCTTCCCATCACCTATTTTTCTGAGTATCCTTAAGTTATGGCATCTAACAATATGCCCCATAAGTACTTCTACTTGTAATTTGGCTGTGGGCTGAGGTGAAACAAACTCGCCTCTTTCCGAGCATTTCAACTGAAAGGGCATGGTGATGGGAATGATCTCAATTGTACACAATCCTCTTGGAAGGTAATTTGACTCATTTGGCAATTAGGAAGGTGTTTTTGCATTATTTCCATCAATAGTAGAATGGAATGTACTATCTGTGAGCCATGATTGGAAGAGCGCTGGCTCCTGAGAGGCTGCTATTTTCATGCTCAGCATCCTATTCCTGACTGCCAGCAGTGCAGGTTGTATTACAGGAAAATTAATATTGATGCAATTTAACCCACATACGACGGGTGTCCCACATATGTGATACCCGGATAAATAAACATTCCCAGCAATTCAGATGACACAGGCACTTGAAAATGGTAGAAAAGCTAAAAGTGCTAATACAGAAAGAGATATTAACATTGCAAAAGGGAGGCATGGTTTCTTGTCACCACACAAGTGTTCATGTGTGCCACCTACAAGCTGCACACTCATCAGAGTGGAGATGGAGTTTGTTTTTCTTTGATAGTTGTGCCTTTGATTTTATGATAAAAACTTTAAGGCAGTATTACCTAAATTGAACGTAAGCCTTCACATTTTGATTATTTTTTAAATATCAAAATAAAAGCTGTTGGGTGCCTAATGTTGCCCACCAACTGCTGAATGAGCTGGGTGCAAATAAAAGCTATCTGTGGCAACAACCCTATGTTAATGGCCCACTAGCCAAATTTTGTACCTTGGTTAATGATTTATGAGTCCTAAATTTTTCATGCTTTAAGTTTTTCAGTTACTCAGAAAACAAAGCAGACAATGGTTATATTTGAGTAGTGTACAGCTATACAGAAAAATATTGTTTGAAAATCATGCTATACATTCTGACAGAAGCAAGGGTACTTTTTTTTAAATATGCTACAAAATTTACTATCCCTGATTTTCCAACAACTTTTGGGTATGTGTGGCCTATTTGAATATTGCAAGCATATTCCATCCCCTATGGAAATAAAGTAATAATCTCCCACATATGAATTCTGGAAAGACTATTGGAGAAAGAATCAGAATGAGACATTTGAAACCAAAAATACCAGGCCTCCCATATCCTAAGATTTGTTTGGTGCTGACTGGTACGACACCCCTCCTGACAATAGTTTTCTGTTCAGCTGTTCTTCAAACCTGCAAACTATGCCAAATACTTTAGATAAATCTGTATTTAGTCAGAAATAAAACTTGACCAAACTTGTGAAGGCAGGGCCACATGTAATGATAGTGACAAAGCAACACAAGCTCACATAAGGAATCAGAGTGAGGCTGATGCTACATTTGCCCTTAGGAAGACCTGAGAAGCTGTAGCAGGGCAACTTCAAAGAAGAGGGGCAGAACACCAGATGCCTTTCTGGATCCTTCTTGTTGGCAATAGATATTAAGTAATGTGCAGGTGGATATAGGTGAACAACATTGGTTAGAAAGGCACTGTGTCCAGCTCAATTTAATGTGATGTGTGAGGTGACTTGTCATAACTCAATTCAGACTATTCTGTGTAGCCAAGTCCTTATTACCTGCTGATGGTTGTGGGCCACACGATGAAGGATTTTGAGGTCTGAGAATTTAGATATTAAAATGAAGTATTCGTATTTTATGGAACATTCATTAATCCTATTTTCAGCAATAGGATAAGCATTGTGAGGGATGCCGTATTTATATTTCCAGATGCAAAATGCAAGGAAGAAAAGAGATTAACTCACAGTAAGCATGCAGTTGATAATGTTTATATCTATCTAAATGTTTGAATTGCCAATGATTTCTAATTAATGACTATTGGTGAAAGTTCAAGATCCACTGAAAGATATTTGAAACAAATGAAAAGACTGGAATTTCACAGTTGCTCTTCAAATGCATCTCCAGATTTCTGTTAGGCTTGCATTCATGGATATGGATTCTTAAATGGATTCACCATACCACACTAATGAAAGATCAAGAATGAATATTCAAGCTTTATGTACAAGATATGTATTATGAGTTGTGAGTCATGCTAGTACAGTACTTCAGCTATGATGAATAAAAAGTGAAGGGAGTGCTATGTTTATTGATAAAGTGACAAGGCAGTACAAGCTCTCACTAGGGGTCAGAGTGAGGCTGATGCCCCTGGGAAGGTCTGAGAGAAGGGACATGAGAAGGTCTAGCAGGTCAACCTCTGAGAAGAGGGGCAGAACACCAGACACCCTTTGGATCCTTGTTGTTTACTGTGTCAAGGACACCTATATATTATGTGAGTAATGTGTAGGTGGAGATGCGTGAACATCATTGATTGGAAAGGCACTGTGTCCAGCCTAATTTAGTGTGATATGTGAGGTGACAGTTGTCATAACTCAATTCAAACTATTTTGTATTTCCAAGTCCTTTATCAGCTGCTGATGGTTGTTGGCCAAATGTACAATGAATGTGAGAGCTGAACAGTTAGATTATTATGTGATGGAAGTACTTGTGTTTTATAGGACATTAATCCTCCTCTGTCTCTGCCTCCCTCCCTCCTTCTAGCAATAGGAAAAGCACTATAAAAGGTGATAAAAGGCCTTCTTTATAGTGTAGCTTGAATTACTTGTGGCAGCTAGTTATACACTGATTAGCTTCACACTTTATTGAAGAGAACGCAGTATGAGATTCTGAGATTATTCTAGCTTCAAGTGCAAGGTATGTATTATGAATGAGCAGTTAGATTATTATGTGAGGGAAGTACATGTGTTTTATAGGACATTCATTAATCCTCTTCTCTCTCTGCCTCCCTCCCTCCTTCCAGCAATAGGAAAAGCACTATAAAAGGTGATAAAAGGCCTTCTATATAGTGTAGTTTGAATTACTGATAGTGGCTAGTTATACACTGATTAGCTTCACACTTTATTGAAGAGAACCTGATATGAGATTATGAGATTATTCTAGCTTCAAGGGCAAGGTATGTATTATGAATGAAGTATCATGGTATTATAGTAGTTGAGCTATGATGAGTAAAATGTTGTAAAGGCAGTTCCATTTGTAGTGATAAAGTGAGAAGGCAGCACAAGCTCACACTAGGGGTCAGAGTGAGGCTGATGCCCCTGGGAAGGTCTGAGAGAAGGGACATGAGAAGGTCTAGCAGGTCAACCTCTGAGAAGAGGGGCAGAACACCAGACATCCTTTTGGATCCTTGTTGTTTACAGTGTCAAGGACACCTATATATTATGTGAGTAATGTGTAGGTGGAGATGCGTGAACATTATTGGTTGGAAAGGCACTGTGTCCAGCTTAATTTAGTGTGATGTGCGAGGTGACAGTTGTCATAACTCAATTCAGACTATTCTGTATTGCCAAGTCCTTTATTAGCTGCTGATGGTTGTTGGCCAAATGTACAATGAATATGAGAGCTGAGCAGTTAGATTATTATGTGATGGAAGTACTTGTGTTTTATAGGACATTAATCCTCCTCTCTCTCTCTGCCTCCCTCCCTCCTTCCAGCAATAGGAAAAGCACTATAAAAGATGATAAAAGGCCTTCTATATAGTGTAGCTTGAATTACTGGTGGCAGCTAGTGATACAGTGATTAGCTTCACATTTTATTGAAGAGAACGCAATATGAGATAGAAGAACACTACGGATGCTGGCGCTCAGTGCTGAGTGTAGAACCAAGCCAAGCCGCCGGAGAGGCAGGCTGAATGGCCGACCGCGGGTAAGTGGTCACTCCCGGGTCAAGGGCCAGCTCGTTGAGTTGTGAGAGAATGAGATCCTTGGGTCAGCCTGGTTACCTTATATGCCCCTTGGCTCGCAGTGTATTGAAGGCACCAGCGTGGACTGGGCTAAGCGTAATTACACATGAGTAACACATGGCAACCGTAGCTGACCATGCGGTATAGATGTGGACCATATGGTATGGTATGCAGTATGCTATATTCATGCCGTATAGATGTGAACCACGTGGTATGCTATGCAGTATGTTATAAGCACTGAGAGGGATGCTGATCTATTTCAAGACCCAAAATGCAAGAAACGGATACAAATGGTAAGTATGAGTTCTTCATGCTGTGTTACATAAAGGTTTGAATTGCTAATAATTTGTAACAAGAATTAATAAGTGTTGTGTACATCATTGGATCTATGAAAAAATATATTAACACGGACTAATTGCGCCGCACGACACAAAGAGCCTCAAGAACCTATGACCCACCTACACATTACTCACATAATATATAGGTGTCCTTGACACTGTAAACAACAAGGATCCAAAAGGGATGTCTGGTGTTCTGCCCCTCTTCTCAGAGGTTGACCTGCTAGACCTTCATGTCCCTTCTCTCAGACCTTCCCAGGGGCAAATGTGGCATCAGCCTCACTCTGACCCCTAGTGTGAGCTTGTGCTGCCTTGTCACTTTATCACTACATGGCACTGCCTTTACAACATTTTACTCATCATAGCTCAAATTACTATAACATGATACTTCATTCATAATGCATACCTTGCACTTCAAGCTAGAATAATCATTCTGCATTTTCTAGCAGCATATGGTCATCTGTTTAAAAAGGGAAAATCCATAAATGCAACCAAAAATACAATGTCTGAAAAATCAGTGACAGTAAATGAAATTCTACAAGTGAAAATACCTAGTCTCATTTGTTCCAAATATATTTTTCAACAGATCCAATATCTACACCCACACTTAATAATCTTGTTACAATTAGCCATTAAAAACCTTTATGTAACATGACATTAAGACCTACATACTTACCATTTGTATCAATTCCTTGCATTTTGGGTCTTGAAATAGGTGAGCATCCCTCTCAGTGCTTTTCCTATTGCTGGAAGGAGGGAGGGAGGCAGAGACAGAGGAGGATTAATGAATGTCCTATAAAACAAAAGTACTTCCATCACATAATAATCTAACTGCTCAGCTCTCATAATCATTGTACATTTGGCCCACAACCATCAGCAGCTGATAAAGGACTTGGCAATACAGAATAGTCTGAATTGAGTTATGACAACTGTCACCTCACACATCACACTAAATTAAGCTGGACACAGTGCCTTTCCAACCAATGATGTTCACGCACCTCCACCTACACATTACTCACATAATAAATAGGTGTCCTTGACACTGTAAACAACAAGGATCCAAAAGGATGTCTGGTGTTCTGCCCCTCTTCTCAGAGGTTGACCTGCTAGACCTTCTCATGTCCCTTCTCTCAGACCTTCCCAGGGGCATCAGCCTCACTCTGACCCCTAGTGTGAGCTTGTGCTGCCTTGTCACTTTATCACTACACATGGAACTGCCTTTACAACATTTTACTCATCATAGCTCAACTAATATAATACCATGATACTTCATTCATAATACATACCTTGCACTTAAAACTGAAAAACTCATTCTGGATCTTCCATCACCATGCTATGGTGAATCTGTTTAAAATGCAAAGTCTATCAATGCAGGCTTAACAAAAACCTCAAAAGTCAATGATGGTAAACCAGTGGAACAGCAACTGTGAAATTCGAGTCCCATCATTTATTTCAAGTACATTTTTCAGTGGATCTAACATTTGCACCAATAGTTAATAATCATATTACAAAAATATTCCCAATTCAAACCTTTATATACACAATAATAAGAACTGCATGCTTACCATGATTCTATTTTTTTTTCCTTGCATTTCCAATCTTGAAATAGAACTTGAGCATCTCTCACGGTGTTTTTCTTATTGCTGAAAATAACATGAGATTAATAAATGTTCTATAAATCACAAGTACTTCCAAAACTTTAAAAATCTAACTGCTCAGCTCTCATAATCATTGTACATTTGGCCAACAACCATCAGCAGCTGATAAAGGACTTGGCAATACAGAATAGTCTGAATTGAGTTATGACAACTGTCACCTCACACATCACACTAAATTAAGCTGGACACAGTGCCTTTCCAACCAATGATGTTCACGCATCTCCACCTACACATTACTCACATAATAAATAGGTGTCCTTGACACAGTAAACAACAAGGATCCAAAAGGATGTCTGGTGTTCTGCCCTCTTCTCAGAGGTTGACCTGCTAGACCTTCTCATGTCCCTTCTCTCAGACCTTCCCAGGGGCAAATGTGGCATCAGCCTCACTCTGACCCCTAGTGTGAGCTTGTGCTGCCTTGTCACTTTATACACAAACTGCCTTTACAACATTTTACTCATCATAGCTCAACTAATATAATACCATGATACTTCATTCATAATACATACCTTGCACTTAAAACTGAAAAACTCATTCTGGATCTTCCATCACCATGCTATGGTGAATCTTTAATGCAAAGTCTATCAATGCAGGCTTAACAAAAACCTCAAAAGTCAATGATGGTAAACCAGTGGAACAGCAACTGTGAAATTCGAGTCCCATCATTTATTTCAAGTACATTTTTCAGTGGATCTAACATTTGCACCAATAGTTAATAATCATATTACAAAATATTCCCAACAAAGCTTTATATACAACAAGAATAAGAACTGCATTGCTTACCATATTCTATTTCCCTTTTCTTATTGAATTTAACCAATTTGATAAAAGGATAGTCAAAGGGGAGGATAGAGAAGAAACATCCGAATAGAGAGGAAGCAGAAAGCGAAAGAGGGAGGAGAAAAAAAAAATGCCAACAAATACCAATGTCTGAAGATCCAAAGTACAGTAAATGAAATGCCTAGAAAGTTGAAAAAATAACCTAGGTTCATTTTGTTCCAAATATTTCAATAAAGATACAATATCTACACCCACACTTTATCTTTTACAATTAGCCATTAAAAAACCTTTATTGTAACATGACAAATTAAGACTACATACCACATTTGTATTCTTGCTTGGGGTTGATGGGGGGAAACGGGGAAACCTTTAAGAAGTACCCATTTAATAGAACTTGAATGCTACCATGGACAGTGCGGGGCCATGTGAGGGGGGGTAAAGAAGAGGAGTGAGAGGATGAGAGGAGAGAGAGGAGAGCGAGAGCCAGAGAGCCAGATAATGGACTACTAGAAACAAAATGATAGAGTATACTTGTACATTCTAGAATTTCATTTTTACTGTCGAGCTGAATTCTTCAGGACTTTGATATTTCTTAGGTGTTTGCATTATGGGATTTCTCTTTTTTAAACAGATCACCATATGGCTGATATAGAAAATGTAGAAATGATTATTCTAGGCTCAAGTGCAAGGGCTAGTGTATTATGAATGAAGTATCAATCTATTATAGCATTGCAGCCCTTATGATGAGTAAAATGTAAAGCAGTTCCGATGTGTTAGCTGATAAAGTGACAGGCAGCCACAAGCTCACACTAGGGGTCAGAGTGAGGCGATGCCCCGGGGAAGGTCATGAGAGAAAGGACATGAGAAGCGCGGTAGAGTCTTGTTAAGCACCGATCAAAACCTCTGATAAGACTATGAGTTCCCAAAAGCCGAAGATACACCATTAACAACCCTTTGTATATCCTTGAGATGTTCCGCGATTACAGATCGTCAATATGGAACATCCTCGTATTATAATACAATGTGTATGCCTCAATATTGAAATGAAATACGCCTGTAGTTATGTTTAACAGTTACTACAGAGGACGGCTCTGAGATGAAACTAGATTCAGTTGGATGTGGACACCAACTCTTTAGTGGCCACTGTGTTTCTGAGTTGTCTCGGCGAAAGGACTTGAAAGGGTAGTGAAGTGAGGACAGAAGATTAATGAATATTCCCTTAATAAACAAAGTTGTGGATAGGCTCATCACATCAATAATCGAACCTTCGCCCAAGCCTACCTAAAAATATCCAGTGAATAATTCTTGTGAGCAACCAACCATCAGCGAAGCTGATACAGAGTAAACGCGAGGATGTCATAACTTCAAAGTGTGCACCAACTATTAATTATATGAACTGATAGCTGAATTGAGTAGATTATTTTATGACATATGAACTGATCATGCCATGTAGTCCTTTATCAGGCACTGTCATCTCACCATATTCTCCACAACTTTACTGATTTTAAGCGAGTGGCTATCCGTGTGTGGCTCAAATAGAAGTAACAATGATTGAGTAGAGCTGAGCAGTAATAATATCTATGTGATGGAAGTAACTTTTGTTTATAGGACATTCATTAATCCTCCTCTGTCTCTGCCTCCCTCCTCCTTCCAGCAATAGGAAAAGCACTGAGGGATGCTCACCTATTTCAAGACAAAATGCAAGGAATTGATACAAATGGTAAGTATGTAGGTCTTAATGTCATGTTACATAAAGTTTTTTAATGGCTAATTGTAACAAGATTATTAAGTGTGGGTGTAGATATTGGATCTTGAAAATATATTTGGAACAAATGAGACTAGGTATTTTCACTTGTAGAATTTCATTTACTGTCACTGATTTTCAGACTTTGTATTTTTGGTTGCATTTATGGATTTTCCCTTTTTAAACAGATCATATGCATATTATAATAGTAGTTGAGCTATGATGAGTAAAATGTTGTAAAGGCAGTGCCATGAGTGAAAGTGACAAGCAGCACAAGCTCACACTAGGGGTCAGAGTGAGGCTGATGCCACATTTGCCCCTGGGAAGGTCTGAGAGAAGGGACATGAGAAGGTCTAGCAGGTCAACCTCTGA
>NW_020869904.1:110528-113028 GCF_003789085.1 Penaeus vannamei | reverse complement strand
TCAACAATGTCCAGAATGCCATAGAGCACATTTATCCTTGGTACAAGAGTTTAGTAAAGTGAGAACCCCGGAGGAGATGGAAGAGTTCCGGCGCAACAGGGCCAAACGTGCAGGCGAAATCATAGATTCCGACACCGACATCTCTTTATCAGAAGAAGATTATGAAATTTGTAAGATATCGGCAATAAAATAATGAAAATTTGAAAACAGTTGTTGTAGTAAAGTGCATACAGCATTAAAAATAAAAAGGAAAAAAGTGTGCCTTGACCAAGGTTGTACTTGGTGGAGCTTAATACAGTAAAAGCATGTTGTTATGCATGCAGTGATTATCATGTTAGTCAAGAAAATGAAATAATGTGCATTATAATGTGTTAAAATAGTGTTACTCTCACAAACTAGCATAGCAAACCACTCAAAGTCAACACTGAACATCATGCATATCAAAGTGGATGGAATGTACTGTTACTTGGAAAAGGAGTAAACATATCTTGTGTTGATTGTGTCATGACAGACTCGAATACACAACACAGCTCAGCTGAGGTATTTTGGAAGGAGAGGTGCCTGTTTCTTTACATGATGAAGCACAAGGAAATGTTCAAGTAATGAATCTGCTCAATGCTTTTAGTTTATCTTTCATTGCTGTATCTTTTCTGATAAGATTTTCTACCTCTGTCTCCAAAACCAATTGATTCATTAATGAATTTTCCTTTTTTGGTAGAATGTTTCACTTGGTGGCTAAATGGCAAACTGGTTTTGAGCCCAAAACTGTGTAAAGCTTGAATGCTGCAACTGTAAAAGTGGGGCTGGCCAGACAAGCTCCAGCCCCTTTGGCTTCTGGCTGCAACTGAGGTATGCATATTAAAGTGACAAGTGGTCAGAATCGTTTGATGTATAGTTTTCTACAATTTATACTTTATGTAGTCCAGCTTTGTGTCATGGTGCTTCTATCTAAAAGATGGCCTTGAAGCATGGCAGTGTAAGGCCTTTGTACCATAACCATGCATCCCGTGGAAAAGGGAAAATGGAATCATGGATTATATATGTGATAAAAAAGGAATTAATTTGCTTTCGTGACAAGATGGAAGAGGAAAAATAAAAAGAAGTAAAAAAAGAAAAAAATGAAATGAAAGCCCAAGGAGTTCTGCTTAAAATTTGGCCTCCTTGCCTAGTCCAATGCTCTTTGTATTACCCCACCGACTTGAAGTGTGAGCCATAGTGTATTTAACAAAGTACATTAACCTATTGAAACTAAAATGAGTCCTTCACCATGTGTAGTTACCTCTGTGCTTAAAGCTGCTGAAAGAGACAATTTGAATGTTTTCAGTCGTCGGTAACTACAGCCAGCAGAACTTGCCAATGTGTGTAGGTGTTGTGGAAGTCTGCAGAATGCATGACTTATAAAAAAAAAAGCGCGTTTAGGCTTACGCATCAAGTATAAGGGATGGCCATGATCAAAAGTTGTGTCAAAATGTATATGTATTAACCACAATATTAAAGGGAAAAAAATAGATTGCCGACTGAAAGGCTTCTGTGAAGATCTGTATCCTATACTTATATTTGTTTCATCACTTTTCAGTTGCAAGTTGTTCATGGGCATATTTATCCCAGAACCTTTATGAGGGCGTACTTTTTTCTCTTTTTTTTCTTTTGTTTTAAATTTTGAGTTGGTAATGTATTTTCCTTTCACTTGAAGGTGCTGTCAACTTTCTAAAAATGGTTATGATATTTACATTAATGTACAGGCTCTATTTTATTTTACTTATTTTGCCATCTGTTGAAAAAGTTATTTTTTCCAGTTTTTATGTGAAATTGATTGCTGTGAACATAACATTAAAAAAAGGAAATAATGTCCTGTGTAAAGGTTTTCTGAGCTTATGTAATCTTATTCATATGTTCATTAATATTAACATTAAATCCAATATACCATTCCCAAAGACATGCCAAACTAATGCTTTTCAGCCTTTTTTCCTTCCACGGCTCTTTCTTTGCACAAGAACTGCAGTGCACTTTAGTTACGTGGACTCTGAATGTCTAGCACTTCACTTATTGAAGACTGATGGACTTGCTGTTCAGCCTGTTGATTTGTTGCATTGGTCTTGTCTACCAACTACCTTGTTGGTATCTTGATCTTTGTTGTAAATTATATTATAAAAATGGAAATAGAAATTCTTAGCACGAGACTGCCGTTACTGGCTTTCATGTATTGTGGTATTTTTCTCTGGTGCAATTAGAGCAAGGACTCAATATTTATTTGTCTTTTCAGTATTTTTTTGTACTGGAAAATCCAGATTTACTGTTGGCATTGATGTAATACCAGTTTTTTCTTAAATTAAGATAATGCTTATTTTTATTGAAGATGATGGGACTGTGTTATAGGTATCTATAAACTGCATATGCTTTATTTTTTATCGAGGATGATTTACTGCTTTTTTCTTTTTTTATGGGGGGGGGGGGTGAGGTATATTATCAGTATACATAGTTCGTCTGAAATGCAGATCTG
>NW_020869904.1:90528-105528 GCF_003789085.1 Penaeus vannamei | reverse complement strand
AACATTTTATTTATTTGATAGTTTTCAAAAACTTGATCTCCGGTTTTGGGACAACAGTTTTATCCATTTCAAAAGATGAAAAAAAGAGAAAAACGAAAAAAAAAAAAAAAGAGGTAAATGACAGAAAATTGGTTGTTCATCTGAAGCAACCAAAAATAGTCAACCCTTGAAATAATCTTCAGGAAAAGGTTTAAATGTATTTTTATACCATGATAGGACCATATTCACTAAAATAAATCCACTACATACAATAGTTAGCAAAGTCCATGCAGTGCATTCAAACATGGAAATATTGCAGTTGCAAACACTAATCTTTAGACCTACTGTTTGGTCTTAAATTAAACTTGATTGGGTTATTCAGGTTTTAGCTTATGTGATGTTTTCAAATTTTTCTGCTGTACCTCCAGATATCTTAACCTGTATTAACTGTGCCTCAACATTGTTCTCCTGTAAGGTTGACAATAATTCTTTCCATATGTAAAAAAAAATGGCATATTACTTATGGTGTGACGTCATACAATTAAATGGAAAAAAAAGCTTTTTATAGATGTTGATATTCAAGTATAACAGGATATGATGTATTTCCCTGGAAATTTCTTGCTTTTTGTATTATGGTCCTTTAAACCTGCTATGAATTTTGGAGATTTCACGTTTCATTTGAGTGTGTAGAAAAGATAAAGAGGAGCATTGGCTTCTGGATCATAGATATTTATAATTTTTTTTCTGGCAAATGTTTAGATGATAAACAGTCCTGTATACTGCATTTGTTTGTGAAGGTTATAAGCACAAGAAACCGCAAGGAGATTTATTAGTTGGAAGTAAGAATGCTGGAACATTTTCATCAAATCTTCAAAACCTGGAAAACAAAAAATATCCTCTGTTAACACAATCTGCACTGTTTATAGTAAGAAAAGCATACAACATACTTTTTCACTTTTGAAGTGGGATTTAAAGTGAGTAGTACACATCCTTGTCTCCAGAAGATGAAGACATGACTAATTTTCGAGATTATTTTAGGAGCTAGGAAACAAAAGGCTCAGTAGGATATTAAGTGTGAAATTCCCTTGGGCCAAATATTTTCTCCAATGTATGGAACAACCACACACTATATCCCCAGTCTTGAAGAAATGTGTACTTTTTCTCCCCATTTTCATCAGCTGTGTATCACATTTCTGTTGCTGGACACATTTTTCCTCTTTTTTTTTCATTTGTACTTTTCTCTAATGCTAGGAAATATTTTTTTCACATTCATATTTAGTCATACTCTGCTCCATAAATGTATCACTTGTCATGTTCCTAATTCTAAACCCTCTAGGAAAAGAGCAATACAAAAATGGCCTTGAATATCGTTGTTTCCCTTTTAACCCACAATAATAATGTGTATCGCCTGGCTGGAAAGAAAAGACACATCTAAGGGTCTTATTGTACACCCCGCGTACTATAGTTAGGAGTATGATTATTATGGTATAAAACTACGTTTTTTGTATTTTGTATTTGAAGTGAAATATGTTGAAACTAGAGGCCTAATGCAGCTTTTCCTTACAAAAGGTTAAGAGAATTTCTGAGAAATGATAAGTATGATTTATTTTCATCTATTGGTTGGTAAAAAGGATAAAAGTAAGGGTAAATTGACATATATCAAATGTACATGGCTCACTCAGCGTACACAATAATGCTCTTGCATTTTTCTCCTTTCCTTTTCTGTCTTTCTCTTCCTCCTCATCTATTCCCTCCTTAATTTTGCAGTCTTTTCATCTTCCCTTTTCCTTTTCCTTCTTTTCTGCAGACCCTTCTACAATTCCCTTCTTAGGGTGCCAGAGCCGTATTGAAAGGTTAAGGCTCTATCAATCATGAACGGCCAAGGGGAGCATGGGCATGGTATTCCCATTTACTTGTCTAGCCCATACCCCACTAGGGGACCCTGGGGGTGGACCATTTCAGGATACTCCAGGCTTACCATGGCAATTAATGAAGATTTTATAATTCCATCCCTCCCCATCTCTTGCCCGTTGCTTCCGTTGGGGGGCAAGGACTCGGACCCAATGTGGGGGATCTCCCCTATCTTGGGCCTCAGCCTCGACTCAAATAATTTCGCATGGTGTTTTCTCCTTCCTGCTTTTTCGTTTGTCCCTTCCCTAACCTCTTCTACTATCCACTTCTTTAAGGTGCAAGAGCCGTACTGAAAGGATGAAAGGCTGACTTTGTGCTAGTCCTGAATGGCCTGAGGGAGCCATGGGCACGGTATTCCTCTTGTTTTAGTTGTCTACCCTTACCCACCCATCCCTTAGCCCTCGACTCACCTAATTTTGCATGGTCTTTTCCCCTCCAGCTTTTTTTCCGTCCCTTTTCCAACCCCTTCTACTATCTACTTCCTAAGAGCAGTGCTGAAAGGATGAAAGGCTGACCTTGTGCTAGTCCTGAACGGCCTGCGGGAACTATGGGCACGGTACTCCCGATTTAATTGTCTAGCCCTTACCTTCAAGCGAAAGGAGGTGGACCGTTTATGCCATTTTATATAATCAAGGTTCCCCATGACTAGTAATGAAGATGTAATCCCCTTATTAGGGGCAATGAGGCTTGCCTCTTTATCAAATAGCCCCACCCCAGGCTCTCCTTTGACCACGTTTCCGAACATTGAAACTACTACCACCCTCAATGCCTACTAGTGCATTACCCACCCAAGCAGAGAATCAATCTCCAGAAGACATTCCTACCCTCCCAACTAAAATTCATCAATTCTACCCCTACAACCTTCATCAAGCACCCCATCTTTTATTACTATTACAGCCTTTTCCATCACTCCGTAATACTCCCTCTTCCACACGTCCCCGACCATCCACCAACACCAACCCTACAGATATCTTAAATACTCTGTTTAGCCCAGCTAATGGGACCGATTTTTCGTGATCCCTTCTACAGCTCCTTACTCAGGCAACACTCTTTCTCTTTCAACAATGCCTCCAAAAACAAGTGGGCTGAGTCCCTTTCTATACCAGACGCGATCGCTCCCGTCTTGTAACAGTCAGATCAGAAACGGAATCAATAGCACTGTCAAATTTAACTGATCATTCTGGCAACCCTATTCTGGTCTCTCTCTCCCAAGCAAACTGCCAGTCGATACCAAGATTGGTCAGACTGTGGAGAAGACTTCTTAGGATGCCCCCCCCCCAATCCCTTGCCCGTTGTTGTCGTGGGGGGCTTAGGAGACGAAGACTGAGACCCAATACAGGGATCTCCCCTGCCTAGGGCCTCAGCCCTCGACTCAACTAATTTTGCATGGTTTTTCTCCAGCTTTTGTTTCCGTCTCTTCTCCATCCCCTTCTGCTATCTACTTCCTAAGGTGTGAGAGCCGTGCTGAGAGGATGAAAGGCTGACCTAGTGCCAGTCCTGAACGGCCTGCGGGAACTATGGGCACGGTACTCCTGACTAATCTAGCCCTTACCTTCAGTAGCGAAAGGAGGTGGACCGATTAGGCCTATTTACATAATCCAGGTTCCCCATGACCAGTAATGAAAATGTAATCCCTTTATTAGAGGCTATGAGGCTAGCCCCTTTATCAAATAGCCCCAACCCAGGCTCTCCTTTGACCACGGCTCCGAACACTGAAACTACTGCCCACTCCTCAATGCCTACTAGTGCATTACCCACCCAAGCAGAGAATCAATCTCCAGAAGACATTCCTACCCACCCAACTTCCTCAAATTCAACTCCACCCCTGCAACCTTCATCAAACAACCAATCCTCCCTTATTACTACCTTGCAACCTTATTCTCCATCATTCCGTAATACTCCCTCTTCCACACGTCCCCGACATCCACCACCACCAACCCTACAGATATCTTAAATACTCTGTTTAGCCCAGCTAAATGGGACCGATTTTTCGTGATCCCTGCTACAGCTCCTTACTCAGGCAACACTCTTCTCTTTCAACAATGCCTCCAAAAACAAGTAGGCAGAGTCCCTTTCTATACCAGACGCGATCGCTCCCGTCTGGTAACAGTCAGATCAGAAACTGAATCTATAGCACTGTCAAATTTAACTGATCATTCTGGCAACCCCATTCCTGCAGAACCTCATCCAACCCTTAATACCTGTACCGGAACTGTCTCTCTCTCCCCAGCAAACTGCCCAGTCGATACCAAAGATTGGTCAGACTGTGGAGAAGACTTATTAGGATGCCTCAAAGACCAAGATGTGAAATCAGTACATTGCTACACCATTCCTCCTAAAGGTCAACGAAAGAATCCGACCAATATTGCCAAAATTACCTTCGTACACATGACCTTCCCTTACGTATCTACATTGGTGGACAATCCCTCCCTGTTCGACCATACCCCCCCTCCCGTCAATGTCAAAACTGTTGGCGCTTTGGACATCCTGCCAAACATTGCCGTTCCACAGACCGATGCCCCATATGTGCCCAACCTGGTCATAATCGATCAAACTGCTCAGCACAAACACGAACATGTGCTAACTGCGGCGGCCCCCATAATGTATTTTATAGAGGCTGTCCCACTTACAATTTGAATCTGAGGTAGCAACTCTCAGATACAAAAATGGTCTCACTTTACGTGAAGCCAGACAGGAAGCACGTCGACAAGGTTTCTCTCATACTCCATATTCTAGCAACATCGTTCGCTCAGCCCTTCCCCCTCCACCCAAAAATGTCCCCATTTCCACTTCTACATTCTACATCCCTCAGACCAATTCCTTTGCCACTCTAAACCCAGACACCCCAATCTCAACCACAGCTCCTATCTCAACTACAAACACCAACCCCTCTCCCTCCCCGCACTACCCGCAGTAGACAGACTAAACGTTCTAACCCTTCTTCCCCTACAGCACAATCACCTCCACCTACCTATACCTTTGTTCCTGAGACACCAGTCTCCTCTTCCCCCCCTCATAAGAAAACCTTTATTCCACAAAACTCTCCAACCAATTCCATTGCAGAAACAATTACCTTCTCACAAAACTCTCCAACAAACTCCACTGCAGAAACAATGGATGACATTCAAAGCTATATGCTTGAGACACAAATCCCATAACTCATGCTCCTTCCACACTTGAAGTGGTTGCCGATATTCATACCCTCCTACTAATATTCCCCCTACACCCCTTCCTCCTACTCCCTCCAACACAACCTAACCCCCTCAATCCCAACCACCACTGATATCCATCCTCCCAATACCCATCCTCCTGATATGCATCCCCCTCTTACTCACAGCACCCCTACACCCTTTCCTCCTAATCCCTCCCAAGACAACACATCCCCTTCAACTCCAACTATCCATCCTTCTGATATTCATCCTCCTAACACTAATACTCCCCACACATCTACTCCCTCCCAACACAACCCACCCCCTTCAACCCCAACTATAGGCACATTCTCCCTCCCTCCATCCCCTCTATCCTTTGCACTCCCTCCAGGATACACACGAGAATCACTCATGGCACAACAATGCCCTTCTCCAGATTCCCTACCTCCTAATATCCCTCCTTTACACCCCCTAGCTCCTTCCCCTTCAAATTCCCCAACACGTATGTGTTATCATTCATAAATCAACTAGGATATAGCTCTCCTACATTGGAATATTCGCGGTTTCCGCTCTCATAGATCAGACCTACGTCATATCCTTGCTTCTTATAATCCATCTATTATCTGCCTCCAAGAGACTTTCCTCACACACCCTCCTATTCCAATTCCTTACCATTTTATCTCTTCCCCACACTCCCTTTATGTCTCGTCTATACTTATCCATCATAAAACACCTTATGTCATACCTCCCATACAAACTTCTGTCCCGTGCACAGCTATTCGCATCTTTCTTCGCCGCTGGATCACAGTGATTTCAGTCTACTTCTCCCCATCCCATCCCATTGACTTTACTGCCTTTGAGACTCTAATTTCCCAACTCCAACCACCTTTCCTCATAGTTGGTGATTTCAACTGCCGCCACACTCTGTGGGGTGACTCTACCACCAACTCCCGAGGCCGATCTCTAGAACGCTTCCTCTTCACAAATAACCTAATTATTCTTAATTCAGATCGCCCCACACACTTTGACATGCGCACACAATCCTTTTCATGCCTTGACCTCTCTCTATGCTCTCCTACTTTACATCTAGATTTCCATTGGTCAGTTCTAGACCACTTCCCCTATAGTGACCACTTCCCAATACTCCTTTCTCCTACTTCATATGTACCACTTCCTAATCCTCCACGCTGGTGCTTTGATAGAGCTGACTGGCATACTTTCACTTCACTCTCTACTATACCTATCCCTCCACCCCCCTTACGTCCATTTCAGATATGCTACATTGTTTTACAACACGATCCTAAGAGCTGCCTATACAGCCATTCCTCGAACTTCAAGACCCTATACTTCTAAATGTGTTCCATGGTGGAATTCTGATTGCTCCAAAGCGCTCCGCTTAAAACGAGCAGCCTGGAACAGCTATCGCTACAAACGAGGCACCCCTCACCAGCTATCAGCCCTTATTTCCTTTAAAAGAGCATCTGCCCATCTTCGCCGTACAATTAAAACAGCAAAACAAATAGCTGGCAAAATTATGTTTCCTCAATTACATCTTCTACATCTATTTCAGCTGTTTGGCGACGGATCCATAAACTATCAGGCAAACATCCCCCCCATCCTGCACCCGTCCTCCATATTCGAGATATTCTCATCTCTGAGCCTGTAGAAGTAGCTAATGAACTGGGCAACTATTTCAGCCAGGTCAGTAGTGGCTCTCACCTTTCCCCACACTTTTCTTCCATTAAAACCATCAAGGACACCCCTATTACCTTCACCCTATCCTCTGATGAGTCCTATAATGCTCCTTTTTCTTCTTCTGAACTCAACCGCCCTGATGGTATTCACTATCGTATGCTCCGACACCTCCCATCTTCCTCTCTATCCTTCCTTTTAACTATTTTCAACCACATATGGACGTCAGGAAATTTTCCTTCTCATTGGCGAGATGCTCTCATCCTACCTTTCTTAAAACCCAATAAATCAGGTACCCTACCCCAAGATTACCGCCCCATAGCTCTAACTAGCTGCTTGTGCAAACTACTAGAACGAATGGTTAACTTCCGTTTAATGTGGTACCTAGAATCTCATAATCTCCTTTCCCCTTCCCAGTTTGGTTTCCGACGTGCCCGAAGTACAGCAGACCCACTTGCCCATTTCGAGACATACATTACATCGGCATTTGCACGCCATGAATCCGTATTAGCCATTTTCTTTGATCTAGAAAAAGCATATGACACCACATGGCGATACCATATCCTCCAACAATTGTCCTCCCTAGGTTTACGTGGAAACATGGGTGTTTTCATTAAATCCTTCCTTTCTAAACGTACTTTCCAGGTCAAGATTGCCTCTTCCACTTCATCATCCTTTCCTCAATTCGAAGGCGTCCCACAAGGAAGTGTGCTTAGTACCACTTTATTCCTTCTTGCTGTAAATGACATAGTCTCAGTCCTACCACCAGGAGCCAGAGCATCACTATATGTTGATGACTTAACCATCTATGCATCTGGCACATCCATACCAGATCTCTGTCAATTCCTTCAGTCTGCAATAACATCAGTAACTTCTTGGGCCACCAACCATGGCTTTCGCTTCTCTACCTCTAAATCTTTCCCCATCCTTTTCTCTCGCTACGTACGGTCCCCAAACCCCCACTCTTCTTATATAATGCTCCACTCCAATACCGGTCTTCTGGCAAATTCCTAGGCGTTATATTTGATTCCAAATTGTCCTGGCGAGACCATATCTTGTATATCAAAGAAAAAGCTCAACGTCGCCTCCGAATCTTACAAACTCTTTCACATATCTCCTGGGGCTCAGATCGCAAAACTCTCCTCCATCTTCATGTTACTTTGATTCTCTCCACTCTAGATTATGGATGCCATATCTACTCCTCTGCCTCAACCTCTCTTCTTGCTCACCTTGATACAGTCCACCACAGCGGTCTCCGCTTAGCCCTAGGCGCCTTCCGCTCCTCTCCAGTTGAGAGCCTATATACTGAATCAGGCATGCCGTCCCTCTCTCGACGTCGAGCCCTTCTCTCTCTCCGATGCTATGCTCGATTTCACCAATTTTCCCTTACCAAACTAACTATTCCACAATCCTTACTTCATACCTTTACCTCTTCTCCACGTTTACCAACTCCTCTCCCCGTACGCATGGATACCCTCCTCTCCCATTCCCCCTTCCCTCATCTCCGACCTCTCCCACTGTCTGTCCATTCCATTCCTCCATGGCTTATACCTAACCCCTGTATTTGCTCCTCAGTTTTCCCTGACCCACCAAAATCAGATATTCCCCCTCTATCCTTCTCACTCATTTCCTTGACCATGTCTCCATTCATTCCTCCAGCATTCATGTTTACACTGACGGTTCCAAATCCATCTCAGGAGCTGGATTCGCAGTAACATTCCCAAATTGCACTTTCAAATACACCCTCCCTCCTGAATCTAGTGTCCTTACTACAGAACTATATGCACTCCTTTTTGCCTTAAGACGCATATATTCATCCACCTCTTCCTCTTTTACTATTTTTACTGACTCCCGTAATTCTTTAACCCTCATAAAGTCAATGCACTCGACCAATCCCCTTGTCTGTAAGATCCAGAACTGGTTGTTCTATCTATCCACACGTCACAAATCTGTCAGATTTTGCTGGGTACCCAGCCATGTTGGAATCCCTGGCAATGAACAGGCAGATACTCTTGCACGATATGCCGCAATGTCCACATCACCTCAACAACGCTTCTCACATATTCCAGCTACAGATTACTACCCCCACTTTAAGACTTTCTTGTATACCCGATGGCAATCTTTTTGGTCAAGACTCCACAACAATAAATTACATACCGTAAAACCATCAATCTCCTCTTGGTCAGCTCCATTTCACAAAAACAGACGTTGGGAGACTGCCCTCGCACGATTACGTATTGGCCACACTCGCCTAACACATGCCTATCTGATGTCACGCTCAGACCCGCCCCTATGTCCTCTATGTAACATCCCTCTTTCAGTCCCACACATTCTCTTGTCCTGTCCACGCTTTAATACAGCACGTACCTCTGCTTTTCCACACCTATCCTCCCTTCACCGACCTCCCAACATATCAGACATCCTTACAGAATCTCACAGCTTCTGCCTCGACAACCTGTTCTCCTTCCTCAGACACATAAATATCCTTCACTTGATCTAACTCCCTTACCTAAACCACCATAATCTTTTCCCTCATCTTCAACCTTCAACACTATTCTAGATAGTTGACACATACAACTATCACCTGACATCCCTTTACTATACTTCCTATAGTGCTATATGACCTTAGATGTCTAGCACATTTATCTTAATCATTAACCATTATCTATCTCCCCAGCAAACTGTCCTATATATAACAAAGATTGGACAGATTTGGATTTACTCGCCTGCTTCACGACCTATGTGGTGATGTCAGTACAGAGGTCATCGTAAGAACACCACCAACATTGCCAAAATTACTTTCCATAGACATGACCTTCCCTTTTAATGTCCTCACCCCCCAATCCCTTGCCCGTTGTTGTCGTGGGGGGGGGGCTTAGGAGACGGAGTGAGACCCAATACAGGGATCCCCTGCCTAGGGCCTCAGCCCTCGACTCATTAAATTTGCTTGGTCTTTTCCCCTCCAGCTTTTTGTTTCCGTCCCTTCTCCAATCCCTTCTTACTATCTAGTTCCTAAGGTGTAAGAGCCGTGCTGAAAGGATGAAAGGCTGATCTTTGTGCCAGTCCTGAACGGCCTGCGGGAACCACGGGCACGGTACTCCCGATTTAGTTGTCTAGCCCTTACCCCCGTACAGGGCACTGGGGGTGGACAGTTTATTATCCTTTACATAATCAAGGCTTCCCATGGCTAGTAATGAAGATGTAATACCCCTATTAGGGGCAATGAGGCTTGACCCTTCATCAAATAGCCCCACCGGCTCCCCGACCCAGCTCTCCTTTGACCACGACTCCGAACACTGAAACTACTACCCACTCCTCAGTGCCTACTAGTGCATTACCCACCCAAGCAGAGGCAATCTCCAGAACACATTCCTACTCCTAACTTCCTCAAATTCATCAGTTCTTCCCCTACAACCTTCTTCGTCAAACACCCCAACCTCCCTTAATACTACCTTACAGCCTTATTCTCCATCTCTCCGTAATACCACCCCCTCAACAACACTCCCGCATCCATACGCCCCCGTCCTTCTACCACCACCAACCCTACAAATATCTTAACTACTGTATTTAGCCCAGCTAAATGATCCCCCCTCCCAACACAACCCATCCCCTTCGGCTCCAACACGTGTTGTACATAACGTTCCCTCCATCCCTCTATCCATTCCACTCAATCCTGGATACACACGTGAATCACTCATGTCACAACAATGCCCTTCCCCAGATCCCCCACCTAGCTCCTTCCCCCTCAGATTCCCCAACACGTACCGCATGCGTTATCACTCATAAAATAACCAAGATATAGCTCTCCTACTTTGGAATATTTCCGTTCTCACAGACCAGATCTTCGTCATATCCTTGCTTCGTATAATCCATCCATTATCTGCTCCAAGAGACTTTCCTTACACATCCTCCTATTCCAATTCCCAATTGCCATTTTATCTCTTCCTCACACTTCCTTTAGGTCTTCTATCATCATCAGAAAACACCTTATGTCCTACTTCCCTTACAAACCATTGTCCGTGCACAGTTATTCACATTTTTCTTCGCCGTTGGATCACAGTGACCAGTGTACTTCTCCCCTTCCCATCCCTAATTTCTCAACTACAACCACCTTTCCTCGTAGTTGGTGATTTCAAATGCCGCCACGCTCTGTGGGGTGATTCTATCACCAACTCCTGAGGCCGATCACTAGAACGCTTCCTCTCCAAATAACTAATTATTCTTAATTCAGATCGCCCCACACACTTTGACATGCGCACGCAATCCTTTTCATGACTTAACCTCTCTCTGTGCTCCCTTTCTCTTCATTTAGATTTCCATTGGTCAGTTCTAGACCACTTCCCATACTCCTTTCTCCTACTTCATTTGTACTACTTCCTAATCCTCCGCGCTGGTGCTTTGATAGAGCCGACTGGCTTACTTTCACTTCACTCTCTACTATACCTATACCTCCACCCCCTTCCTGCCCATTTCAGATATGCTACAATGTTTTATAACCACGATCCCAAGAGCTGCCTATACAGCCATTCCTCGAACCTCAAGAACATAACCCAAATGTGTTCCATGGTGGAATTCTGATTGCACCAAAGCGCTTCACTTCAAACGAGCAGCCTGGAACAGCTATCGCTACAAACGAGGCACCCCTTACCAGCTATCAGTGTGTGGACCTATCAGCCCACACACTTTGACATACACACGCAATCTTTTTCATGCTTTGGCCTCTCTCTCTGCTCCCCTTCTCTACATTTAGATTTCCATTGGTCAGTTCTAGACCAATTTCCCTATAGTGACCCGTACTCCGTTCTCCTACTTCATATGTACCCCACTTCCTAATCCTCCACGCTGGTATCTCTACTATCCCTACCCTCCATCCCCATTTCAGATATGCTACAATGTTCCACTACAGTCCTAAGAGCTGACTCTACAGCCATTCCTCGAACCTCAAGACCTTATACGTCCAAGTATGTCTATGATGGAATTTTGATTGCAACAAAGTGCTTTGTTTAAGACGTGCAGCCTGAACAGTTATCACAACAAACGAGGCACCCCTAATCAGCTATCAGCCCTTATCTCCTGTAAAAGAGCATCCACCTGTCTTCGTCGTACAATCCGGAACTGTAAAATAAGTAGCTAGAGAAATTATGTTTCAGCTGTTTGGCGTCGGATCCATAAACTACCATCCAGCCCCCTATAATGCTCTTTTTTCTTCTGAACTCAACGCTGCAACACTCATGAAGGCCCTGACGGAATTCTCTATCGTATGCTCCGACACCTCCAATCTTCCTCTCTATCCTTCCTTAACTATTTTCAACCACATATGGACGTCAGGAAATTTTCCTTCTCATTGGCGAGATGCTCTTATCCTCCTCTTCTTGAAAACCAAATAAATTGGGTACCCTCCCCAAGATTACCGCTAACTAGATGCTTTTGCATACTAGAACACATGGTTAACTTCCGCTTAATGTGGTATCTTGAATCTCACAATCTTCTCTCTCCTTCTCAGTTTGGTTTCTGACCTGCCCGAAGTACAGCAGACCCCCTTGCCCATTTTGAGACATATATTACATCTGCATTTGCACACCATGAATCCATATTAGCCATATTCTTTGACCTAGAAAAAGCATATGATGCTCATAGCAGTATCATATTCTCCAACAATTGTCCCAGGCATACGCAGAAACATGGGTGTCTTCATAAAGTCTTTCCTATCCAAATGTACTTTCCAGGTCAAAATTGCCTCTTCCACATCATCATCCTTTCCTCAGTTCGAATGCGTCCCACAAGGCAGTGTGCTCAGCACCCCTTTATTCCTTCTTGCTGTTAATGATATTTTCTCAGTTCTACCAAAGGAGCCGGCATCACTATATATTGATGATTTAACCATCTACGCCTCTGGCATACCAGATCTCCGCCAATTCCTTCAGTCTGCAATATCATCAGTATCTTCATGTGCCCCTAACTATGGCTTTCGCTTTTCTACCTCCAAAATTTTCTCCATTATTTTTCTTGTGCATGTGTAGGTCCTCAACTTCCACTCTTCTTACATGACGCTCCACTCCAATACCGTTCCACTGGCAAATTCCTTGGCGTTATTTTTGACTCCAAAATGTCCTGGCAAGACCAAATCTTTTACATTAAAGAAAGAGCTCAACGACGCCTCTGAATCTTATAAACTCTTCCCCACATCTCCTTGAGTCAGATCGCAAAACTCGCCTCCATCTTCATGTTACTTGATCTCTCCACTCTAGATTATGGATGCCATATCTACTCCTCTGCCTCAACCTCTTTCTTGCTCACCTTGATACAATCCACACGCGGTCTCCGCTTAGCCCTAGGCGCCTTCCGCTCCTCTCCAGTTGAGAGCCTATATACTGGCATGCCATCCTCTCTCGACGTCGAGCCCTTCTCTCTCTCCGATGCTATGCTCGATTTCACCAATTTTCCCTTACCAAACTAACTATTCCACAATCCTTACTTCCTTCCTTTACTCTTCTCCACGTTTACCAACTCCTCTCCTACGCATGGATACCCTCCTCTCCCATTCCCCCTTCCCTCACTCCGACCTCTCCCACTTCTGTCCATTCCATTCCTCCATGGCTTATACCTAACCCCTGTATTTGCTCCTCAGTTTTCCCTGACCCACCAAAATCAGATATTCCCCCTCTATCCTTCTCACTCATTTCCTTGACCATGTCTCCATTCATTCCTCCAGCATTCATGTTTACACTGACGGTTCCAAATCCATCTCAGGAGCTGGATTCGCAGTAACATTCCCAAATTGCACTTTCAAATACACCCTCCCTCCTGAATCTAGTGTCCTTACTACAGAACTATATGCACTCCTTTTTGCCTTAAGACGCATATATTCATCCACCTCTTCCTCTTTTACTATTTTTACTGACTCCCGTAACTCTTTAACCCTCATAAAGTCAATGCACTCGACCAATCCCCTTGTCTGTAGATCCAGAACTGGTTGTTCTACTGTCCACACGCCATAAATCTGTCAGATTTTTCTGGGTGCCCAGCCATGTTGAACAGCCAGCCACGGATTATTACCCCCCACTTTAAGACCTTCAAGTCTCGCGCTAATAAATTCCATACTGTAAAACTATCAATCTCCTCTTGGTCAGCTCCATTTCACCGGAACAGACGTTGGGAGTCGGCTCTCGAACGCTTACGTATTGGCCACACCCGTCTAACACAATCCTATCTGATGTCACGTTCTGATCCGCCCCCATACCCCCTATGTAATGTTCCCCTTTCAGTGCCACACATTCTATTGTCCTGTCAGCTTTAGGCTGACAGCGACTTGCTCGCCTACCTTTTTGACTATGATGTAATAGCAGTACGGTGATATAGTGACACGCTCTTCTTTCCTGGGGCCGCCGTAATGCCTACACCAATATAGCCAAGATTAGTTTCCATAGACATGACCTTCCCATAAAGTTTATATTGGTGGAGTATCCTGCCCTGTCCGACTATATCGACCTCTTCCCCATCAATGTCAGAAGTAATGGCGTCTAGGCCATCCTACCAAGCACTGTCGCTCCACAGTCTGCTACCCTCTATTTGCCCATCCTGGCCATGATCGTTGTTTGTTCTGCACAGTCACTTGCACATGTCAATTGTAGTGGCGCCATAATGTATTTCATAGGAGCTGCCGTGCTTCCAAGCTCAAATCAATAGTTTTAGTAGCAGTTTTCAGATTCAAACTAAGCCTCACTCTACTCGAGTCCAGACAAAAGGCACGGCGACGATGTCTTTTCTCGTTGCCTTTTCTGTGTCCTTCGATCCGCCCCCAGTATCTCTCCCCCCTACCCTCCCCCCAATCCCATGCCCTTTGCTATCGTGGGGGTGGAGTGGTTGGGCATAGGAGACGGTGACTGAGACCCAATGTTGGGGGTCATCCTTGCCTTGGGCCTAAGCCTCGACTCAACTCTTTTCTTCTCTCCCTTTCCGTTTCCTTCTCTTCTTCATCCCCTTCTGCCAACTTCCTAGGGTGTAAGAGCCGTGCTGAAAGGATAAAAGCCTGTCTTCAAGCCAATCATGAACGGCCTCATGGAGCCATGGGCATGATGTTCCCTTGGTTATTCGCCTTGCCCTTATCCCTTATGGGGTAGACTGTTCCTTTTCCCCACTTATTTCAGGCTCACCATAGTTAATGAAGATTTTGTTTCCACGTTAAGGGCATTAAGGCTTGCCCCTTCGTTTACTAGCCTATCTAAATTTGACTTCTCTGGTTTCCCGACCCGCCTCTCCTTTGATCACA
>NW_020869904.1:80528-85528 GCF_003789085.1 Penaeus vannamei | reverse complement strand
TTCAAGGTGAACATTTTTGCCATGCATTGTACCTCTCAGCTGATTATTGTAAACAAAGTATCATTACGTGGCAAACACCACTGAGATTTGGCAAGAAAGAGAAGGCTGAATTAGCTGATTGAGAATATATTAATAGTTTGAAAAATGATGCAGATGATTTCTTTGTTATATCCATTAATGGCTAACAAGGCTATGAAGGTAACAAAATGTGTTGTAATGCAGACAGAAATACTTTTATGGCTTTAAGTTGGAAACTATATTATAGTTTCAGATTTTTTCAAGGTAAGTCCATATGCTGCTTACAATAAATGTCTGATTTTCACCCATTGAAACATTACCAGTGGCTGCCAACTTAAAGCCTGAGATATATATCTTTGCTTTGCACCACATTCATGTATCTTTGTTAGTCATTAATGGGTGGGTAATTCTTTACAATATGGATGCACTCACCAGAGACAAAGTCCATAACTCCACGTCAAATTATTTATCCATCAGTCTAAGTTGCCGTGACTGAGCATACCCTTCGGAAGGGTTGATGGGGAGCTCTGCCCCCCAACACCCCCGGGAAACATTGTCTTCACCTCGGAATGATGGCAAGATAGAGCTGAAACTCGGGAGCTCCGAGTGAAGTTAATCTACAGCAGTATTTAGCTACATTAAGAAAAAGAAAATCTTATTTTTGAGATGACTTGTGCTCTTAACCTGGAATAGATCATGATTTTTTCCCTCTTTTTGCGTATTATGAACGGGTAATACAAATCACAGAATGATAATTCTTCTCAGTAGTACATGTATATATACAGCTTTACCTCTTTTCTCCCAGTTCTTACATTGCTGAGCTTGAATATCAAGTCAAATTAAGCTGACATTACACAGCTGGTGAAAACACAGATGTTCACATATTCATCTCATTCATTTAAGGATGTTACCTGATATGCATAACTCATTACTATATTTCTGAAGTGTATAAGGATATTTAGACATAGTTAAAGTAAGCTGAAGAAATTAAATAGATTTATAGAATTATTGGATATTTCTTTAGTAGGCTATATGAAATCTTTGATTTTCTTAGTATTGATAGATCAGTGAAGTTCAAGACATATTTCTGTTACAGTTGAAAATTAATTATTTCAAATATAGATGTGATATCTGTGAGAGCCATTTTAATACTCACTGGATGGTGGATAAACAGATCAGCCTTTGGAAAAGTGCTACCTTTTGGTAAAAAAATGATTAAAAACTCAGTTTGTCTCTAGACAACCACCATTCAAAACTAACCTTGTGTCAACTGTCCAATTATATGTCAGGATGGTAGCAATAGCTCTTGCATGAACACAGCAGAAGTAGGAACACTGTGAGAGGTCATATTGATTGCAGTATGGCATATTTATTGGTGATAAACCCTAGATGTCGTCTTATCCTCTCAGAACATTTAAAGTAGATGCCTCTTTGCTCTTTGTTCTTGTGCTAGAGGCAACCCTAATTGCAATTGCATGTCATTCTTTACAGTTGGGCCTCAAGCTCATGCTAAGTTGTAATTTTTGATTTTATATGGTCATTTTGATGGTCTGTTTATATCTAAGTATATACAGGCAGCTAAGTGAAATTTAGCAGTAAATGTATCTGTGGCTAATGTGCTCAAGTCTTTGCATTGATTGATAACATTCTTGGTTCTAAAATTTATAGAGAATATGATAGATGTTAGGAAGTATCCAAGAGAAAAGAAGAGAGAAATAAATACATATGTAGAATATGCACACACAAACATAGAACTATGGATTATCTGAAATATTTTATTTAATGCTGGGTCCTCATTCACTGAAGTTTGCAAAAATGGGACACCAGCCTTTCCAGCTATGCATCAGACTTAAAACATTACAGTATGCAGGAGGAATCTCAGCCATAAATTTCCAGATTTGGTCTGCTTACTAGCTGAACATGATTAAGGACATCATAAGCCTGAAGTGATCTTTCCTTTCTCTATGTATATGTAGGCACTGTTACAACAGATGTGTTGAATGTGTAAATCTGGAGACTATTTCTGTAGCCTGACCCAGAGTAATTAAATGCATCTTTTTAGACAATATTTGCTCTAAGTACATTTAGATTAAGTGTAGTTTGGTCTTTTCCTGCATTTGTAAGAAATAGATCTCATTATAAAATTTGTTATGAATGGCTCTAGTATAACATTACTTTCATTTGTGATTATAATAAGGATTATGAAATCCCCCTGTTCATTTGCAATATATATTTTGTATATTTTTGAATGAACTATTATACTTCAGCATTTGAATTTGATTAGTATGAAATTCATATAAAATTTGGATGGCTTTGTGAATAGTAGTTAAGATTTAATTTTCTTGTATGATATTGTTTAAACAATATTTATTATGGAACCTTTTTTCATTGCTTCTGTGAAGTGAAGATAAAATTAAATAATGATTGCTGTGAGGGGAAGATTGCTTTTTTGCATATCTTAACAAATGTAATGTGTGAGGTGACTAATAGCCACTCACAAGAGAAATTAACACTTTTGGAAACTGGTTTGTAAAAAATAGGCCAGATGTTTTTAATGGTATGTTTAGATCATCTTGAGAAGTATTCTGAGTAATACTCCCGGGTAATGAGAAAAGATTTAGTGTATTGATCTTTAGACTTCACACAGCCTATCTAAGTTTTATGCATAAGAAGATTGTATATTCTTGAGGAAGAGAAATAACTTGACTTTTGTTTCTCAGATATGATGTGAGGCCATCTTCAGCGGTAGAACGTGAAGAAGGGTGAAGATTAAGAGAATAGCCGGTAAAACTTTGGTCCTGAGATTGTGAGATTGCGGAAGAGTGGTTTCAGTATTCAAATAATCTCCAGTGCTGTAGTTTTCCTGAGATTAGCATGCTGACTTTTGTATTCTGTATTTTTTACACAAAAAAAATTGCATTAAAAGTTTAAAGATTAAGTAACTGTATATAAAAATAATTGTTAGATAACAAGCTTACATTGTGAGAAACAACAAAGGATGATTTTCACTTGGTGGTGATGCAGTATTGCTAGATTTTCTGTATTTTATTGAATCTGTGCATGAAATTCTGAGAATGTCAAGTTTGAAAGAAAAGATCTTAACTGAAGCTTGGGAAGCCTCACAAGCAACTAGTCAGTATGGGGATGAGTTCTGCCAGGCACAAACCCAGAAACAATGTATAGTAATCCATGCAAACAGCAGACCCCACAAATGTACAGAATGTGGAAAAGCATTCTCTAGAAAATCTACACTGACTCAGCACTTTATGATTCACACTGGTGACAGGCCTCACAAATGCCATGAGTGTGGGAAGACTTTCACAAGGAAATTTAGCCTAACGCAGCATATGATGATCCATACAGGTTACAGAGTACACAAATGTGTTAAATGTGGTGAAGTGTTTCCTCAAAGAGCACACCTGATGCAGCATATGGTAATACATTCAGGTGACAAATTCTGTCAGTGCAACAAATGTGGAAACTTTGTGATGTTAAAGTCTAACTTAGCAGATCAAATATTGATACATACCAGCAATGGGCTTATTGAGTGCAATAAATGTGGAGAGGGGGTACCTGAAAAGGCAGCCCAGACGCCTGCTGTGATTGTCTTTACTGAAACTAGACCCCATAAATGCATTGAGTGTGGAAAAATTTTCTCAAGGAAATCCAGCTTAAATCAGCACAAGATGATCCATACAGGTGACAGACCTCACAAGTGCAATGAGTGTGGAAAAGCGTTCTCAAGAAAGTCAAGCTTGAATCAACACCTGATGATTCATACTGGTGAGACCCCCCACAAGTGCAATGAGTGTGGAAAGGAATTCACAAGGAAGTCCAGCTTGGTGGAACATGGAATGACTCATAAAGGTGTGCTAGCACATAGGTGCAATGAGTGTGGGAAAGCCTTTTCACGAAAATCAAGCCTGAAGCAGCACATGATGATACATGCAAATAATGAGCTTCACAAATGCATAGAGTGTGGTGAACAATTTTCCAAGAAGGGGCAGCTAAATGAACATATGGCAAAGCACAATGTTAACAAAGATGGTTCTGACAAAGACCTTATCATAGGTGTCGTAAGTAAAGAAAATACTGATTACACAAATGCAGAAGTTGTCAATGGTTACAGTATAATCTACACAACTGCAAGTGGGGAGAGTAGTAGTTCACGCTGGCTTAAAGTTGACCAAGAAGTGAAAGAGCAAACTGATTGGGAAAAAGCTTTCAGTAAAGGGCAGTATCACATAGAATACTTCAACAAACCTGAAATCGTGGAGACTCGACATTGTGATGGCAAAATGCTCTAGGTTGCTTGAAAAATGGAATGGAAATTATATTATAAGAATTGACTGTTGTTGGTAAATATATGTCGATGTGCTCAGCTGAAGTTTAGTTCTTGCAATATGTAGTAGAATAGCCTTAGTTTTGTATATTTCTTTTAAGATGATTATATATAACAATATTACCAAATGTCTATATGTCTATTTTATTTTTGTAAAAAACAACTCACTTTGGCTTTCTATAGATGTAAATTTATTTAAATATACTCAGACTCTCTAAAATCCTATTTTCAATACATGGAAGAAATAGTTAACTAAATATACAATAACTGCTGATTTGTTTTTTTATTACCTCTCATAGATGTTCAACAATTGCCTGTGGTTGTTTGAGGCCCTCTGCAGAAGGGGGACTTGGCTAACAGACCAGAAGGGTTAATTGATTTGATACTTCAAATTTCATGCGTCTTCTCTGTATTTATGATGAATATATTCCCATTCAGAAGTAGGATTGAAAGTCGTTCAGAATTTACCCGCAAACTTGGCTTTCTGGAATAAAGGGAAATTTTTTTTCTTATGTATGGGTGAACTCGTGAGGGGGGAGTACCAAACTTTTTTTTACATAATTGGAAAATGCAAATTATGATCTTCCAAGTCAAAAGAAAAGATGAAGGTTATGACTTAAATGGAAAACAAAAATGACTT
>NW_020869904.1:73028-75528 GCF_003789085.1 Penaeus vannamei | reverse complement strand
GCCATTGTGCTTAAAAAGAAAAGTCTTTAATCAATGCGTCCTCCCAGTTATGACCTATGGGTCAGAAACATGGACTACAACCAGGTTACTGGAGAGGAAACTAATAAGCGCCCAGAGAGGGATGGAAAGATCGATGATGGGAATTAGCCTGAGAGATCGGAAGAGGGCGACGTGGATCAGAGAACAGACGAAGGTAGAAGATATACTCAAGAGCATTAAAAAGAAGAAATGGCAATGGGCAGGGCATGTATGTCGGAGACAAGACGACAGATGGACAAAGAAAGTAACAGACTGGACTATAAATAACTTAAGGAGGCCAAGAGCCAGACCAATGACACGATGGCGCGACGAAATAGCGAAATTTGGGGGCCAAGACTGGAAACAAACATCGCAAGACAGGGAAACCTGGAAAAGAATGGGAGAGGCCTACGTCCTGCAGTGGATTGACTCAGGCTGATGATGATGATGATGATGATATATATATATATATATATATATATATATATATATATATATATATATATATAATATATATATATATATATATATAATGATTTGCCAACGTCAATTTATAAATTGCAAGAGAGAATTAAACCTGGGGAAAGGTAAGAAGAAATTGCTCTGGCAAGAATTGGCTCTCAAAATGACAATTCATTTTGAAGAAACGATTTCAGCCAAAGAAATTGCACAGGAAGTGGAAGGGTCTGCAGGATAGCTTTAAAAAAGCTAAGGCCAACAACGAAATGTCGGGGAGATTTGTATTTTGCTGAAATGAGGGAACTGATATGGGTCAGCATGACACTGACTTCCCAGTCACAGCCACAGCTCAGGGGATTCAGATTCATCGCCCTGATGAATTGGGCGAGGAAGTGGATGACCCTGAGCCTGTGGCTAGTGCTGACCCCATACCAGGACCCTCACATCAGCACCACCAGCTAGCAGGCCGAGGAAAAGGCAACGAAACTCGGAGTCTGAGCGCATAACATATTTACGAGAGAGTGATGAACGTCACAATGCAATTCTCCGAGAAATCTTAGACCAGATGAAAAAGGCCGAGGAACCACAACCCAACTGCATTCGGACTTAATTAGAAAAATAGCACACTTTTAATTTATTTATCTTTTTTTTCCATTTTAAAGAACAACTGTGATATAGATATAGATATATGGATTCTATATTTTTTTTTTTTTTTTTTTTTTTTTTTTTGAAATTCAAAGTTTCCTTATTTGTTGTAGTCCATTTTATTACCATTGTTGTTGTGATCATTATCATTATTATTTTATTATTATTATTATTGTTATTATTATTATTACTATTATTATTATTGCTATCATTACTATTATTAATAATATTAATATTAATTTTTTGTTATTATCATTATTATTAATTATTAATGGTGAAGTGAATTTTGCTGCTTTCAAGCGTAAATTTGATATTTCCTTTTTATATTGTTTGTACTGAAAGCCAAAGTTTGTTTTCCTTTTTGTGATAAGATGTAAGGAACCAGTCATTCCCTTTCCATTAATTTTATATAGAGTAACAAGAATATGCTTTTTATTTTGGGAAAAGTATAATTTTTTTTTATGTACAAATTGCATATGATTTTAATTTCATAAGGAAACTGATGTGGAAATGAAATAAAAATCATTCTGTGGTTTAGAAACATCAATGGAATGATTTATTATATTGGCATGTAAAACAAGTATATACTGAATATGTTTTGTTAATAATACTAATTTTGGGGGGAGGTGTGCGTGTGTATTGTATATGTATTTTTTTTTTTTTTTTTTTTTTTTTTTTAATGAAATGGATTGTGTATTTTTTTTTTTTTTTTTTTTTGAGTTTGCTATGTAACTATATATTGAAATCAAGAATCTGTGATAAAACATGGTGCTCTATATAAAATGTATTCTCAGGTTGTCTTGTGATAATAAGGTTAAGAAATGTCTTTTAATAAAAAAAGATAATAAATAAATAAATAAATACAATGTTTATTGTAAGAGAGATCCCTTTTTTGTATTGTACAATTTAAACTTTTTTGTATAAATGAGTTGTATAAGTTGAAATATATATATTCATATATATTTAATATCTTAGTTAATATAGAAATGGAAATATAGATTTTGTGATAAAAACCGTTGCCCAATATAGAATAATTCTCAGGTTGTCTTGTGATAATAAGATTATGATATTCCTATATACGGAGTCTATTTACAATAAAAGATAATCATATTTTCATATAAGAAATGTATATTTACATTATAGTCAAATATGTTACTGTTAATGTCTTATTGAATAAGTGTCTTTGAAGTAGAGATATATAATGCTTGTCTTATGAGTAGAGATAATATATAATGCTTGTCCACATCTTGCAATTCATGTCCAAATGGAGGTAGAGATTGTGATATAAATAGGTGCTCAATATAAAGTGTATTCTCAGGTTGTCTATTTACAATAATAAATATATATTAACAAAAAAAATGATTATATTTTCCATACA
>NW_020869904.1:47500-52500 GCF_003789085.1 Penaeus vannamei | reverse complement strand
AACACCGATGATAATAACAATAATGATAATAACGAAAATTATAATGATGATAAGGATAATTATTGTTATTGGTATCATTATCAATAGTATTAGTATTATCATCATTATCAATGTTATCATCATTATCATCATTATTATCATCATTATCATTATCATCATTATTATCACTGTTCTCATTATCATTACAACTGTTATCATCATCATTATTAATGTAAACATTATTATCATCATTCTCAATATTATCACGATAATGATGATGATGATGATAATAATAATAATAATCATATCAATGATAACAATAATGGTAATAATAATAATAATGAAAATAATCATAATGATAATGTTGATGATAATGATGATGATAATAATAATAGTGATAATAATAATAATAATGATAATGATAATAATAATAATAATAATAATAATATAAGACAATGATAATAATAAGGGTAATAGTAATAATAAAAGTGATAGTAGTAATGATAATGATAACAATAATAATGCTGACGAAAATGATAATAATGATGATGATGATGATAATCATACTGATGATGATATCGACAATAATGATAATGGTGATAACAATAAGGATAATACCTATGGGAAAATTCCACGACAGAAAAAATAATAACTACTCGTCTCTCCTTCTTTCATCGTTCATCTTATAACACCTTTCGCTTTCTAACTCCCTTGTTTATCCTTTCTATCTCCCTTTTCCTTCCCCCCTCCCTTTCTCTCTACTTCTTCCTCTCCCTTTCCTGTTCTACCACTCCCTCCCACCCCTAAATCTTCCTTAAATTCACTCCTTCCCTCCCACTTTCTTTCCTCTCCCTTCCCCTCCCACTCCTAAATCTTCCTTAAATTCTCTCCTTCCCTCCTACTTCACCCCTTTCATCTGCCCCTTCCTAATTCCTTCTTCTTCCACCTTGAATTTGCTCTTTCGTTTCTTTAACCCTTTCACTCCGCTATTACATGTACTGAAAAATTCTAATGTGGTAATTGTGGAGATCCTCGTCAGTCTGGCTCTGATTACCGCAACAGCGTAAAGAAGGAGTCATTGCATAAAGTGAACAAAAAGGAACTGAGACATTAAAAATAAGTGTAACAAACGTCAAATGAACCAAAGGAGAACAAGAGAAAACATGAAGGAACTGACACAAGGAGACTGAGAGACAAGGGAACATATTACAAATGAACAAACAAAAAAAAAGGAGAACAAAGAAAACAATGAAAAAGGGACAACAAAGGAACAAATCAAAGTGAACATGATAAACAAAAAACATCAAGTGAACAAAAGTGAGACTTGAGAATTATGAGTGAACAAAAGATGAAGTTGACCGAAAGAAATACCGAGGATGAGAACTGGGTGTTGTGCGTCTTTAAGACTAGAAGTAAGCGTTTTCGCGTCATTAACTCTTAAGACCGTAAGTACTTTAATCCTAATCCACCGTGTCCGTACCGAAGACGACACTCTCCGCTGCCAGACGGCGCGACAATAATGTTCAGTAAAAACTGTCGTACTCACTATTCTATCACACCACCGTTATATTATGTAAACATTTCGGAGAGAAGAGAAATGTCGCGCGTGAAATTCGCCTCTTTGGGAGATTTCATGTTTTTGTTTTTTCTTTGTAAGTGTGTTTTTTGGTAATCATATTTAAGAAACTATTTAGAAAACTCTTAGGTTTCAAAATATCTATTATACTGAATGTGTATTTCATGAAACTGAGACTCTTACTAAGTTTCATAATGCTAATTATCTTATTCATTTTATCTCTGCACTGTTTGCCTCTAATTCTTTAAAGTGTTCTGTAAATAATAATATAAACTTCTCAGATGCTTCTGAAGACCACCTTTTCCTTCCCTTCATCCCAGGCTTACCTACATGATTGAAGACAAGGCATTAAAAACCTATTCATATTCTTAATCAATATTATATGCTCTCAATGTTCCCAAAATTGAAACTAAGACTAGCATCATATCGAAGTAAGAAAGTTCGTACCTCTATTTTCTGTACACATTTCCTCAGATTATCTGTTTCAATATGATTAGTTTGTAATCTTAAGTTAATGGACTGTCTCTTAAAATTTCTATCAATTTTCAATTTCTGTATGATGTCTCGTGGTCGTGTATTTTCGGTATAGTTTTAAAAAATCTATTTGTTGAGGAATTTGTCTTTTTATTGCTGTTCTGTTTTTTCAAACGTCCTGTGTCTTTTTCACACATACTGAAATGTGGGAAATTATATCAAATATCCTAAGCAACCATGAATGTTGAAAAAGTATTTATAAAACGTTTCAAGATTTTGCTCTCCACACTAATGCTACTTGTGGTTTGGAGCACACTCATACCTTGCAATAAAATGCTATTATAATCAGAGATATCATGAATGTGGTAGATATTTAGAACATGACTTGGTTAAATGCAATTTTGCAGTCAGACACTGCATTGTTAAAATTTTTCTGACAACTGATATTCATTTTTTATAGATTAGAGAAAAGGTGATTGTTATAGAAAGTTGTAGTCAGTTACTCAAGATGCAGTTTGATCTTAATATGATAATTACGAGGCACAAGTAGGCTTACTATAAGGGAAACATGATTATTTATAAATATTCTATTTTTTCATGATAACTATCTTATATTATATAGTAGTAAAATGGGTAACGAAACTGCTCTAACAACTATAAAAACAAATCTTTATTTCAATGACACAAGTACAAAAATGACATTCACCAATTAATATCCATCGCGCAGTTTCCTCGGACAGCTCTTTGCTGCGTTGAATCGTGTTGGAGGGAAATATGTTTTCTTCAGGATGCTGTTCAGAGGTCCATAGAAAACTATACTTGTTAATTTTGTAGTAAAGTAGTTGAGAAATACTCAGCACAAAATTCTTCTTTAAAACACTGGTTCATATTTGATTTAAAACGTCAACTTGTTTGCCCTTGACCACATAATTTTTGTTTCACTAACCTGGAAATATGAGTTCCATGCCCGCAGCCTCTGAACTTCAAAGATTCCTCGTGGATTATATTGATTTTTATATTCATTTTAAGTTATTTCCTTTATCAGAATATTTGGTCATTTGTGTAAATATATACGATTTCATTTTCACAATAAATACTAAGTATGAAAATTTTAAGACGATCGATGTTATTGCCGAAAATAAGTCTGAATGGCAACTCAAGCGATGGCACCATGAAGTTCATGACGGACACGTGACGTAACAGTACATGATTGGTGGGATTAACTTGTCCCTTCTGCGCATGTGCTGGATTAAAAAATGAGCTTAATATTAAAGCCTGGCCCAGAGGTGCATTAAAAGTTGATCCTGGACGCTGCCAACGCGCATGCGCACTAGAGATCTGGATTAAACTTTCATACTGGATTAACTTTTATGGCACGCACAGAAGACGCCCTTTGACGCAAAAGCTAGATACTTCCCATGCTGTAGCTGGAACGCCAATTTACCCAAGTGTAAGAAATGTTAGTCAACAACTAAACTGGTCTACGGAATGGATGAATAAATCCAGCGTGAACACCGAAGTCAACAGCTTGCAGCTTAAGACAAAAAAAAAAAAAAACTGCTGAACTTAATCAAATTACCATATAGATTAATATGAAAGTTTATCAGACAACTAAACTGGTCAAATCCAGCGGAAGTCAGCCAGTCGCCTTAACAGGAGTGCTTTGCTTCGGCATTTGCGCCCGGAAGCTAGCAGCATTAGGCAAGGTCTATATAAGTATATATAGACCTTGGCATTAGGCACCTCACCATGAGACTCCACGACCTCATATACCTCCTTAGGGACCCACATTTACCATCGCGGGTGCTTGGCTTCCGTCAGCCAGGGCCAGGGTACCGGAGGCGGAGGTACGTCAGAGGCTCAGAGAGATCCTTATTAAACATCTTCCTTTTTCATATACATATCGACGGCTCCAAGACAAATGAGTGTCTGGGTGCGGATGCATGGTCGACTGAGTTTCAGACTGCCGAATCATACATCAATTTTTATTTTATTTTCATTATTTTTTGCAATTCATAAAGCTTCACCTAAGTTCACCTAAAGTCATCAAATATTTGAAACTACTAAAATTGAACTGCAGGGTAACATCATTCGTAAGCTACATAGTACCAACAAATCAATCAAGCCAATATGGGTACCAGGCCACTCTAGTACAATGAGCAGGCTGACAAATTATGCTGCGGTCGGAACTGCTCGTCTTGCTCGTCCAGACATCTTGTCCAGGACCAGCAGGACAAGTGGGCCGCGTTCGGAACCTCCAAGACCCTTTCTGCCCAGAATGCAACCAGCTCACTTTTTTTATCAAACCGGTGTCTTTATTTTACACGCTGCATAGGCTTTGTAACTCCTTTGATGCATATTTAACTTACCTGCGACTGACAAACACAAAAATATCCTTTGATAACACTAATAAAGGGTCATAAAATTACCCACCAATATCTTGTGGTTACCTGCAACTGTCAATGTTTACATACAAAACCTATTGTGCCGTCATCTCGTCCTGCTCGCCCACCTTCGCAGGAGGGCGAGTTGGACGAGCTAGACTACTTGTCCGGGGTGAGATAGTGGAGGTTCGGAACGGTCAAAACATCTCGTCCAACTGGCCTGGACGAGATAGACGAGCAGTTCCGAACGCACCATTAGTCCGCAGAGATCTAAGGTGTTTTGTTTCCTTAATAAAAACAAAAATCCATCTCCTGTGGCAAAGTGAGCCGGCCAACCTGCAGTAATAACCACGGAACCACAATAGAAGGGTGGAACACAGCCCATAAAAAAAAAAAAAAAAAAACATGGGAGGAGGTGGTGTTGGCCTAAAATAACACACTCTAGGTCAGGGTTTCCCATTTCGGGGTGCTCGCACTCCCTGGGGGCGTGAGAAGTGTCCATCTTGAAGACAAGCAATTCATCTATTTATTACTCATAATCAAGAAACAGGAAGAAAAGAGCCACTGAATTGAAAATTCATTTATAT
>NW_020869904.1:37500-40000 GCF_003789085.1 Penaeus vannamei | reverse complement strand
CTTCAACATTCAATACCGTATAGGTGATCTGTATTGTTTCGTTCTTTTTTGAATAAGTGAGTTTGTGTTGCACTTTACTCTAAGCATGTGATGTCATATGTATATACTGCATGAATGTCTATGTTCATGTTATTTGCATTGTAAAAAAAAGGTCATGATTAGAAAAGAAAATATGAGTTTGGGATATGATGATGATATAGCAATATTATGAGAATTATTATACTGAGAACTTGTGTATTACAGATGGTTTGTTATAGTTTCTTCAAAATAATCCCTCAGTATTTGTTGCCATGATCTTACATTGCATGATGAAATCAAATGAATGAATTGTTAAATACAGGAATAGATTATATTGATGTCTCCATTCTGTAACCTTTTGCAAAGATCGGCATAAATATCAGCAAAACGCAATGTGGACTATTATAGTTGTGAGGCCTTGGTATTTGTAAGACTTCAAAACACAGTTTCTTCTTGTCTCCTCATATGTCTATGTCACAAATGGGCTCATTGTGTATAGACTTACTTGATTACTGAAGACATTCAGTGAACATTTGAGGTATTATATTATGTTGATTTCATACTCTGTAGTATTCTAGGATTCCTTAAATGAACTGCCACAGGAGATATATGAAAGAATAAGAGATGAGATTATGAATCAGTTGCTTTGGAAATCTTGTCAAAGATACTGAGATTGCATCAGTGCACAGAAAAAAACATAAAATTTGTCCTTTGAAAGATTTTTTTCAGCATTATGCAATACTTGCAAAAGTAAAACAATGTAAAGCCAAGTGTTCCTGAAAATTTGATTGTGAATATCATTCTTAACAGAAATAAGTGTAAGTGATTTTGTTTGCATATCAATCTAGCTAATTAAACATGATTAATAACTTTTCATCAGAATGCATTTGAACACAGAAATAATAACATAGATCAATAAATGCAAACATAAAAATTATTTTTGGAAATAACCTTTGATAATTAAGGTTTCATTTTTTCTTATATTACATTTCTTTTTCTTTTTCTTTTTTCAAAGAAAAAATTGGCATGAACTTCTGTTGATACTGCTGTGTAATCCAACTGTCAAGATCCTTTTGCTATTCATGGAATCTTAGAGATGTACAGTTTTAATAGGCTAGAGCCCTTCTCCTTCAAGCTATAAGTAGGGTCTGATTTTTCAAATTTCACGAAGGTAAATTTCAGTCTTTAAAGTTTCAGGAGAGGGGATGCAAGGGGAAAAGTGGAGAGGATGGAATAATGGATAAGGCTGAAGAAAAATATGTTAGGCAAAGCAAGATTTATTAGCTTAGAATCATTATGCCTCATTCACAACATATAAGGAGGTAAGAAATCAGCCAAATATTTATGAATTGCTTGCAGCTAGGTTTACTACATTCCATTCACATGAAAAGAAAAGGTACCTCGTGGTCATCATTCACAGCAAAGATATTTGGTGTTGATATTGGTGAAGTTATTTCCAAAGATGATTCTTATGTTTTCCTTCATAAATTACTAACAATGGGAAATGAAAGCCAAATTGTATGCAGATCATTGTACATAGAGGAATTTACATTGAAATCTCCTGCATTACAGAAAGAAGAAATAGTTTCCTTTGCTTTTCGGGTAGGTAAACTTTCCCAAGAAATTGGACTTGGTTGCATGATTTCATTTCTTTTTCAGCTTCATAATATTTTTACCAATCTTCTTTTATATTTCCTTAATATCTTATCATCATTATCTTTTTTTTCTCTACTTATCTTTTATCTTCTCAATGTGGGCTTATTAAAGATGAGTCATTTTATGTCTGTTTTGTGTGATATTTTTTCCCTATAATGCACACTTCTAATATAGGCTGGTATGATAAAGCATGTTATTTTTACTTACCCATTAAATTAGTTATTGATATGAGATATGCAACAAATTTGGTGACATTTGTTTGCCTGATGATTAACAAACCAGAGTACATGTTTTTGTTTTTTGTTTTTCTTTCCTTCTTTTTTTTTCTTTTTTTCCTTTTTTTTCTCTTTTTTTTTTTTTTCTTTTTTTTGTGCATGTGTGTGTGTGAAATTTCAGCAGACATTTTCAAAATGGAGTGGAAAAAAGTTAGTGAAAGCATCAGCTTGCATGGAATATGTTGCAAAGATAAGCTTACGGCAGTCATTTACTTCTATATATCCTGTGTCCTTAGTTAGACCCAGAAAGAATGAAAATATTTAGCTTTTTATTTACTATGTAACAGGCACAGCTGTATATAATGGTGCATGTTAACAGTCTTTTGATATGCTTTTTCTTTTGTTTGTTATAAATTTTTTATATCTTTTCCATTACAGCTTTCAGCATTTAATAAGATTGTTGCCTTGAAGACATTATAGCTCCATATTTCTGTGAACAGAACAAAAGATAAAGCTTCGGAGTCATTGTAAAATTGACCTACAATTTTGATGTTATGAAGCTGTGCATGTATGTATGTGGGTACATTCATGTGTGCGTGTTTTGTGTATGT
>NW_020869904.1:15000-25000 GCF_003789085.1 Penaeus vannamei | reverse complement strand
CATACATTCATACATGTATATTTATATGCACATATATATGTATACATGTAATAATGATAATGATAATAATGATATTATTATTATTATTATTATTATTATTATATTATTACTTGTTTATATATGTAAATGTATGTGTATGTGTGTGTTTGTGTGCTCAATATATATTGTATATATATACACCTATATATATGTATGTGTGTTCGTGTACATATGTATAGGTACTTATTAATGGCCCTCAGTTTCGGCAGGGGCGCCAGGGTTAGTGTCAGAACAGCGGAAAGAGGGTGGGTGGCTCGGCGGTTTCGTCTGATCCTCGCGAGACAGACAGACCGACAGACATCATGACAGACAGGTGTATATCATGACCAGAGGCAAATCCCCCCTTGGTTATGGTGGTATTTGCATATTCCTTTTTTTTTTCTTTTTTCTTTTTCTTTTTTCTTTCTATCGCAAGGACAAGTCTCTCGCTCGGACATGTGACGCCTCGCGGGAACTGTGCTGGAAGTAAGCTTGTTATGGACTCTCGGGTCACGTTGGAGTGTGTAGGTCTGTGTAGTAGAGTGTGCGAATGTGCGTGTGTGTGATTATGTGATTTTTATTTGTGTAGGTCAGGAAAGATGCACTCACACGCACACAGGTAATGTAAACGGTTTATCGAAGCATGTATTATATTTTATAATTATCTCTTTATTATAAAATATGATTTTATTGTTTCTTTTATCATTTTTACTCTGATTACCCCCATTCCGACTACCCCTCTGCCATTCGTCTTTGCCTGACCCGCCGCCCGGCCCTCCCGCCCACAGAGCAGGTGGCGGAGATCCGGTTCACCGAGGTGGAGCTGAGCGAGCTGCGACACGTGCTGGGCGTGCCGCCGTGCATCGTGGTGGGCGGGCAGGACGCGTACGGCAAGGTGCTGGTGGTGACGCGCCTGCTGGCCGAGCAGGTGCTGCCCATCGTGCCCCGCCTGACGCCCGGCCGCGCGTGGCGCCCCGTCCGCCTCAAGCACTCGCACGCCCGCACCGTCTGCCTCGCCCTCCCCGACCATGGCCCGCACGCCGAGGCCGGCTACGAGCTCGTGCACTCCCTCCACGCCCACGCGCGCCCGTGGGGCACCGTGCCGCGCGCCGACGTCGAGCTGGACCAGCGGGCCATGCAGGTGGGTGGCGTTATACTCAGGAGTGTCCGTTATTACAGGTTGATTTACATTGTCGGAACCATAACGATGTATTGATTGGGAAATCGCCAGCATTAACACATGATTGCCTGCAGTTTCATATCACTCGGCCATTATTCTTCATCATCCTAATTGCTACCACCATTACCTTGATGTCCGTCCCGCTTTCACACGGCCTCTAATCGCCGACCCCCCGTTGCTCGCCACAGGACCCCGTGGTGGGGAGCGCCATGCTGGAGGTGGGCCTCCCGCACCCGCTGCTGAAGGAGGGCGTGCAGGTGGTCATGACGCCCACCGTGCCCCACAATCGCGCCCTCAACACGTCCACCGAGTTCCTGAGGGCGCTGTTGCCCGAGGTGCTGCCCATCATCGTCTACGCCATCTCGCGGGACGACCTCTCCGACGCCGTGAGTGTTCGCTTCCCTTATGCGTTGCTGTTGGGTGTGGCGGTTCGCGAGGCTGTGTTATGTGTGCGTGTGGATGTATGTTGCGGGGAAGTGGATGTGTGTGTGGGAAGTGTGTCCAATTTTGTCAGGTCTTACTGGAATCCGTTGATAATATTCAAATTTTTAAGGCCGAATTTGATTTATTCTTCCGTCTTTCTCTCTCTGTCAGTCTGTCTACCTATCTATCATCTGTCTTTGTATCCAGTGTCTATATTCATCCTTATCTATCAATCTATCTATATTTATTTATCGTGGCCTCACAAGCGCACCAAGATGTGGACTTGTGCAACATAGTGTCATCCTACACTAAGACGTCTATACATAGTCGAATCGTACGTTTTGCCGTCAAATGAAGCGGGATCGTTGGAAGAGTAAGCATGGGAAGTCAGAGAGCCGGAGAAAAGGGGGAAACGGTAGCAAAAAACCGGCCCTTGTCATCGGATACGCTGAAAATAGGGCTTTGATATTCCGACGTCGAAGTGGCGCTCTGCTCTCTTCCCCTCCTGCTCTACCTCCCTTCTTTCTTTGCGTTCTCTCGCTGACCTTTTTTTCTCTCTTTTTTTTTCTCGTTGGCCTTTTTCCCTTCTTTCTTTGCCTTTCTTTTTCGCTGACCTTTCTCTTTTTCTGTGCTCTCTCGTTAGCTTTTCTTTCTCCCTTACTTTCACTCTATTTTTATTTTTATTTCGAGCTTTCCTTCCTGGTATGATCACGTTTCATCCTCGGTTTTGATGTTGCTCTTTATACTCTGCTTCTCGTATTTTGTGGAAGCTTTAATACCGATTGCGTATTTTGTTATTTTCGTTTCATCTGTTTCGTCCACTGTACTTTTAGTGCTTTTTCCTATCGTAAAGAAAGGAAGGTGTGATAAGCAGTGAGTCAGAGTCAAAAAAAAAAAAATGTAGAGTGACGGCATGACGTGCTTAAAAGTTAAAAATAGATAAATACGTAAATAAATAAATAAATCAGTGGATCCCATTTTTTTTTTCATTAGGTGCCCCTCCCCCTGATAATCTCCATGGCCCTTTTCAGTGACTGCCATCTTTTCAGATTCAGTTATTAATAGTCATGAATAATGTAATGGTGTCAGTAGCTATAGGACATGAACACTTTATGGAAAGATTGCAGTTTGTTGATATGTGAGAGATAATTGCATGTAGATACCGAGACAAGCTTTAATTCGACTTCAAAATTTGCATATTGCTCCACGGCCCCCCAGAATGTACCCAGTGACTGACCCCTAGTTTGGGAAACCGTGGCTTAGACGAAATGCGATGGATATTAAATGGGACACCTCACGAAACAACTTGCTCGAGTGACTCCTGGCGCTGTACTAGGGACATACGACCGGTTTGTTAGAATTGTGCGAGGCCAGACCCAAAGAATATTCGTATACTTATCATGCATAAATGAGAATAAATAAATGCATATTTATCAGTCTAGACATGCATATCAACCTGGCAAATAGGTTATTAAATGTATATCTATCATATAAAGAGACAGATATGCCTATATTTCTGCATCTGTGTCTATGAAAATTCATTGGGTCGGGCCTGGCACAATTTTAACAAACCGGCTGATAGTTTGGATTCCAATGTCCAGTCGAGGGGTCCGTGTAGTCCTACCCTAGAGGAGGGGGTGGGGGGGGGGGTAGGCGAAGGACTTCCATGCATATACGATTAGATATTTTAGCGGTTTATGTAAGTCAGCGGAAGGGAGGGAGGAGCAAGAGGAGGAGAGGGAGGGGAAGGAGGAGGAGCAGAGGGAGGGGGAGGAGGAGGAGGAGAGGGAGCGTGAGGGGGAGAGCGAGGGGGATTAGGTGGAGGAGTGGGAGGGGAGATGGAGGAGAGGAGAGAGGGGAGGGAAGAGAGGAAATAGACACAAACAAATGAGGGAGAGACGAGCTTGACCTCCGACGAAGGACAAGAAGCCATAAACAAGAGAGGAGGAGGAGTGAAGGTGAAGGGGAGAGGGAGAGGGAGAGCAAGAAAAGTGATTGAGAAAAAAGGCGAAGGGCTTTGCTTAAAAAAAAGAAAGAAAAAAAATGGAAGAGGAAACAGAGAAAAAGAAATCGAGACAGACAGAGGGAGACAAAGAGTGAGAGATAAGAGAGAAAATGAAAGGAAGAGAGTGGGGAATAGGGGGGTGAGAAGATCGCTAGCGGGACGATAAGAATTTAAGAATTACAATGAGAATTCCACGAAAACATAAGAATGGCACCGGAAGGACGAGAGGGGGCGTGGGGAGTTAGCAACAAGAATAGGCCTACCTGGAAGAACCGCGTAGATTACATGGGTGAGTTTGTGGTTTGGAGGGGGGTGGGGGTGGTAGTGGATGGGGGACAGGAGGGGGGGGAGTTTCGTGCAAGGGCAGGGCGAGGAGAAGGGTGGGTAGAGGGGGTGAAGGGGGTAGTGATAATGGTGATGGTGACGAGGAGGAGGAGGAGGAAGTAGAAGTAGAAGAGAAAAAGAGGAAGAATGAATAGAAGAAGACGAAGAGAGAAAGAGGAAGAAAAAGGAGAAGAATAAGGAGAAAAAAGAAGAGAAAAATAGGAAGAAGAAGAAAAGAAGAGAAAAAAGAAGAAGAAGAAAAAGAGAAAAAGAGGAAGACGAAGAAGAGGAGGAGGACAAGAATCTCGAACAGCGATTAGACATTATGTGAATCGACTATGTGCAAGAACATGATTCTGTGAAAGCTTGAAAATTCAGTGTTAGTGATGCAGCATGTTAAGACAAACACACGAGCATTTATGGAGATAAAATAATCAGCTTTTTTTGCGAGATTGTGAAAATGATGAATACGTCCGTGAACCATTGCTGTGTGTGTGTGTGTGTGTGTGTGTGTGTGTGCGGTGTGTGTGTGTGGTGTGTGCGTGTGCGTGTGTGTGCGCGCGTATTGCGTATTACAGATATACAGAGTTTTCTTTTCAGTCAACTTGTTTTTTTATGCGTCTCGAATGACAGCCACAAAGATCTGTTTCGTCCTGTTGATAATGTCGTGTATTTGTTTGCATTGTTGAATTTGTTTGATTTTTTCCCCAAATGGTATTGATTAGCGAAAATTAAGATAAAGTAAAAAATAATGAAGTCAGTGGAATTTTCAGCAAGTAAAAAATAATGAAGTCAGTGGAGTAAAAAATAATGAAGTTGGAATTTTTCAGCAAGTCTGGAATGTCGTAGTAACAAAATAATCGTACTCAGATTAGACATTGGTCGCTCAATTGTTTGTCAGTTGACCAAATGGGTAAATAACGACAACAATCACCCGAGTTCATACACATACAATCACCGGCGGGTTGTTTACACAGTGTGCAGAGGAAGTTACGAACGTTATCTCGGCGGCCGGTGATGTAAAACAGCGGTAAGCGAGATAATAACTGTGTTGATGTGATGCTGTTGCCCCATTCTTCGCCTCTCTCTGTCCGCTGTCACGCTTTCGATGATGTCATCAGTGGCACGCGAAAGAGCGATGTCTGAGCGAATGCAGGGGCGGGAAGGCTGGTCAGCGGGCGAAGGTGTCAAGAGCCCACGGAAAGGTCAGGCATTCCCGCACGCACGGCCGTTGCATATGCACACGCACACGTTGGCGCTCAGACACTCAAACGCGCGTGGGTGGGCGATTGAAGAGGAGTAAGTGGGGGCTATACAGATACGGGTGTTTGCATACGCGCGTAACATTTATTTGGCTTACGGGTGTGTGCGTGTGTGTGTGTGTGTGTGTGTGTGTGTGTGTGTGTGTGTGTGTGTGTGTGTGTGTGTGTGTGTGTGTGTGTGCACATACGTACATACATACATATATGTGAGTGAGTGTATGTGTGTCTGTGTCTGTGTACATATATGTATATAGATATATACATACACACACACTCTCACACCCACCCACACACACGTGTATGTGTGTGTGCACATATATTCACTTACATCTGCGTTTCTGTTTATTCTTATGTACACCTGCATCGCAATCTTTTTCCATAAAGGGAAAAACAACATCAGATGCAAAAACACCATTGTCAAAGAGAGCGAGAGACAGACAGACAGGGAGAGAGAGAAAAAAAAAGAAAAGAGAGATAATAGAGAGAGAGAGAGAGAGAGAGAGAGAGAGAGAGTGTGTGTGTGTGTGTGTGTGTGTGTGTGTGTGTGTGTGTGTGTTTTAAACGCATTTAGTGCTTTTGACGTTGCCGGCCATTCGGGTCGGGCTCTGTCTGTTGCCGCTATTGCGAATGGTTTATATACTATAGATGGATAGATAGGTATGATATGCATTTTGATAGATGAGAAAACGTAAAGCCATATTAGCATCAGTAACATGGAAGGAAGCGCCCCCAGAGCTTTCTATAATCTCTTTGCCCGCCCATTTAGACGACAGCAAACTCAAAAAAGGGCGTTGAGTGGACTTTATGGGAGATTAAAAGAAAATACAACCCCACCTCGTGTCAGATAACGGAAAGGATAGATCGTGCAGGTCAGCGGGTGCCCTGCATGCCATCCCTCTTGCAGTTCGGCATTAGCGGATTAGTTCGAGGAAAATACCAACTCAGGGCTGTTCTATGGGAGAGGGAGAACCATCTTGCATCTCCTTTCGGATTACGAATGGATTGGCCAGCTGCGCCAGGGCTCTCCCCACGTCGACAGATCATCGCACGCACTACGATTTTGGAAGCTGCGACGTTCCCGTGGGTTCGAGCGCACAGAACGAGCGGAAGAGAGTGATCGGAGAAAGGAAGTGGTAGTTGCATGGTTCGGGTCGTTCTCATGGCGGAGATGGGTCTCACTCCGGTGATTTTCGAATGATGAAACTGTCCTCTTTGTGAACAGGGGGAAATATAAAGGGGAATTTGACCGGTTTTCACCACCATGGCAGCTATAAGGAGGCGATGTAAAGGGCTATCTGGTGTCACCCTCCATGTCATTCAAAGAACACGCTAGCATTATGATATTCCCTTAAGGAAGACGAACTCAAAATCATCCTAAGAAAAGATTATAAGCATCTGCCGTGTATATCGTTCATGGTACTCTCAGATTTGTGACCGATCTGGAGTCCCCATGCACATCCCTCTTGGGTAAATCTTGAGGTAGGGTTAAAACGGTATTGTGAAGGGATGGCATGGATTTTGAGAATGACGTTGAATTATCTGAACAATTGTATTTTATCTTTACTATCTGTCATAAGGATGATCTTCATTGGATTATAAGTACTCGTAAATTTGGAATCGAAACGTAACGTGGCGGATCTGTTACTTTTGGAGTTTCATAACAGTTCCATGTGTTCCTAAGCAAAGGGTAGACTCTCGCACAAGAATCTATAAATCTATAGCCTTCGAGGTATATATTTAAGGCAGAAATCATTTTTGGGACCCCTCTCTAGATAAACTATAGACAGATAGGTATGTAGTAAAAAAAAAAAAATATATATATATATATATATATATATATATATATATATATATATATATAATGCATATATATATGTACAGTAAGTGGGGGCTCTACAGATACGGGTGTTTGCATACGCGCGTAACATTTATTTGGCTTACGGGTGTGTGTGTGTGTGTGTGTGTGTGTGTGTGGATAGATTGAATTGATTGATACAGTAGATGCAGATATAGATATATATGTGCGATTACAGATAACTAGCTATGTATATATATCCATGATATGTACGTATAGAGAAATATATAGATTAACAAATGGAGGGATGTGTAAGAAGGAGAAAAAAAAAAAGGGTTGGATAAGGTGACCTGCCTCGTACGTCGCCGTCACGTGCACCTCGGTTAATCCGTCAGCGTCGAGGTATTGCATGGTTCTTCGCCGTTGTTGAAGGGCGTACTGTTCGCCAGCTGGGGTCGAGGGGTAGTTAAGGGTGTCGTTGGGGGTCGTTGGGGTAGTTAGGGGGTCGTGGGGTTTAAGGGTGTCGGGGGTCGAGGGGTAGTTAAGGGTGTCGTTGGGGGTCGAGGGGTAGTTAAGGGGTGTCGTTGGGGTCGAGGGGTAGATAAGTGGGGTCGTTGGGGGTCGAGGGGTAGTTAAGGGTGTCGTTGGGGGGGTAGTTTGGGGTCGTTGGGTAGTTAAGGGTGTCGTTGGGGGTTAAGGGGTCGGGTCGAGGGTAGTTAAGGGAGGCGTTGGGGTCGAGGGGTAGTTAAGAGGTGTGTCGTTGGGGGGTCGTTGGGAGTAGTTAAGGGTGAGTTGGGGGGTCGTTGGGGAGTAGTTAAGGGTGTCGTTGGGGGTCGAGGGGTAGTTTAAGGGTGTCGTTGGGGGTCGAGGGTAGTTAGGGTGTCGTTGGGGGTCGAGGGGTAGTTAAGGGTGGTTGGGGGGTTGGTTAAGGGTGTCGGGTTTGGGGGTGTCGTTGGATAGTTAGGGTGTTTTGGGGTCGTTGGGGTAGTTAGGGTGTCCGTTGGGGGTCGAGGTGGGGTGTGTTCGTTGGGGGTTCGTTGGATAGTTTGGAGTGAGGATGGGGGGTGTGAGGGGGGGTGTTGGGAAGGATGGGGGTGTGAGGGGGGGATGGGAGGTGTTTGGTTGAGGTTGGGGAGTTGGTGTCTGGTTGGGGAGGTTGATGTTCGGGATGTTGAAGTCGGGGAGTCGGTGTTTGAGATGTTGATGTCGGTGAGGTTTAGGTTCGGGGAGTCGGTGTTTGAGATGATGTCGGAGATGGTTAGGTCGGGGGGTCGTGTGTTCGGATGTTGTTCGGGAGTCGAAGTGTCTTTGAGATTTTAGGTCGGGCAGTCGATCCGGGGACTCGATGTCCGGGATGTTGAAGTCGGGGAGTCGGTGTCTTGAGATATTTAGGTCGGGGACTCGATGTCGGGATGTTGAAGTCGGGGAGTCGGTATCTGGGATGTTATGTCGGGAGTCGATGTCCGGGGAATGTTGAAGTCGGGGGACGGTATCGGTGGAGATTTTAGTCGCGGAGTCGGTGGGGGAGATTGAAGTTGTCTGAGGTCGGTATAGATCAGCCTATTTTAGAAGCAAAATCTGACAGTCTGAAACTGTACTTCGAATCTCTAGGCCTAACGCATATAAGACACGTGAGAGGTATGGCATTATGACGGGAGAAACTCATGGGTCACGAGGAATGTAAGTAGGAACAATGGCCAATAGAGATCCATGCATATTATAACATACATACATACACGATGCGGTGTAAAATATGGTATATATAGGATGGATATGAGAGTATTTGGGGAAATTCTCTATCACGGAAGCACATCGGCAACGCTCAATTATTCTGTCCTCTGCATCGTCATCTTACAGAGTCATGAGAGAAGATGCAATGTCTAGATCGAAGAGAAGAGAAGAGAGAGATGAGAGAGAAGAGAGGAGAAGAGAGAGAGAGGAGAGAGAGAGAGGTCTCCTCTCTCGACGGGAGTGGGAGGAGTCGGAGATGTCTCGTCAGAGTGCGGATCGGCTCGTCATGCGAAGTGGCCTTCGTCATCGGGATCGTCTGCTCGTCTCTGCATCAGTCATCTACGCGTCGCATACCATCGAGACGACGATACCATCGTGCGCATCGGATGCCTACGAGTACCGTACGCCATGCACCGTACGCACGTGACAGCACGCTCGAGTCTCTCAGAGAGAAGAGAGACTTCCCCGCGATGCCCGTACACCGTACGCAAGATCAGAGTCACGCATCGACGTCAGATCTATTAATAAAAGAGACGAAGAGATGTAAAACAAAATCTCTCGGCGAATCGTCTCGAGGGGGGGAGAAGGTGAATCGCAGTTCCGAGTTACGTAATGGGGCACAGGAAGGTACGGGAAAGTCGACTCGCCGGTGGACGTGCGGCGAAGGAACGCTGTGATTGTCTTCCGCTGAGTACGGAGGAGAGAGCATTATGGTGCTAATTGGGGGCTCGCGGGGGTAGGGTGGGGGAGGGGGGAAGATGTAGGCAATGGATTTAGGAGATGTTACTTTTCTTCAGTAAGCTGGGGGGGCGGGGGAAGAGTGGGGGAGGGGGATAGGCGGAAAGAGCAATGGATTTTAAGGATGTATCCTTTCTATCGGTGCTGGAGTCACTGATCTCGGGCCTTGGCCGACGCTAGACTGAGTCCCCTTAGATTTCTTTAACTCTTGATTAATTGTTTATTTCTTCTGGTTTCCTCTTATTTTTCGGGTTTCTTTCTCTTACCACTCTGTCTTTAATGTTCTCTCTCTCTTTCTCTCGTCTCGAATCTGCTCTCGACGTCAGCGTCTCATCTGGCTAATCTCTCTCATCTAGGAAGAAGGTCTCTCTCATCTTCTCAATCCTCTCATCTCATCGTCTCTCTCTCTTTAAATAAATCCGCAAAATGTACAAACTATCTCTGCGCGAATCGTCCTGCGAAGAGGATCGGTTCCAAGTTCTGGCCAAGTCGAATAACTCGCCGGTGGCTGCCGAGGAACGCTG
>NW_020869904.1:0-5000 GCF_003789085.1 Penaeus vannamei | reverse complement strand
GATGCCGTTCTTTTACCGATTGCAATGATGCCGTTCTTTTTACCGATGCAATGATGCCGTTCTTTTACCGATGCAATGATGCCGTTCTTTTACCGATTGCAATGATGCCGTCTTTTACCGATTGCAATGATGCCCGTTCTTTACCGATTGCAACGATGCCGATTTCTTTTACCGATTGCCAATGATGCCGTTTCTTTTACCGATTGCAATGATGCCGTTCTTTTACCGCCGTTGCAATGATGCCGTTCTTTTACCGATTGCAATGATGCCGCCTTTGCAACATGCCGTTCTTTTACCGATTGCAATGATGCCGTTCTTTTTACCGATTGCAATGATGCCGTTCTTTTTACCGTTGCAATGATGCCGTTCTTTTGACCGATTGCAACCTGATTGCCGTTCTTTTACCGATTGCAATGATCCGTTTTTACCGATTGCAAACGATGCCGTTCTTTTACCGATTGCAATGATGCCGTTTTTACCGATTGCAATGATGCCGTTCTTTTACCATTGCAATGGATGCCGTTCTTTTACGATTGGCAATGATGCCGTTTTTTACCGATTTGCAATGATGCCGTTTTGACCGTTGCAATGATGCCGTTCTTTTACCGATTGCAATGATGCCGTTGCAATTCTTTTACCGATTGCAATGATGCCGTTCTTACCGATTGCACGATGGCCGTTTTTCACCGGTTGCAAATGATGCCGTTCTTTTACGATTGCGATTACCGATTGCAATGATGCCGTTTTCACCGGTTGCACCGTTCTTTTAACCGATTGCAACGATGCCGTTCTTTTTCACCGGATTGCAACGATGCCGTTCTTTACGATTGCAATGATGCCGTTGTTTTTACCGATTGCAATGATGCCGTTTCTTTTACCGATTGCAATGATGCGTTCTTTTACCGATTGCAAACGATGCCGTTTTTTTTTACCGATTGCAATGATGCCGTTCTTTTACGATTGCAACGATGCCGTTCTTTTACCGATTTGCAATGATGCCGTTCTTTTACCGATTGCAATGATGCCGTTCTTTTACCCGATTGCCAATGATGCGTTCTTTTTACCGATTGCAATGATGCCGCTTTTTTACCGATTGCCATGCCGTTTTTTCACCGTTGCAATGATGCCGTTTTTTGCAAGATACCGTTCTTTTACCGATTGCAATGATGCCGTTCTTTACCGATTGCAATGATGCCGTTTTTTACCCGATTGCAAATGCCGTTCTTTTACCGATTGCAATGATGCCGTTCTTTTTACCGATTGCAATGATGCCGTTTTTTCACCGGTTGCAAATGCCGTTCTTTTACCGATTGCAATGATGCCGTTCTTTTACCGATTGCAATGGATGCCGTTCTTTTACCGATGCAACGATGCCGTTCTTTTACCGATTGCAATGATGCCGTTCACCGATTGCAATGATGCCGTTTTTTCACCGGTTGCAATGATGCCGTTCTTTTACCGATTGCAATGATGCCGTTTTTCACGTTGCAATGATGCCGTTTTTACCGATTGCAATGATGCCGTTCTTTTACCGATTGCAATGATGCCGTTTTTTTACGATTGCAACCGAATGGCCGTTTCTTTTACCGATTGCAATGATGCCGTTTTTTCACCGATGCGTTTTTTCACCGGTTGCAACGATGGCCGTTCTTTTACCCGATTGCAATGATTGCCGTGTTTTTCACCGGGTATGCAATTGATGCCGTTCTTTTACCGATTGCAATGATGCCGTTTTTTCACCGGGTGCCAATGATGCCGTTCTTTTACCGATTGCAATGATGCCGTTTTTCACCGGTTGCAATGATGCCGTTCTTTTTACCGATTGCCAATTGATGCCGTTTTTTCACCGGTTGCATTGATTGCCGCGTTGCCGTTTTTTCACCGATTGCACCGATTGATGCCGTTTTTTCAATGATTCCGTTTACGGTTGCAATGATGCCGTTCTTTTACCGATTGCAATTTGATTTGCCGTTTTGTTCACCGATTGCAATGATTGCGGCGTTTTTTCACCGATTGCAATGATGCCGCCACGATGCCGTTCTTTACCGATTGCAATATGATGCCCCGTTTTCACCGCTTGCAATTGATGCCGTCTTTTTACCGATTGCAATGATGCCGTTTTTCACCGGTTATGCAATGATGCCGTTCTTTTACCGATTGCAATGATGCCGTTTTTTTCACCGGGTTTGCAATGATGCCGTCTTTTACCGATTGCAATTGATGCCGATTTTTTCACCGGTTGCAATGATGCCGTTCTTTTACCGATTGCAATTGATGCCGTTTTTTCACCGGTTGCAATGTGCCGTTTCTTTTATGCAATGATGGCCGTTTTTTACGCTTGCAATGATGCCGTTTTTTTCACCCGGTTGCAATGATGCCGTTCTTTTACCGATTGCAATTGATGCCGTTTTTTCACCGGTTTGAATGATGCCGTTCTTTTACCGATGCAATTGCAATGATGCCGTTTTTTCACCGGTTGGCAATGATGCCCGTTCTTTTACCGATTGCAATGATGCCGTTCTGATTTTCTTTTCGTGATGCACGACGATTGATGCCGTTCTTTTACGATTGCAATGATGCCGTTTGTTTTCACCCGATGCCGTTCTTTGCAATGATGCCGATTGCAATTCTTTTACCGATTGCAATATTGCCTTTTGATTTTTGCCGTTTTTTACCGCTTGCCACCGATTGCCGATGCCATGCTTCTTTTACCGATTGCAATGATGCCGTTTTCACCGGTTGCGATGCCGTTGTTTTCACCGGTTGCAACGATTTGCCGTTTTTTTCACCGGTTTGCAATGATGCCGTTCTTTTACATTGCATTGATGCCGTTTTTTCCCGGCTGATTGCCGTTTTTTCACCGGTTGCAACGATGGTTCTTTTTACCGATATGCAATGATGCCGTTTCTTTTCTTGCATGATGCCGTTTTTTTCCGGTGCAACGATGCCGTTCTTTACCGATTGCAATGATTGCCGTTTTTTCACGGTTGCAACGATGCCGTTCTTTTACCGATTGCAATGATTGCCTTTTTTCCACCGGTTGCAATGATGCCGTTCTTTTACCGATTGGCAATGATGCCGTTTTTTCACGTTGCAATGATGCCGTTCTTTTACCTTATTGCAATGATTGCCGTTTTTCACGTTGCAACGATTGCCTTCTTTTACGATTGCAATGATGCCGTTTTTTCACGCTTTATGCAGATTGATGCCGTTCTTTTACCGATTGCCAATGATGCCGTTTTTTCACCGGTTGCAATGATGCCGTTCTTGTTTTTACCGATTGCAATGATGCCGTTTTTTCACGGTTGCAACGATGCCGTTCTTTTACCGAGTGCAATGATGCCGTTTTTTCACGGTTGCAATGATGCCGTTCTTTTACCGATTGCAATGATGCCGTTTTTTCACCGGTTGCAATGATGCCGTTCTTTTACCGATTGCAAATGATGCCGTTTTTTCACCGGTTGCAATGAATGCCGTTCTTTTTACGATTGCAATGATGCCGTTTTTTTCACCGGTTTGCAACGGATGCCGTTCTTTTACCGATTGCAATGATGCCGTTTTTTCACCGGTTGCAACGATGCCGTTCTTTACCGATTGCAATGATGCCGTTTTTTCACCGCGGTTGCAACGATGCCGATTCTTTACCGATTGCCAATGATGCCGTTTTTCACCGGTTGCAATGATGCCGTTCTTTACCGATTGCAATGATGCCGTTTTTTCACCGGTTGCAATGATGCCGTTCTTTTACCGATTGCAATGATGCCGTTTTTTTCACGGTGTGCAATGATGCCGTTCTTTTACCGATTGCAATGATGCCGTTTTTTCACCGGTTGCAACGATGCCGTTCTTTTACGATTGCAATGATGCCGTTTTTTCACACGGTTGGTGCAATGATGCCGTTCTTTATCCGATTGCAATGATGCCGTTTTTTTACCGGATTGCAATGATGCCTGTTTTTCACGCGGTTGCAATGATGCCGTTCTTTTTACCGATTGCAATGAATGCCTTCTTTTACGATTGCAATGAATGCCGTTTTTCACCGGTTGCAATGATGCCGGGTTTACCGAATTGCCGTTCTTTTACCGATTGCAATGATGCCGTTTTTTCACGGTTTGGCAATGATGCCGTTCTTTTACGATTGCAATGATGCCGTTTTTTCACCGGTTGCATGCCGTTCTTTACCGATTGCAAATGATTTGCCGTTTTTTACCGATTGCAATGATGCCTTCTTTTACCGATTGCAATGAATGCCGTCTTTACCGATTGCAATGATGCCGCTTTTTTTACGTTTTGCAATGATCAGTTTTTTTACCGATTGCAATGATGCCGTTCTTTTACTGATTGCAATGATGCCGTTCTTTTTACCGATTGCAATGATGCCGTTTTTTTACCGATTGCAATGATGCGTTTTTTTTTACCGATTGCAATGATGCCGTTTTTTTACGATTGCAGTAATGCCGTTTTTTATGCCCGAATTGCCAGTTAATTTTTTTTACGATTGCTGATGCCGCTTTTTACCGATTGCAATGATGCCCTGTTTTCTCCGATTGCAATGATGCCGTTCTTTTACCGATTGCAATGATGCCGCTTTTTTCACCGGTTGCAATGATGCCGTTCTTTACCGGTTGCAATGCATGCCCTGGTTTCTTTCCGGTTGCAACGATGCCCAGGCTTCTTGATTGCAAGGGTACGTACCCTCCATGTGCACCTCGTCTCCTCAGTAACAACAGCGTGTATCTTATCCTTTCCAAGGCGTACCCTAGAGTTTTGAATGAGATGACACGTAGCCTCTATTCTTACACAATCTATCCAATGCCGATAATACGTTGTGTTTTTTTATTATTTTATGAAGAGGTATCTGGAAGTAATCATACGAGGTACGTTCAGGTACGTCGGTATCTCATGAACTTTGAACTGATACGGTACGTACCCATTTGTTCCTACCCATTCTGTTCAGTTGTGACGCTAAGTTGCTTTTGAAAAGTTACTCTCTCTTTCCG
>NW_020869903.1:683279-687138 GCF_003789085.1 Penaeus vannamei | reverse complement strand
TCGTGTCTTCTCGACTTTTTTATCTTGGATTTTTTTATTTTTTTATTTTTATTTTTTTTGGGGGGTGGGGGGGGGGGAGGTCGTATGGGGAGAGGGAGACAAGGGAATGAGGAGAGAAGGAAGGAGGAGAAGAATGGGTAGAAGAGAAGGCGAGGCGGAGGAGGAAGAAAGGAGAAGAGAGGAAAGGAAGAATAGAAGTGGAGAAAATAGATTAACGTAGAGGAGAGGAAGAAATTGGATAAAAAAGAGGAAGACGAGATGAAGGAGGAGGAAGAAAATCAATAGAAGGAGAAAGAGTGCAGACAAGATGTAGAAGAAGAAGGAGAGGAGAACAGATGGAGGAGAAGCAGGAGGAGCAACGAAGAAAGAAATAATGGATAATAATGAAAAATAAAGAATGGTGAAGCAGGAGATTTAAAACAATGAAAAATGAAAAGTGGAAAAGATAAAGAAGATTGAATGATAAGGAAACAGAGCAGGAGAGAGAAAGGAGGAAATGGGAGTAAGAAGTAATAAAAAAAAAATGGCGCGGGGAGAGTAAGAAATAAAAAATAAAGAAAAAACAGAAGGATAAGAAGGAGGAGGTAAGAAGAAGAAAAAGAAGAAAAAAAGATGAAATAACAAACACAAGAAACAGGAAGTCAGGGAGAATGAGAGAAAGCTACCTACATACTCTAATAAAGAGGTAGGAGAAAGGAGATAAGAGAAAGTATATAGAGGGCACAAGAAAAGTCAATAATATTAAAGGAAAAGGAAAGATCGAATAAAAATTATATGAAAAACAAAAGAACAAAAAACAAAAGAACGTTCAAGATAATAAAACACATAAACAGAGATATCCCTAATGAGGGGTGAAATTGGAAGATGTCGTGTAAGAAACAAAATTGCGTGTGAGACTATTTGTTTCATAGTGAATAAATTTGTGTTGTATTGTTTTTTCTAAAGATACAGTGTTAAATAACGGAATGAATGTTATAAACAAAAACATAACAAAACAAAACATATGATTTCAAATCTATATCAATATCATGAAATGTTTCTCCTAATATCTCATATCGTATCTATTTCTCTCTTTGTTTATGTTTGGCGTATCGGGCCTCCCTCGCTCCTCTAGCTATCTACTGTACCTGTCTACTCTGATGCCGCTTTCCGCCTCCTTCCTCTTCTCTCGGCTCCTCTCTTTCTCATTCCGCTCCCTCTCTCTCCCTACTCCCCCCATACTCCTCTCTCGGCCCCTCCCCCCCAGTCCCCCTCTCTCAAATCCCACTTGTCTCCCCCCCCCCCCCCCCCCGCTGCTCCTTTTCCTCTTCCTCCTCTCATTCTCATCTTCCCCCTCTCTACGCCCCTCCCCCATAGCCAACTTTTCGTCCAACCCTAATGAGCCCAACCTGTCGAACGCCCCCCTTAGCTCTCCTTCTCCCTTTCCTCTTACCCTCATCTCTCTCTCTCTCTCTCCGTCTCTTCTTCTCATCTTCTTCTCTCTTCTCTCTCTCTCTCCATGGGTCTCTCTTCTCTCAATCGATCTCGGCTCTCTCTCTCGGCTCGTTGTATCCTCCTATCTGACTCTTCTCTGGGGCATTTGTGAGAGGGGTGGAGGGGTGGGGGGGGGGAGGAGGGGTGGGGGGTTCGTGGGGGCGTGGCGAGGGAGGGGGAGGGGGGGGTGAGGGAGGGTGGAAGGCGAGGGAGGGGGTGAGGAGGGGGCGAGGGAGGGGGGGTGAAAGGGGGGGGCCGAGGAAGGGGGTGAGGGAGGGATTGGGCTAATCCAGCACGCTCCTTTTTTACCCGTTCCCCTCACCTCGCCTCTCCTTGCCGATCCCCTTCCCTCCTTTCTCCATCTTCCTCTCGCCTCCTTCAGGAAGAGCCCATGGGAATGGAGAAAACGAGAGAAAGAGAGAGGGAGAGAAGAGAGAGAGAGAGAGAAGAGAGAGAAAGAGAGAGAAGAGAGAGAGAGAGAGAAGAGAGAGAAAGAGGAGAGAGAGAGAGAGAGAGAGGGGGGGGGGGAAGAGAGAGAAGAGAGAGAAGAGAGAGAGTAGAGAGGAGGAGAGAGAGAGAAGAGAGAGAGAGGAGAGAGAGAGAGAGAGAAAGAAAGAGAGAGAGAGAGAGGGGGGGAGGGAGGAAAAAGAGGAAGAGAGGGGAGCAGAGGAAAAAAGGGAGAAACAGGGGGGGCAGAGTGAGGGTTCTCATCTCTCTCTCAATCTCTCCTTTCTTCTCTCCTCTCGTCTCTCTCTCCTTCTCTCTCGCTCTCTCTCTCTCTTCTCTCTCTCTCTCTCTCTCTCTCTCTTTCTCTCTCTCTCTCCTCTTCTCTCTCTCTCTCTCTCTCTCTCTCTCTCGCTCTCTCTCTTCTCTCTCTCTCTCTCTCTCTCTCTCTCTCTCTCTCCTCCTCTCTCCTCCCTCCATCCCCTCTCTCAATCCCAATCCCTCTACCCTCTCTTCTCTTCATCTCCTCTTCTCCTCTGTCTCTCTCTCTCTCTCTTCTCTCCTCTCTCTCTCTCTCTCTCTCTCTCTCTCTCTCTCTCTCTTCTCTCCTCTTCTCTCTCCTCCTCTCTCTCTCTTCCTACCCCTCCTCTCAACCCAACCGTCTACCCCCAACCCCCCCACCCCCAGAGCCCGCTGCACCTTCTCTTCCTTTATTCCGCTCTCTCTCTCCCTCCCTCCCTCCCTTCCCTTCCCTCCCCTACCTTCTCTCAACTCCCCCTCATTTCTCACTCATAACTAATCTTACTCCACACGAATATGTTTCCGAACCTAAGTACACACACGCGCACGCAAGACCACGAATGTTCTCGCTGTAATAATGTACTCATAGTGTACAAAGCAGTGATTAAATTCTTCCAGTGCGCTTGTAGTGATGAATGAATCGCCATTTTTTTTTCTTCTTCTTCTTCTTTTCTTCTTTTTCACTTTTGTTATTGCCCTATTTTCTCGTGGGATTTATAGCTAGTTCATAAATATCTGCACTAAAAAAGAAGAGAGTTTAATTGTCCCATTATGGCAATTTTACTGTTCTCTTTTAACGACCTCGATCTCTATTCGTCAACTGTTCAACAGTGTTTTAATATCGGGTTTTTCTGTTTTTCTCGCGTCTTCGTTTCTCTTTATTGTTCGTTTTTGTCCTTTTTATCTATATTCTTTTTTCTTCATTTCTTTATTGTTATTTAGTCGTTTTGATTACCTCTGAAAGGGCTTCATTTTCTTTATTCGTGTTCCTCTCTCTCTCCTCTCCTCTCTCTCTCTCTATCTCTCTCTCTCTCTCTCTCTCTCTCTCTCTCTCCTCTCTCTTCTCTCTCTCTCTCACTTCTCTCTCTCTCTCTCTCACTTCTCTCTCTCTCTCTCTCTCTCTCTCTCTCTCTCTCTCTCTCTCTCTCTCTCTCTCTCTCTCAGCTCTTTCTCTCACTCACTCACTCACTCACTCTCTCTCTCTCTCTCTCTCTCTCTCTCTCTCTCTCTCTCTCTCTCTCTCTCTCTCTCTCTTCTCTCTCTCTCTCTTCCTTCTTTCTTTTCTTTCTCTCTCTCTCTTCTCTCTCTCTCTCTCTCTCTCTCTCTCTCTCTCTCTCTCTCTCGTCTTCTCTCTCTCTCTCTCTCTCTCTCCCCTCTCCTCCCTCCTTCTCTCTCCTCCCTCCATTTCCAACCCCTCACAGCCAATTAGGGCAAACAGCGCATTTCCCAATGACGAAATAATATATATATGACCAGAACATATATCATTTTTAACCACAATTGCCATCGATGGGAGACAGTACCTGCTTATTCCCTCCACCCTCTACCCACTTTCTTTCCTTCTCTTCCTCCCAATTCTTCTCTTTGTCTTTATTATGTCTTTATCGCTTACCTCTCTTACTTCTTTTTTTTTTTACATTAT
>NW_020869903.1:673279-678279 GCF_003789085.1 Penaeus vannamei | reverse complement strand
ATAAATAACACATATACAAATCGAGAAATAAAGAGTGATAAAGCGAGAGATAAAGAAATAAACAGAAAGAGAGGGAGCATACATATTACCCCAAACCACAAGCTACTCAAGGAGCCAAATAAGTTGACATGCTGCGCTGCCGGGCGTCTGCTGTCCTCCCCGCGATCAACTCTTCGCTACGTAAATATCCACGGTAAATAACGGCAGGTAATTTCTCTCGCGTCGACTCGCCTAACCGAACCAACTGATGGGAACGAAACAACGGGTGAAGCATCGGATGAAGCACGGATGGAAGCTCCGAGTGAAGCACCGGGTGAAGAACCGAATGAAGCAACGAGTGAAGCAACGAATGAAGCTCCGAGTGAAGCAACGGGTGAAGAACCGGATGAAGCAGCGAGTGAAGCACATGCTCCGCACTCTTGTCTCGAAGCAAGGTTGTAGCTCTTTACTTGTAGGACGTGTGCCTCGTTTGTTAGGATATCATAATCAATGGTATTATTATTGTTATTCTGATCTATGCTGTGGATGCCAACATCATCATATCCTCTTCTTCCTCATCAGTGCTATAATCACCATCATCATTATCTTTATTGTAATTGCCACTGCTGTTATCATCACCATCAGTATCATCATTATTATTATCACTATCCTTGTTATTAATTAAATATCCAATACTAATATTTTTTGTTTAGTATCGTCTGCAATACTATCTCATCAACATCATTAGAGATGTATTTATTCATTTATTTTATGGCTATATTCTAAAGCAAATAATAATAAAGATGACGGTAGTAGTGATGATAATAATTATATTAATAGAAGTATGGCGATACTAGATTAGCATGCATAATAATGTCACCATCCTCAACATTATATTGCTAATAAACATGATAATGACTACTATTATATAAGAAAGACTAGTAATTAATATTACTACCGTAACACTTATTCTGTTTCTTCAACATCATTATTACTATCATCATTAAATCATTGTAGAAGATCGGAAAGATCTCCGTGCGAAAACGAGCCTTAAATCATATTGGAACCTTTTTGGCGTTCGATTCGGCCGATGATTATGGCGGGAAACCTCGCTATAACGAACGCCCCTAAGTCTCCATCAGATCAGCCTTTTACACCTTTCGTGAACGCTTCACATTGACTAAAACAATACGTTCATAAAAGCCGGAGGGAAAATACAGCCGGAGAAATATTCCCATGACGCGAAAATTAGGATTTATTGTCCATATTTTCAGGCAGGTTGTCGGCTGACAAGTTGCCGATACCGTAAATTTGGTCTAATGATACAGTAGTTTGGGGTTGTATTACGCCGTGTTTGGACGTTATTGCGATTTTCTTTGATTTAGATTTAGTTTGTTATTGTATAAACTTGTGTTAAACATTCGTAGATATTTTTTTTTATTAAATTGATTTCTTTTCTTTACCAAACCGACTTAAATTTTTCTCTGTTTCTCACAATTTATTTTTCTGTTTATATATATATATATATATATATATATATATTATATATATATATTATATATATATATATATATATATATATATATATATATTATATATATATATTAATACAAATGTTAATAGATAGGGAAAAAGAATATCAGCTTTATTTGATTTCCTCATCCTATACATGGTTCCAACTTTCCCCATTTAGATATACAAATAATGGAAGTCCTACCCCCCCCCCCCTTCTCCGCCTCCTTACGCCATTGCTTCTACGAAACTAACAACGATAATAAGCTTTTTCCAACACCATCTCTTTTCCTCTTCCCCTTCCGCTACATCTTCCACCATTCCCTTCTACTCCCTTCCCCTTTCCCTTGCTCTTTTTCACCTTTTCCTTCAGTTGCCTCTTCCCCTTTCGATTCACATCCCTTTTCTACCATTATTTCTTCCGCTATCCCCTTCTTCTGTTCCAATCTCTTTCCTCATATACTAATGATTTCACTTTTCTTTTATTCCACCTCCCACCATCCTTTCATCGATCCTCCCTACGCCTTTTCCACCTTCTACCCCTTCCACCATTTCTCTCATCTCCCCTACTCCTTCCACCACCGCTTCTCCCATCCCCCTATCCCTTCTATCCCCTTCTCACCCTTCTCTTACCCCTACTATCCTCTTGCCAATTCCCTTCCACCACCACTTCCCTCATCCCCTACCCCTTCCATCCTTCCCTCCACCTTCCTCTTACCCCTTCCATCCCCACCCCCTTTCTTCCCCCCTCCTCCTACCCTTTCCACCCTCCTACCCTTCTATCCCCTCCTCACCCTCTCTTCCCTCCCCTTCCACTTCCCTTCCACCACCGCTTCTTTCACCCCCTTCCCCTTCCATCTTCCTCACCTTTCCTTCCCACCCCTTTCCATCCCCATCCCCCTCCCCTTTATATATCTTCCACCTCCTACCCCTTCTATACCCCTCTTCACCCTCTCTTCCATCCCCCTTCCACCACACTTCTTCCTTCCCTTCCATTCCCCCCCCTTCTATCCACCTCTCTCTAACCTTCTTCCACCCCCTTCCACCCACCACTTACCACTCCTTCTACCTTTCCATCCCCTCCCCTCTCTCACCCTCCACCTTTCCCTCCCCTACCCCTTTACCCCCCCTCTTCACCACCTTCTCCACCCCCTACCCCACCCTCCCTTCCAACAGCCCCTCTTCCACCCCCACCCCTTCTACCCTCTCTTCCCTCCCCCCTTCACATACACTTCCACCCCCCTTCCACCCCTTCTTCCTACCCTTTCCACCCCCCACTTCCACCACCTTCTTCCTACCTTTCCACCCTCCTACCCCCTCCTCACCCTTCCACACCCCCCTTCCACCACCTCCCACCTCACCACCACCACCACCACTCCACCACCACCCTTCTTTCCTACCCTTTCCACCGCCTACCCTCCTACCCCCTCTCACCCTCCCTTCCACCCCCCCCTTCCACCACCACCCCTTCCCACCCCCCTTCCCCCTTCCCACCTTCCTCCCACCCTCCTACCCTTCTACCCCCTCTCACCCCCCTTCACCCCCCCCCCTTCCATCACCCCCCTCTTCCACCACCCACCACTTCCCACTTCCTTCCCACCCTCCTTACCCCTCTCCCCCCCTGCTTCCACCACCCCTTCCACCACACACTTCCACCACCTTCCTACCCTCCACCCTTTCTACCCCCCCTCTCCCCACTTCCACCACCACCCCTTCCACCACCAGGCCCTTCCACCCCCCCCCCTTCCCCTCTCACGGGTTTCGGGCGTGGCCAAACGCAGCCTCGCCGACAAAGCCCTGGTGTTTGGATACCCGGGACGTGTTTGTCCTTCGCCACAATAAAAGTCAGAGTCTATTAGCGGGGTCTTAATGGATTGGTTAAGACCAGCGCGGGGTTCTCTCTCTCTCTCTCTCTCTCTCTCTCTCTCTCTCTTTCTTTTTTTTCTTTCTCTATGTCTCTCTGTCTGTCTTGTCTCTTTTCTTTCTCTCCTTCTCTCTCTCTCTCTCTCATACACACATACACACACTCACTCACTCTCTCTCTCTCTCTCTCTCTCTCTCTCTCTCTCTCTCTCTCTCTCTCTCTCTCTCTCTCTCTCTCTCTCTCTCTCTCTCTTCTTTCTCTCTCAAGCGGAGAGGGGGAGGAATACGGTTAAAGGGAAGAGTGGGAGAAAGATAGTGATGATGGTGATGGTAGTAATATATATATATGGGAAAATACACGAAAAATCTCTCTCTCTTTGTCTGTCTGTCTATTTATCACTCTATATATCTTTATATCTATCTTTTATCTATTTATCCATATCTATCTATCTTTACACACACACACACACACACACACACACACACACACACACACACATATATATATATATATATATATATATATATATATATATAATATATATATATATATTATTATATAATTATATATCTATATCTATATCTATATATATATTATATATCATCTCTCTCTCTCTCTCTCTCTCTCTCTCTCTCTCTCTCTCTCTCTCTCTCTCTCTCTCTCTCTCTCTTCTCTCTCTCTCTCTCTCTCTCTCTCTCTCTTCATCTATCTGTCTCGTATTCCTTTTTACCCCTTTGTTCCTTACACGATGGTCATGTTAGTTAACGCTAAATCGGTTTGATGATTCAACCGATCAGTTCGTCAACTTACACACATTCTGTTTACATATTCGAGAGAAAAAAAAATACCGGAAAAGGTGTGTCTGGTCGGCAAACAGCGTCCAAAATGAGCGCGTCGGTCCGAGTCCCAACAGTTTCGCCATAAACACAACCCCGGCGATAAATCCAGTTGAAGTAAACGATTCCCTTGTTTAGGAAGTGAAATGTCCACTCCCATTAAGAACTATATGTGATCCCGACGACGGCCAATCCAAGAGGGTTTGGACACGTAAAATTTCCATCGCGGGAACTCTCGGTACACAACCCGTGTTTAGATCTGCCGCGCACCGTTGTGTAACCTGGTTCTAACGCCCGAATCACACAGGTCGCGCTGTGTCGTCTTCCTGTATTTTTTTTTTTTTTTCCTTTTGGGGTTGTATTGTATTCTGAGTATTTAGAAATGCTAATGGAGAAGTTGGTTCGATACTAGGAATAGGCAGACACAGACAAAGCGATTGACAAGAAAAGTTATCGTATAAAAAAAACACACGTGTGTATGTATGTGTGCATGTATATGTATACATACATACATATATATATATATATATTATATATGTATATGTGTGTGTGTGTGTGTGTGTGTGTGTGTGTGTGTGGTGTGTGTGTACATATATATATATATATATATATATATATATATAATATATATATATATAATATTATATATATATATATATATATAATATATATATATATATATATATATATATATATATATATATATATATATATATATATATATATATATATATATATATATATATATATATATATATATATATATAATATATATTATATATATATATATATATATATATGATATATAC
>NW_020869903.1:639412-649412 GCF_003789085.1 Penaeus vannamei | reverse complement strand
ATACCTTGATAAATATACATTTTGATTGGCCATAGCAGTTAAACAGCAACAAAAACAAATTGGTACAAGCTGTATTATTGAACAAATAACATTAACTCTACAAATAAGTTTTTTTTTAGTCCGCATCAAAGCCTTTGTATCAGTTTGTTTCCCAAACTTTTTTTAGGCGCATGAACAATTTTTTTCCTGGTAGCTATTAATGCGGGGACGTAATTCCAGTGTTGGAATTTCATCAAAAGGTATTGAGTAAATTTCGATGTGCAAGGTAAAGGTAAATGTAATTGTTTAGTTTTGTTATTATTGTTAATTTATTGTTTATTTATTCCTTCTTGGTTTTCATATATTCCATATTCGTTTTTGTGCGAGTGTACATGCTTTTGGAAGTAATGTTTTAGATTATAACACAAGTAATTTGGTAAAAAAATAAACTGAGTAATCAAATGTTTTGAATACATAAAATCTAGACTGATATTTGCTCAGCAATTTTTCATATTTAATCAGAGGAGGAAAAAGAGTGTAAACAGAGAATTATAAATAACCAAAAGAGGAGTAAGTAAATATTCACACACACGTTTATATATATATATATATATATATATATATATATATATATATATATATATACATTATAATATATATATACATATAGATATATAGAGGAATGTCACCTAGGATGCATCGTAAGGATGGATCATATCAAGACAGATCAAGTTTGCATGAAAGGCAAGCACATATTACGATTCAGCAAGGTTACAGTCGGAATTGTAAAATGAGGGATACAAGATATTAATCTCGAAGTTAATCTTTCCAGTTATAATAATCATATCTTCAATGTCGTGAAAATTGTGTCGTAGAAATGATATATCATGCCTTATTCAGGTTTAAACTCAGACGTGCCAATTTTTTTAAAGGTTGACGTGCAAATGGAAGCAAATTAGAAGTTCGTTACTAAGATCCATTGCATTTATCACCAGCAGCGCATATATTTTGCATGTTGTTATAAGTCTAATCACGTATAAATGTTCTAAAAAGTATATATAGTCTACCAGTTGATTTGGATATGACTAATATGATTAATATTTTTACTTCGGATACTTCGGATGTGAAGAGTACACTTGTGTGAAAATACAATATGGATTATTTTTGAATCATTGTATTAATGTACTATATATATTTATACACATTTTGCGATTGTAACGGATGTGAAACTTACCAAGAACGTGTTCTAATCACGGACACAAGATTAAGTACCAATCGATTTGTGCGAATTAATCTCTTAATTATCCTTTTCCTCTGGCATAATCCTCGCCAAAACGCCATTTGCTTTCATTAATGTAATTATAGTGTTATACAGAATCACGCTCACGTGCGTTACTCTTATTCCGACGATGTAGGTATATGTAAAATATATATATGAAAAATGCAGTCAACATCGCGAAATGTATTAGCGTTGCATAAACACAGGTAGTATCATTGCGTTCTGTGGCTTCCATTACCTGCGTGACAATTATGACCCCGTTTGAGAGAAAAGTTTGGAATCGCAGGTAATAAACTTGGTAACTTTATGGTAATGGCGGTAACTGTATATGGTAATGTCTCGTGAAAAACTTTATGAAGATATTTCCTGGATGCAGGTATGGCGATGTTCTGATAATCTGAGGGTGACACTTTGGGAAGTTGGTGGCAGTGGTGGTATGGAGCTTGAAGTTGTGGTAGCGGTGGTGATGGGTCCGGTACACGTGTGTGCGTGTGTGTGTGTGAGAGAGAGAGAGAGAGAGGGGGGGGAGGGGGCGTGTATATGTTAATTCATTTACTTATATGTGTGTCTGTGTTGTACTGATATATGTATATTTATGTGCACTGACACATACGCCAGTGTACAACACCGAAAACACATGAGAAGGACACACACGCGGATCATAAATGTCAGCATGGCCATAACACGGCACAAGTGTCCTGTTAGACATTTTACAAACGAAGCTAACATTTATCTTTGTGGAGCTGTTTTGTTTCGGGTTAGCTCGTATTTCATGTTAAAAGGATGGTCTGGTTAATATATATCTGCATGTTTTATCAGATCTCTGACAGTTTGTGAATGTTACTTCTTGTAATTAAAGTGTACACACACCTACTTGCACATGTGATGTATTCATTCATTTATACATTTATACAAGTTATATGTATAATTATGTGTATATATATATATATATATATATATATGTGTGTGTGTGTGTGTGTGTGTGTGTGTGTGTGTGTGTGTGTGTGTGTGTGTGTGCGTGCATGTGTTTGTGTATATATACATACATATATATATATATATATATATATATATATATATATATATATATATATATACATATACATACACATACATATGATATACATTATGAATAGTTAAACTCATACGTAGGCAAACACATGCGTATTATCGATAAATATATTGAATACAAAACAATGAAGAATTATGATACGGCCAAATATAAGTATTACACCACCCTAATTACGCGTGGTTACTGTTACTGGTACTTGCTTTCTGTTTTTATGTCAGTGAGTCAGGATTTTAGTCACTAGTGTGATGCTGAGTCATGGATTCTTAATTGCTGTGAGGTTGATGGAGAGGGTGCGAAGGGGGGGGGGAGCGATGGGGGTTGGGGTTTCACGCCATCAGCGCCAGGTGTTGATGCAGGGAAAGAAGGGGAGGTGTGTACGTATGTGCGCGTGTGTGTGTGTGTGTGCCTGTATATGTATGTGCATACGTGTGTCTGTCATCTGTGTCTATGCCCGCATCTGTAGGCATATGTCTGTGTGTGTTGGTGTGTGTACGGTCTGAGTGATCAAGAGAGCCGAGGTAGCGTGTGGTGGGTGGATCGGGGGGTGGGGGGGGCAGAGGGAAGATGGCGACCAGGCGGTGTTCTCTGTTTACATTTGTTCGTTTCGCCGGAGGGAAGCGTGGGTTAAAAATACTGCGGGAGTAGAATTATTGAGGGAGAGGATTTGATGATGATTTATGAGAGAGAGAGAGAGAGAGAGAGAGAGAGAGAGAGAGAGAGAGACAGACAGAAGACAGACAGACAGACAGACAGACATTGCGAGATTATAGGAAATTGAAAACAAGGCACATGCCCATACACGAACGCACGCACACCCACCTATTCCCACACTCACCTACTCGCACACTCACTCACTCAGACCCACCCACTCCCCACCTACCTACCCACCCCCCAACACACCTACCTACCTACACCTAGCAACACACCTACTTACCCACACATACACAACCTACTACCTACCAACACACCTACCTACCTTACCCTACCTACCTACCTACCTACCCACCACCTACCACCTACACCTACCTACCTACCTACCTACCTACCTACCTACCTACCTACCTACCTACCTTCCTACCCACCAACACCTAACCTACCTTCCACCCACCCACCTACCTACCTACCTACCTACCTACCTACCCACCCACCCACCTAAACCTACTTACCCACCTACCCACTCACTAACACCTTCCTACCCACCTACCTACCCACCAACACACCTACCTGCCTACCTACCTCCCCCAGACTGGATAATCACCAAGCACCGAGTCGGCGATCGGTGCATTGCCATCGATCGAGGTGCGTGTCAGTTCCTCACCAGAACAGGTTGATCGATATATCCATAAGGAGAACAGTATTGGATATCGGATGTTCTACCCGCATGGACGGGGTTATTCGGGGAGGTCGAGAGGTGTGTGAGTGTGTGTGTGTGTGTGTGTTTGTGTGTGTGTGTGTGTGTGTGTGTTCATGTCATGTTCGTGTGCGTGTGCGTGCGTGCATGCGTGCGCATTTCTGTATATGCGAATGTATGGTTATGTGTACTTGAATGTTTATGTTCGCGTTTGTATACGTGTGTACGTTTATATGTTTATGTGTATATAGGCCTATAATCGTCGTATTTTATGGGTGATCCGCCAACGCCATGGTTGTAACCCATCAATTTCCCAGGCTATGTGGATGAGGGTCCGGAGAGCAGATTTTTCTCTCGTTATTTCCATCTCCCGTTGCCGTATCTATTCACGCTACCCCCCCTCTTCCTCCCTCCCCCTTCCTCCCCTGCCCTTTCGTCCTTTCTTTGTGTACACAATGATAGGTTCGAGTGGATGGCGTGTGTGCCTATAGGAAATTAGGCTAGGTACGGCGCGAGGGGTTGGGGTTGGGGGATAGGGGAGGGGGGGCTAATAAGAGGGGAAATGCGATAGGGGGAATGGGGGGGGAGGGGGTATTGCAGCAGCCATGAACATATGTTTAGGGAGCAGCAGCCCTGTTTATACTTTCATGAAGTCATTATACATTGAGATGAGGTAAATCGTTCACCGGGTTTTAGTCTATCCTTAAAACTATTTGTGTCATGTCACGTCCTATGGCATTGCGCGGAGGGTGAGACAGAAGACTTGTCTATCTGAAGTGCATATCCTGTCATTATGTTACCCTTTCAAAATCCCTATTTTGGGCCAAACAGAAATCGGAAGATTAATACTGTATCGAACCAAGAGGATGCGATTAACCTTTTGTAAATGTAATGCACTTGTCTTATATATATTTTTTTCTTTTGTTATATATATTTTCAGATGATATGTATTGCTCCATATTATATATATTAGCTCTGTGTGTGTGTGTGTGTGTGTGTGTGTGTGTGTGTGTGTGTGCGTGTGCGTGTGTGATATGTATGTATTCATGTCTATGTATGTGTGCTTGTGCTAATATGTTTACGGGTTTATGGGTACAGATGTGTATGCTTAATTATGCAGTATTGCTTGCAGTGATTCAGCATACGAGATGGTGTGTTATGCGTGACCCAAGTCGGATTATGAGAAAATCAGAATCTGTCTTCATGTATTAAAATTTGTTCTCATTAGTCGGGTCTTTGTGTTTTTTATTTTCTTCTCTTTCTCTCTTCCTCTGTTTAATTCTCTCCTCCCTCTTCTCTTTCTCTCTTCTTCTGTCTAATTCTCTCCTTCTTCTCTTTCTCTCTTCTTCTGTTTAATTCTCTCCTTCCTCTTCTCTTTCTCTTCATTTCTTTTTGTCGTCTTGCTGTTCCTTTACCTCTTCTCGGCTTCTCGAGACCAAAGTACGTCAACGGATGCTTGAGATGGCCTCTGAGATATCCTTCAAGAATTTATGCGGTCGTGTTAGGATGGCGGTGAGGATAACCCCAGCGATAATATTTTATGAGGTAGTGTGTCCTCTCTCTCTCTCTCTCTCTCTCTCTCTCTCTCTCTCTCTCTCTCTCTCTCTCTCTCTCTCTCTCTCTCTCTCTCTCTCTCTCTCTCTCTCTCTCTCTCTCCTTCCTCTCTCCCTCTCCATCCCTATTCTTATCCTTACTCTTATCCCTCTCCCTCCGTTTCCCTCCACCTTTCCCTCTCTCTCTCTACACATCTCCCTGTGCTTCCCTCCCCTTTCCCTTCCTTTCACTCACATCCAATCCCTCCCTAGTATTTGTTAACCTTCCCCGGCGTTATGTTTTACTATAGATGTTCGAAATAAAGTTGTTCTGTAGTTTTATGTAATATTTCGTAGTATCGGAGGTTCTGGACTTTGTAGAATTGTCTTTCGATACGTTGTCATATTTAATGCAACGTAGGCGGACACGAGAGAAAAGTGGGGACAAGCGTGAGACAAGTTATTCACGCACAGTTTGATTGTCCTGTTCTTTATCGCAGGTCAGCATCTCCGTGGAATAATGTAGTATCTGTTTTTTACGAGTATCTGCCTTGGCCAGATTTAGCCTTATTTTCCCCTTAGATTCCTTAAAGTGTTCATTTTTTTCTTCACGTTGCGTATTTTCTCTTGCACATAGAAACACTTATTTGTAAGATAAAATGGACGAATACTTGGTAACAAGAACACTTATATGCAATGATAAGTAACCCTGGCAAGGAAAGGCTTATCCAAATTATCGCCGTACGAGGATGTGTGCGCCAGTAAGCGTGCATCTGCAGGTAGGTGTTACCGTTAGAGGTTTACAGCGTTTTATAATGTAACACAAGTACAGGCATGGGCGAACCGGTTTGGCCCATGGCGCCCAACAGACCGTGGCAGCATTCTTGCAAACCCGTCATGAAGGCCAGAAGGCGGCTGGGAGAGGGGGCTCCAACCAGCGCTTTTTGGAACCTCATGGTCGTGTTGAGCGGAAAGCGAGAGGAATTTTGTTGATTTTGCTGTGTTTCCGTTGCCAGAGGGAGGATGAGGTAGTGGGGGCTCTGCTTGACCGGAAGAGAGGGAAAGAGGGAGGGAGGAGGGAGAGAGAAGGGTGTGTTTGTGTGTGTGAAAGAAAGAGAGACGGAGAGAGGGAGAAAGAATGGGGGATGATAGAGAGAGAGAGAGAGAGAGAGAGAGAGAGAGAGAGAGAGAGAGAGAGAGAGAGAGAGAGAGAGACGTAATAACGAAAGGCATGAAGGAAGAAATAGGTCATCACGTTCTATCGACCAGTCTCGCTCAATACATGGCTTTATCAGACACTTTAAAGACACACAAAAACACATAATCCATATAAGGCTTTCTTTTCATTCCCTGTCACTTAACATCTGTTTCTTTTCACATTATCACGAATCCATCAATGTTAAGTGCATTGATCTAACGTGTCATATTAGCGTGGCGGTGAATTTCGTAATGCCTCTGTTATCTCTCTATCTCCATGGTCGAGTGCTAGGCATATTGACGACCCGTTCCCGCTCCTCCAAAATTCATGCTGATATTACCTCGTCTCCCACATCGACAATCGTTTTTTTTCCTGTAGTACCGTTCGACAATTGTTTTTTTTTTTTTTTCCTATCGTATCGTTCGACAATCGTTTTTTTTTTCCCTGCCGTACTGTTCGATAATCGTTTTTTCCCCTGCAATCGACAATCGTTTTTTTCCCTGCCGTACCGTTCGACAATCTTCTTTTTTTCCCCGCCGTACCGTTCGACAATCGTTTTTTTTCTGCCGTACCGTAGATTCTAGGGTTTGGGGGAATTATTCTATTCGGTGATATTGTTTTGTTTAGATTGATAGTATGATTTGGTGCAATTATGTGATGCAGTGCTGTTGTATTGTTTTGATATGCGGTTTGTTTGACTATGTTTTTTTTAAGTGTTTAGTTCATGTGATCCTAATTCCTCGGAAATGATATTGTCATTGCATTTACACATTTTTTTCTTGACTCGCTTTGTTATTTATTGTCCATAATATAGCTTTTCGGGACATGAATACCTGGCAAGCGTTTGAAAGTATGCATTTAGTTTTTGTTGAGGTTGGGCGTTCGAAGATCTCAGGAGAGTCTTATAAAGCACACACTTCCAAGCTGATAGATTTAGAGGTGTGATTTGTCAAGATTAGTTGCTTAGTTACAGATTTATTAAAGGGGTATTGACTGGTGTTTCGGGTACCGGTTTTGTGCTGGCAACAGAGGGTGATTGCATTAGGATTTTGTGAATGTATCTTGTAATATACAAGTTGAAATAAACGTCGGTAAGCTCTTTTCATTTTATCCAACTAGTTATTGATAGGAAATGTGAATGCGGATCTGAAAAAATGGTGCATTGACTTTAGAGAACAGAATTTGGATATGCAGTATTAAGCAGCATCAGTATTTATTTTCATGCGCCATTTCCTGTCAGATATGTGATTTGGTTCTATGTAGGTAAACATATAAAAATATTTTACGAGAAACCAGTTTAGATCAGTCCTTTATTTACTACCAAGGCTAACTTCACAAGCGTAGACAAGCGTTAATACATTTGATGCATGGTCATAGCGTTATATAATAGCATTACCTTGGAAATTTAGGCTATAACATTATAATCTGTATCAGCTGAGAGGAAAGAAAACAGCTTGTCAAAAATATTGTGTTGGATCCGTTAAGTATACATAGTTCACCAACTTATTTTTTTTATAGAAAGCACTTTGATATGGAACTTGATATATTACTTATAATAAAAGTAAGAGTATATATGATATTGCGATATAGGCGTCAATAAAAGGCATACAGACATAGAGAGAAAAACTAAGTTTCTTAGTTTTATTGAAGTAAAGACAGACAGGCATAGAAGCGGGCAGATGGGCAGAAGACTTAGTGAAAGAGGCAATAAACAAGAATAGAGGGAATCGACAGAGAGAGAGAGAGAGAGAGAGAGAGAGAGAGAGAGAGAGAGAGAGAGAGAGAGAGAGAGAGAGAGGGAGAGAGGGAGAGGGTGGAAGTGAGTCAGCTAAAAGTTTGATAAACGTTAAAGAATTTACAGGAAACCAGAAGCAAATGGAAAGAAAACCTTGCTATTTTTTTCAGGTGACTGACAAGGAACCATTAAGTATTTTCCTCTTTCAAGCCAGCTGCTTTTTAGAATATAGGCCGTCTCATTAGCGAATAATTTTTAGCTTAATTGTGTTGTGCTTCGCTATATTATTAAGCGGGTGGCCACCGTTTTTATTGGTATTTTTTCAAAATTGATATCTGCGAATTAATGATCACTGGTAATTTTTTGGGATATTAATTTCGTGGCTAAGTACCGATAAATGTAAAGCAAATTTGGGGGAAATATGGAATTGGCATGTATCATTTTTAGGGTGAGTTTACTTCCATTAGTAATCTAACATTCTCTCTCTCTCTATCTTTCTCTCTTTCTATCTATCTCTATCTCTATCTCTCCATCCCTCTCTCTCTCCTTCCCTCTCCCTCCCTCCCCCTATCCCTTTCCCTCTGTCTTTATTCTCTCTTTCTCTCATTTTCTCCTTTCTTCTATGTATAAGATTGCCTTACCCCCCCCCCTTCCATTCCTTCCCCTCTGGCCCTCCACGTAGCATCGCCGTCTTGGCCAGCAGGTATTTTTTTCTACGCGTTCCGTCATGTCCATTATCGACCAAAGCGCATGACGGCGGCAAGAAAGAGTGAACCCCGGGAGACTTATTAATTACTTGGTCAATTTTTAAAAATATTTTGAGAACCGAGGTGTAAGTCACCGAATTAGATGGTAATTTGGGTGGTTGATATACTTGGAGGGTCAGTGAAGTGGTTCTCTCTCTCTCTCTCTCTCTCTCTCTCTCTCTTCTCTCTCTCTCTCTCTCTCTCTCTCTCTCTCTCTCTCTCTCTCTCTCTCTCTGTCTCCTCCTCTCTCTCTCTCTCTCTCTCTCCCTCTCTCCCTCTCCCTCCCCTCTCTCCCTCCCTCCCTCCCTCCTCCCTCCCTCCCTCCCTCCCCTCCCTCAACTTTCTTCCACTTTTCTAAAGAATTAAATGGCCAAAAGCACAGGATCTGCCCTAATTCCCTTTCCTCTTCTTCTGCTTCATCCGATTAATGCTTTTGGCGTCATCGTTAAGCGAGAATAACGGACAATAATTGGAAGGATCGGGTTGAGGAACTGCCTCCTTTGGTGATTTACGTCCTCCTCGTTCGCTGGTTTCGTGAGGTGGGCGTAATTGGGCGATGCTCCGACCGCGCCCGTGCCTCTGGATAGTGTGCCTTTGGGTGAATGCGGGAGAATGTTGAATGGTCATGAATGTTGAAAGGTGAAGGTAGGTACTTTTTTTTTTTTTTTTTTTAGGGGAACCTGTCTCTCTCTCTCTCTCTCTCTCTCTCTCTCTCTCTCTCTCTCTCTCTCTCTTCTCTCTCTCTCTCTCTCTCTCTCTCTCTCTCTCTCTCTCTCTCTTTCTCTCTTTCTCTTTCTCTCTCTCTCTCTTTTTTCTCTTTTTTCTCTCTCTCTCTCTCTCCTCTCTCTCTCTCTCTCTCTCTCTCTCTCTCTCTCTCTCTCTCTCTCTCTCTCTCTCTCTCTCTCTCTCTCTCTCTCTCTCTCTCTCTCTCTCTCTCTCTCTCTCTCTCTCTCTCTTGAGATCGTTGGTATGTTTTGATTCTTTTTTTCGCCTTCGTCGTCTCGGTCTTTCGTTTTTTTTTTCGTTTCTGATTGTTTCTCGTCTTCTTTTATCCTTCCAAATCTGCCACTTCATCTTCCTCAATCGACCCCCATTCTTCTCCTTCAGC
>NW_020869903.1:621912-634412 GCF_003789085.1 Penaeus vannamei | reverse complement strand
ACTTTTTCATATGATACGCAGAAGAGGGAGAAGTTACCATGCAAGAAGTGTAGGCGGTTGTAGATAGTATTAAAGGAGGTCGCACCACGCAGCGCAACCTCGTTTCGCGGGAAGGGGGGCGGGCTCGTCAGCTGTTAATTGAGGGGAAAATATTAATAATTACTGAAGGGGAATGAGGGTCCTTGGAAGGGACGAAGGGGAGGAAGGTCTGCATACACTCTCCCGAGATTTTGGCCAAAGGGGAAAAAAAATGTTCAGGTAGTACAGAAAACGTTCATATTTTCCTCTTTAGGATGATAAGAAGGAAAAGAAAATGGATTTCGCTGTTTTCGTATTCCATCCGCGACTTTGGGGTCTCGCCTAAACCGGAAATGCTGTCCCGTTGCAGCGCAGGCCAGGAAATGAAGGAAAGGATAATTACGACAGATTATTTTAAGCAGCCATTTTGAAAGTCGAATGGCCGAGTCAATTAGAATGATGAAAGTAATTTGGGTTGGAACATTTTTTCATTTCTTTTTTTGGCTATTACGCGCTTTGCCATTTTATAATGCATTAGTAGAAAGATGGACGAGAATGGATAATTCTGGGAATAATGATGATAAATTAAGGAACAGGGAAGCACCGGTAGAACAGGCATTATACCCTAAACATAATTAATCCACTATTGTATTTTTTTTACTTTGATAATGATGGCGTGATGTTTTCGTGGGTATTTGTTTGTTTCTTTAGCAGTTGTTTTGCCATTTATTGATTTTTTCGTTAAATGTGTGTTATTTGTTATATTTACTTTCCGTTTTTAGGATTTTGATTGGTTTGTAGTTTGAATGATGTGCGTTTGTTTACTTTCGCACAAACCGATACTTTGATGTATTTTTATGTGGTCTTTACTTTTACAAAACGCATTACCAGGGTGTCCAGAGAATGCGGAAAAGATACCTGGTCTTGGGGACGTAAGGTGAAAGGGAAAGCACACACGCAGCGGACAAGCAACACTCGACTACAGCGCCAGGTGACACAAAAGAGACTTCGAGAGTAACGTAATGGACGCCATATCGATTCCGAGGGGCACTTTCCGAGTACTTCCTTGATGTCATGTACTTCTTGGAACGATAAGCTTGTTTCTTTGGGTGTGATGGGTTGTGGGTGGGGATTGGTGGGGGGGGCACACAAACGCTAAACGGAGGTTGGTTTTGGGAAGCGCATGGAAGTAGTGTGTTGGAGTGTTGTCTTGTTAATTTCAAAGTTTAAAGTACGGTGTAAAGAATGCTGGAAGGTGAAGAAGTTTCCGTGATCGTCTTGGAGTACGGTATTTCCTCCTCCTTCCTCCTTCCCCCTTTCTCTCTTCCCCTTTCCCCTCTTTCCTCCCCTACACTTCCTACCCTCACAACCCTACGGGAAATAATCAATGGTGTCATCTCTAATGGCAGTGTTGCGTGACTGTCCCCTCCGCCAGACGTCGTCCAGTTGACATGACATTATGAAGCATTATGAGCCTCAGGTTGCGGTGCCGTTGTCGCGAGCATCATGGAGGTGAGAGATAAGGAGATAGCGTGCCAATACGAGACACTATAAGAGGATTAAGGATGCTGATATCCTGCACGGATTCCTTGGACGTGGGTACGGCTCGCTGGCACCTGTCCAGGGATCGATAGCGGAGGATTTTGAAGGCTGGCTTAGCCGGGTCCTCTTCTCGTGGCTCTCGTGAACAATCCTGTACCTTGAGCGAAGTGTGTGGAGTACCTGAGTGCATCTTGAGTGGCGCGCCTCCCCTCTGCGCTGTCTGTGCCTCCGCCGCGACCTGGCTTCGAAGGCTGCCCTCTCTGGAGCGTGACCGTGTTACCTTGTCACTTGATGAAGCACCAGTCATAAAGAGAAATAGGTTCGTGCATATTTTCTCTAGTTGTATGTGGCTTTATGACCCCGCTGCTCTTTCGGAACCGCCTTATTTCTTACCTAATTGGGAACTAGACTGCCCCGCCTGCGTAAGTTTACCTTTAGGAGCTTTGCCCCCATTCCGTATATTGGTTTTCTTTAGATTTGTGTGTTTTCCCTCCTTCTCCATCCGCAGGACTCGAAGGCACAGCTCCTGCTTTCTTATTACTTCCCTTAACTCCCGAAGGAGAAGAGGGCGTTGCCATAACAGAGTTTTATTTTTTATTGTTCTTAAGGTGTGTTTGTTTTCTTGCATCGATATCTCCCGTCCTCCATGTGGGATAACTGATTTGTTTTCGTTTGCTTGCATCTGTTGGTTTTTGTGTATTCTTTCATGAAATATAAACTATGTGTACAGTCTTGGTCTATATGTTTTAGCTAATTGCAATCAAACTGACAACGTGAGCAAACCATTATACAACGAACCCGTTGTTGATAATACCTAAGGTCTGGCGTTTCAGTAATTTGTTCGCTCTATTTTCTTTTGTTAATTGGGAAATGGATATTCGATGATTATAAAAAAAAAGTTTAAGAACGTATAATTATAAAAAGTTTAAGAATGTATCATTTAGAAAATAGCTTTAAGGGTTATGCTTTGTAAAAACGATTTTTTTTTTACTTGAGATGAAATATTTAATGATGGTAATAAGGCACTTCCAGAAACGACTCGCCGTCCGTTATTCTGCCAAGGATGACATACCTCGGAGCAGACTAAAAGGGCCTTTTGTTTATATATATTTATTGTATGCATGCATGATTGTGTGTTGTGTATGTGTGTGTGTGTGTGTTGAGAGAGAGAGAGAAAAGAGAAAGAGACAGTCTGTGTGAGTGAGTGAGTGAGTGAGAGAATATGACTGACTAACTGAGAGAAAGAGCCCATACAACAGAAACAGAATGCCAAAGACTGGCCAATAACGGAAGTAAAACGAGCAAGCCAGGAGGAAAATAGACGGCGAACAACACACTTTTCCCGCAAATATTTGCTCGCAATATAGGGCCTCCTGGAAGGGCGCGGCGCTGTTGACTGAAGGCCAAGGCCATTTCCGGTTATTGCTTTTCTGTCGCAATAATCATCCTTGAAGACTAAAGACGTATGTTAACGAGTCGGCTCAGATAAATGCCGAGTGATTTGGGGAATGGCTGCTTCCATTCCCAGTTGATAAGGTCTGCGGGATAAGTTGATTCCTTAATGTGCGAGATGGGAATGGGAATGTCCTTGTTTTACGAAATAGTTTTTTTTTCCATCTTTTTCTTCTTCTTCTCTCCTCTTCCTTTTCCTTTTCTTCTTCTTTCTCTTCTTCTTCCTCTTCTCATCTTTCTTCTTCTTTTTTCTTTTTCTTTCTTTCCTTCTTCTTTTTTTTCCCTCTTCTTCCTCCTCCTCCTCCTTCTTTTTTTTCTTCTTCATTCTCCTCCTCCTCTTCCCTTTTCTTCTTCTTCTTTTTCTCCTCTTCTTCTCCTCCTCCTCTTCTTTCTTCTTCTTTTTCTTCTCCTCTTCCTTCTTTAAAATTGCGTTGTGTGCGTATATGCTTTCATGATTGCACACGCCTCGTTGTATGTATAAGTCTATATTCGAAATCCCTTTCATCATTTATGCAATCTTGTCCATACACATGTTATTTGCTGTTGCACGACCCTGTTCCTCTAAAGATTGCACGTCGTAGGTTAGTGATCGAGCGTCCAGCCATATTGAGGGAGTAGATATAACAATAGGCGATTGTTATCCGAGCAGTTTGGTTGCCTCTCCATTGTGCCTTGCCGTTCGATGCCTCCCATGTTCTACCGGGTCGGAAAAACGTCTCTCTCCTCTCTCTCTCTCTCTCTCTCTCTCTCTCCTCTCTCTCTCTCTCTCTCTCTCTCTCTCTCTCTCTCTCTCTCTCTCTCTCTCTCTCTCTCTCTCTCTCTCTCTCTCTCTCTCTCTCTTCTCTCACTTCTCTCCTCTCTCTCTCTCTCTCTCTCTCTCTCTCTCTCTCTCTCTCTCTCTCTCTCTCTCTCTCTCTCTCTCTCCTCTCTCTCTCACTCACTCACACTCCCTCCACTCACTCTCACACTCTCACTCTCACTCTCACTCTCACTCTCACTCTCTCTCTCCTCTCTCTCTCTCTCTCTCTCTCTCTCTCTCTCCCTCTCTCTCTCTCTCTCTCTCTCTCTCTCTCTCTCTCTCTCTCTCTCTCTCTCTCTCTCTCTCTCTCTCTCTCTCTCTCTCTCTCACACACACACACACACACACACACACACACACACACACACACACACACACACACACACACACACACACACACAAGCGTATACATTATTATTAATATTACTAGCGTTATTATCATTATTGACATTAAGGATAGTGATAATGATAACAGTATTGATAATAGTTATTATGGTTATCATTATCATTATCATGCTTTTATTTAATCATCATCACCATTGCTATAATGGAAGTATTTGTTATAGAATTTATTTTTATCATAATCATTATTGTCATTATTTCTTGTTTTTGTTTTTACTGATATATTATTATTATTATTGATATTATTGCTGATATTTTAGTATTGATATTACGACTGCCACAACTGCTGTTATAATTACTATTGCTGCTCCGGACTGTTTACTCCCTGTTCCCTTCATTCTCCTCCCAACCAAAACTAAAGAGGAAGAGCGCAAGAGAGAGAGTTAAATACGATTGGACTCCACCGCAGACTTTACACGGAAACCACGGAAACTTTCGACGATTTTTTTGCGATTTCGTACACGATCGTTGCTCATTTGTTCCATTTCTTTTATTTTCCGTTTTTTGGAATTAGTCTCGTATTTATCTCCTCGGGTCTGGTGGTAGCGGGAGGGAAATCTGCTCCGTTGTGGCTGTTGCTGGGATCCGAGTGCCAGCGCCATTGCCCGTGCTCTTGGAACGGTGCCAGCTGCGGCGAGCTCGGCGGGGCGGCTGGCTTGCTCGCTCCAGGGCTGCTGTTGCAACGCTCTCGTTCTCGTTGCAGCTTTGCCCGAATCTAGAATTTAGCCGGAAAGGCGTCTTTGGGAGAATGTCTTTAAGCACATATATACAAACACATACACACGCAGACGTACACACACACGCACTCACACACACACACACACACACACACACACACACACACACACACCACACCCACACACACACACACACACACACACACACACACACACACCCTCCATCCATCCAATCCATCCATCCATCCATCCATCCATCCATCCATCCATCCATCCATCCATCCTCTCTCTCTCTCTCTCTCTCTCTCTCTCTCTCTCTCTCTCTCTCTCTCTCTCTCTCTCTCTCTCTCTCTCTCTCTCTCTCTCTCTCTCTCTCTCCTCACTCTCTCTCACTCACTCTCACTCACTCTCACTCTCACTCTCACTCTCACTCTCACACACACACACACCACACACACACACACACACACACACACACACACCACACACAAAGAGGCGTAACCACAACAAACTCGAAAAAAAATCACACCCATAAAACAAACCCGCGCTGTTGATGTGTTTGCTCAGCCATTTCCCTTGCAATAAGCAGGGGATCCGTGTTCTTCCGCATTGTCTCCACTGTGACCTCGCGCCGGACGGGGTCATTGACCTCTCTCTCTCTCTCTCTCTCTCTCTCTCTCTCTCTCTCTCCTCTCTCTCTCTCTCTCTCTCTCTCTCTCTCTCTCTCTCTCTCTCTTCTCTCTCTCTCTCTCTCCTCTCTCTCTCTCTCTCTCTCTCTCTCTCTCTCTCTCTCTCTCTCTCTCCCTCCCTCCCTCCCTCCCTCTCCCTCCCTCCCTCTCTCTCTCTCTCTCTCTCTCTCTCTCTCTCTCTCTCTCTGACTCTCATTTTTATTCATCGTACAGGACTCTTTCACTCATTCCAAACCAGGTTTTTCCTTCGTTCGTTAGACTCGCGTTGCGTATATGAGTCGATTTGGACTCATTCACTCATTCTCGTGCCTTTCCCCTCATTCATCCGTTCGTCAATTCAATTCCTCATTCACTCATTTCCTCTTTATTGCCGTCCTGGCTTTTCCTCATCCTCTCCTCACTCATTTGACTCATTTTTTCCCTATTCCTAACTTACTGGACTCACTGACTCGTCTTCCTCCTGCATCTCTCTGACTCATTCACTCATCCGTTTCGTCTGGGAAGAAGAGAGTCCCTTTTGAGATTGATCATGAGTTTTCATGTCTGGCGCGGGGTCGATGGCGGCTTCGACTTCGTGTTTCATGCGGGGTTTTATGCGTGTGCTGCCTGTCCCTGTCTGTTTGCAGTTTCGTCCGTAATTTGATTGTCAGATAGATAGATAGCGGTTAGATAGGTTAGATCATGAGATAGATGAAATGGATTGAATTAAAATGATTTTCGGACGGCTCGGGAACCGTGCCAGCTCCGTCGAGATAAGGCCGGGCAAGTGATATTTGATAAGCCCGGCGGCCTCTGGTTTCCCGTTTCATCATAATCCCGAGGTCACGTGACTGCGTTTCCTGATCATACACCGTGTCATAAGGGCGACTCGCCTATGGACAGGTGTGTAATAATGAACCATTGTGTCCGTTTTCCCAGAGGGTTGGCGATGAGGTTGGTCACTCGTGACGGCTGGTTCCACGTTAGGAGCAATTAGGGGGGGGGGAGCTAAGGGAAGCAGGGGTTACGATAATGATGGAGGAAGGGATTGGAACTGTCATCGGCTTGTCATGCGGAGTTGCGTACCTCTCCGCGCTTCGTCCGTGACCGTGCGTGACTGTGTGCCTATATGAGCACGCATATACGTCGTGTACGTGACATTTCCCTTTCCGCTCGTTCCTGCAGGTCAGCCCACCCTCCCTGGTTACTCTGCGGGCCATTTTGCCAAAGCTTGGTGTAGGTCAGCGCCGAGTGAGCAGCAGCTGAGCTCTAGGCAGCTCTCTGGACGATAGGACTAGTGCAATAAAAAAAAATGTATGTGAATCTCCTAGTCCAGGAACCAGAACTCTGTATCAAGAATTATTAATAAAAATCAAGTAAATGGATGTTTTCTCTGCACCCAATGAGCATGGAAATTATAGAATTCGACCCATCTGGAGTCATGCGTTTTCATCGAACTCGCGAACTGAGGTTGCCAGAGGTGCGAGGGCCGAGCGCATCGACTCGCCGCGAAAGGAGCGTCGGGGAAGGTCCTAACGCAACGGCAGTGATGACGTCAGGGCGCCCTACGTCGGCCGCCTCTGCGTCTCCCTGCGTGACGGGCGGCGGGCGAGCGAATGGCGTGAGGGCCTCTGAAGAAGGGCGAGACGCCGGTGCGGACGAACAGGTTTTTTCGTCTTTTTGCATCTCCTTTTCCTCTGCTTCTCTTCTTCTTCTTCTTCTTCCTCTTTCTTCTTCTTTTTCTTCTTCTTCTTCTTCTTCTTTCTTCTTCTTCTTCTTCTTCTTCTTCTTCTTCTTCTTCCTCTTCTTCTTCTCGCGGCAGAGAGGAACGTGGAAGCTGAATAGCAATATGTTTGGTTAACATTAACATGTTTTATTTTTCGTCTTCTGCTTTTGTTTCTTGTTTTTTGCATTCAAGATTTTCTCTGCGTTTCTCTTTTATCAAATACATTATTATGGAAAACAATTGGCATTTATTATAGCTGATACTGAGTTAGATTTCGTTTATCTCTATTCTAAATAATGTATTTGAGAATTTTTAAAGAAATTACGTATTCGAGTCAAAGAAGTGGACGAAAAAGGGACTCTAAAATGTACAACAAGAGCAATAAAGATCTCAAAAATTTTACAAAACAACAAAACAACAAGAAGAGCAATAAAAATCCTCCGTTTGATCAGCGGACGAATCAAACCTCAGAACCCGGTCGGCGTCTCGCGAGCAGCTCCCGAAGGCGCGGGAAGGGAGCGGGCAGAGCGGCGCCTCCGAGTGGTGCAGAGAGCCCCGCCCTTCTTCTTCCTCCTCCTCCCCGCCACCGCCCCGACGAACCCGCATCCCCTTCCGTGTTGCAGATTCTGTTGCCATACACCAAGGGCTGGGGGGTAGGGGGATAGGAGGGGAGGGGGGATGGGGGATAGGGGGGGTAGGATGGGGAGGGTGGGGGTTTGGGGGGGAGAGTATTTGGATGGGGGTTGGGAGGAGAGGGGGATAAGGGGGATGAGGGGGAAGGGAATAGGGGATGGGTACGGATGGGGAGGTGTAAAGTTTGGGTGGGGGTTTAGGGGGTGAGGGAGTATTGGATGGGGGATGGAGGGGAGGGGGGGGGGATTGGGTACGGATGGGGCGGGCATAAAGTTTGGGGGGGGGAGTTGGGGTAAGGAAGTATTTGGATGGGGATAGGAGATCCGGTGGATGGATGGTGGGGGGTGGGGGAAAGGGAGGAGTGTGGGTCATGCTGTTTAAGGGATGGGGATGGGTAGGGTGGAGTGGTGGGGGGGAGGGGGGTACGCGGTAGAGGACGAGTAGATGCCGTATATGGGTGCCATGCGCATGATAATCAACCCCGTAGACTTGATTTTTTTTTTTATTATTCCTCCCTCTTTTATCTAGCTTCTTATTTCTCTTCCCTTTTATCTAGGTTCTTATCTTTTATCTTTTATTTCTCTGTCTTTTATCTTTTATTTCTCTTGTCTTTTATCTAGCGTCTTATTTCTCTTGTCTTTTATCTAGCGTTTTATTTCTCTTGTCGCATTTTATCGTGGAAAGTGCGGTGGGATTTCTTAATTCCCCGTGACGGGATTAATTGCTGATTTATTGCCGTGATATATACTTCCGTGATTCTTCCGCATTTTTTCCGAGCTACATATCGTTGCGTAATCTGAATTTTCGGGTCAGATATACAATTATTGCAAAATCTGATATCCAGCGTCCTTGTTGTAAGCAATTGGATAAATAATTTTTTTAAGTAGGCCGTCTAAGTAGGCACAAAAACACACACACACACACACACACACACACACACACACACACACACACACACACACACACACACACAGTGTATTTTATTCTTTAGGCTTCCGTCATTGTTGCCAAAAATGTATAACGCATCGAATTCCTTTCCATTAACCTGAAAGCATTATTTTGTTCACAGTGGATATCGTGTTTTTCCGTCCCATTTAGCAATCACTTTACGCTTTTCGTTTTTCGTATTTTTCGGTTTACTTAGCAAGCGTTTCACGTTTTTCGAATTCGCTTTTAGTTAGCGAGCGGGTCGTATATATAAATATATATAAATATTTTTTTTATTTCCCGTTTTTTTCGAGTTATCGTAGCGAGTAAATTTTCTTCCACTAGAAGGAAATTTCTCAGCTCATTCAGTGTTATCGGCAGTTGCTTGCATGCATCATTTCTGTGCGGCAAAGGCGGTGCATTTTATCATTCTGCAGGCTTTGACATGTTGAGTTGTGCGCTTTATTTTGTTCCTTTTATCTTTGTTGTTATCATGATCATCATTATTGTTATTTTTTTGTTATCATCATCATTATCACTATTATTTTTATCTCCCTCCATCAATTTCTCCATGTCATCAATACTATTATGATCAATATGATTGTTATTATCACCATTGTTTTATCATCATTCTCTTCCTCCTCTTTCCCCTTCTACTCTTCTTCCCCGTCCTCCTATGCCTCCCCGCCTCCTCTCCTTTTCCTATGACCGCCCTCCTCCTCTCCTCCTCCTCCTATGTCTCTCCTTCTCCTCCTCCTCCTATCCTTCCCCCCCCTCCTCTTCCGCCTCCTCTTCGTCTTCTTCCTCCCCTACTCCTCTCCTCCTCCTCCTATGCCTCCCCTCTTCCTAATCATCATCACCATCACTATCATCCATTATTTTCTTTCTCTCCTTGTTTGCGTCTTTTCTTCTCCCCTTTCTTCCTCTTCCCCTTTCCGCGCGGCAGCCAACGAGGCCGAGGAAATGACACCTTTGCAGTTTCTCCAGCGAGCGAAGCGACCTTGGCCTCGCCGCTATCATGTTGCCCGCCTGCGATTACTAGGGAGGGGGAGGGGGAAATGGGGGGTTATGGGTGGAAGGGGGGGGGAATGGGTGGAAGGGGAAGGGGAAGAAATGGGGGGGGTGGAAAGGGAAGGGGAAATGGGGGTATGGGTGGAAGGGGAAGGGGGAAATGGAGGAGATGGGTGGAAGGGGAAGGGGGAAATGGGTGGGTGTGGTAGAAGAGGAATGGAGAAATAGGGTGTGTGTGGAAGGGGGAGAGGGGAAATGGGGGTATGGTGGAAGGGAATGGGGGGGGATGGGTGGAAGGGGAAAGGGGAAATTGGGGGTATGAGAGGAAGGGGAAACGATAAGGCAGACGGGAAAGGGGGACGACAGGTAGTGAGATGGGAGAAGAAACAAGAGGGAGAAGATGATGGATACAGAGAAGGAGAAGAGAGAAAAAAGAGAGGAAGGAGAAGGATGTGAATGAGGAGACGGAAGAAGAAAGAGGAGACAAGGAGGGAAGGAAGGGGAAATGACTGAGTACGGAGAGAGATAAGGGAGGAGGAGATAGAAGGGACAGAGGAATGAGAAAACGCTGCGTGAGGGGAGGAAGAGAGAGCTGGAAGGAGGAGAAGGGGAAGTGGGTGAATGAGAGGCAGGAGGAAGGGGGAACGGAGACACAGAGAGAACGGGGAATGGGGGAGATCGAGATAGGAAAGAAAAGGTGGGAAACAGAAGGAGACGGGAAGGGGTAAAGGAATGAAGGAGGGTATGAGAGATAGAGGGAGAGAAAAAGGTTGTATGAAATGATACAGAATGAATAAAATGAAGAGAAAAGTCCAACAGAAAGTGGATATACTGAACGAAGAGGGAGAAAAGCAGTGTCCGATTATAAGATAGATAAACGAATGAAGCAAAAATAACTGCACGCAACCGCAAGAAACAGGAGACAAGCAGAACTAGACAAGACGCCGAAACAAGCCGACAAAGGAGAGAAAACAGGGAGAAAAAAAATAAACTAAGTTGAGGCCGAAGAAGGGCGGGGCGGGCAAGCAGCAAAGACATTGGGCGTGGTCTCTCGCCTCTTGTCCCTCCCCCTCTGCCTCCCCACTCCCCTTCCCCGTCCTTCTCCCCCTTTCCCCTCCCCGTTCCTTCTCCTTCTCATTCTCCCCTTCCCCTTCATGTTCCTGTCTTCCCTTTTCCCTCACTTTTTCCCCCCACCCCTCCCTCTTCTCCCACCCCTCTCCCCCACATCTCCCCATCTCCCCCTCACCCTACATTTCCCCCTCTGCCCCCACATCTCCCCCTCTTCCCCCTCTCTCCCCCCACATCTCCCCCTCTCCCCCTTTCCTGTCCCGCGTGGCGAGCATTCCTAATTTGGGAAGTGGCAAGCAGTTTGTTGGAAAAATGGCTTCCCTGCGAATGCTATTCTGCCGCTTTAAGTTTTGCTTTATTTTTTTTTTCTTGTCTAATATTTTTTTTCTCCCTCATTTCTGTACCTTCTCCGTCTACTTCTTCGTCTTCTAAACCATTTTTCTGATCCCTATTCTCTATCTTTATTTTTTTTTCTTTTCCTTTTCTTATTCCCTTTTCCCTTTCTTTCTTTCTTCTTCTTCTTCTTCTTCTTCTTCTTCTTCTTCTTCTTCTTCTTCTTCTCTTTCTTCTTGATTTTCAATCTTTATTCTTCTTTCTCTTTTTTCTTCTGTTTTCTTCTTTTCCCTTATACATTTTTTCCTGAGTAGTGATTCGACACAAAGCTGTTAAATTTAACCAGATGTTTAGATATTTTATGAATAGTATAAACATGGGTCGAATGTATCTTTTAAATGCTTTATATATAAGTGCGCGCTTCCGTAATAAGTAGCCTTCAAGATACTTCTAAAAAGAAAACTCCTTAAAGGTCATCGATTCCTTAAAATTTGATCTTTATATAGATATACAGTCGTTTTCTTCACTCGTTTTGTTTATTTATTTATGTTTGGTACTTTGTTTGGACTGTTTACAAGTAGTTTGTTTGTTTTCTTGTTCTTGATGTCTATCAGAGGAGTCTACTCACCTTCACTTACCTGGGAATATCATATTTTATGCAAAATTAGATACTGAAGATCACTTACATAGAAGTATAATTAGAATATTTTTAGAGATAAACTTTTGTGATTTGATCTGGAAATCTTTAATGATTCACGTAAATCCCCGTCACCTAATCCGATAATCTATTTTTAGGGATTCGTCGTGTGTTTGATGATTGGCGGTCTGGCCACGAGGGCTTGGCTAATCTCAGGTGCTCCGGGTTCTTTCGAATTTAATGCTTTCTACCCGATCGTTTGTCTAAAATATTGAGAGCGGATATTCCTGTATGGCGGGGCTCTACCTGAGGGGAAGAGGGAGGGGAGGGTGGGTGGGAGAGGGAAGGGAGGGAGGAGGGGAGGGTGGGGAGAGGGAGGGAGGGAGGGGAGATGGGAATAGGAGAAGGGAAGAGGAGGGAAGTGGGGGGGAGAGGGGAGGGATGGAAGGGTGGATGGGAAAGGGAGGGATGGAGGGTGGATGGGAAATGGAGGAGGGAAGAGAAGGGAATAGGAGGGGGGGGACTGATGAAGAGAGGCAGGAAGAGGGAGGAATATAGAGGAAAGGGGGTTTGACAGAGGATGGAGGGAATGGGTAGTAGAGGGAGG
>NW_020869903.1:591912-614412 GCF_003789085.1 Penaeus vannamei | reverse complement strand
GGACTGATATAGGCCGTGAGTGAAGAAATGTGGGAGAGATATTCGCGTGGCCAAGGACTAACCCAGAGTATATCGATTCTGCTAACATAGAAGAAATGGCCGTATTTGCATGTCACCCTTCCCACATTATCATAGCCACGTAACCCAATTCGCTATTTTTTAGAATTTTAGTTGTTAATGCTGAACTTCGTGGTGTGTTGACATTGTCTCAGTTCATCTCTCCCCTACTCTCTCTTTCTCTCTCTCTCTCTCTCTCTCTCTCTCTCTCTCTCTCTCTCTCTCTCTCTTCTCTCTCTCTCTCTCTCTCTCTCTCTCTCTCTCTCTCTCTCTCTCTCTCTCTCTATGTTTGTGTATGTGCATGTTCATACATCTGTGAATGTATGCGCATATCTGACTATGTTTATGTGTGAGGGCTGTACTTTACATTTTATGGTCACCACAAAAAGGATAAAAACACAGAATAAAGAAGAACAGATTATTAAAGACCTGCTGCTCGGAATGACGACGAAAACCGTTTTGTTTCGTACCCGAAAGACAATTTAGCGAAACCGCGGTCCCCAAATTGGCCTTTTTGACACAAATGGGAAACTAACAGCTGCGGTAACATTAGAGATCGTAGAATTTTCCTTTGATTTTTTTCCCTCTTATATCCCGGTTATTTTTAGGCTCCTGTATCGAGCAGCTGCGAAAATTACATTTGGAAGTTTTTTTTTTCATGTACCCTTATGCTTGTGAATATATTACTCTAAGATGATCAGAAGATTCCGTACCCATTTTCTTAATTATTTCCGGGTCTTGAAAGTGGAAGGTACATAGATAGTTAGTTAGATTAGAAGATAATGGCTATAGTGGTTATTATAGTGATAATGATAGTGATAGTTTTAATGATATTGATGAGGAACATAGCAGTAATGATCATGATAATGATAATAATTGTGATAATAATGATGATGTTGACAAATATTATCATCGCTATTATTATTACTACTTTTATCATTATTAATGATAATAGCAATAATTGTAATAATAGTTATCAATAATGCTAATGATAATGATGATGATAATGTTAACAATATTGAAGAAATGATAATGATAACAGTAATAATAATGACGATTATGGTAATCGCAGTGAAAATAAAATTGGTGGCTTCGTCGGCAACATTCCAATTCAACTGACACGCAAACGTTCTTTGATTCTCAGTGTCTGCAAACGTTTGATATTGGTCAATTTAAAAGAAGAGATGAGCTGAGAAAAGATTTTATTAGAGATATTAATTCCTTTCAATTACATTTAGCAGTGAGATTAGCATCGTTTTGCAATGTGTGAATCCTGTTTGGTTACTGGCTCGCCCTTTCTCTGGTTTAATTAATCGAATCATAATGTATGGAGAGGTAAAACATATGCATGATAGAATTTGTCCTGTGTTAATAGGGTTTTGCCTGGATTTATGTGGTTATTTTATGTGTTGGTTTAGTACTAAAGGTATCACCTTTGATACTGTAAAAATGTAAAGAAAAAACAATTTGTTACTTTTGTAATTATTGTACAATATATTTGATGATTTTTTACCTATTCATAGTGTGTCAGATCACTGTTTTGGCATCTATAAAAGCTGTGGAAGAAATGATATGATATTATTTTCTAAATCCCTTACATGATCAAAAGGAAAAACTGTCAAAAGGCAAAAACAAAAATATATAACCACTGCAGGATTTCCTTGTTAGCAGATAATTATACCGCGTTTTGACAGCGAATTTAACCAGTGTGCGTATGTAGCTCTGCAAATGTGTGTGTGGATGGCTGGAATTAATGGATAGGTAGATGTGTAGTTGTGTATATTTATTTTATTATCATCATATTCTACGTGTGTGCGTGCGTTTATGGTATAGAGAAATATATGAATAATATTGGTATGTTTGTCTGTATCCATGTTTATTGACTCTGCAACAGTCTTATGACCCATTAGAAACGTAGCGTGATTATTCCGCCCATAAAAATGTGCTAGAAATTTCCCAAATATTTTTTTCATGGCGACTCCGTAAAGCCTGGGCGTAAAAATTGTACCCGGCTGTTTAGGGTGTCACTGAATATCATCATTGGTTCCAGCATTATTTTCAGACGTATCAAACTTGTTTCTAAAGGATCGCAATAAGGATTCGTAGTTTAGTGACTTTTCGTGCGTGTGTATATCCGCTTGTCTGTCTGTGTCTCTATCTGTTCATGTGTGTTATTCAGTGATTGAAATTCAGATTTAGAGAACAGTACTGTGCATTCTTCAATATATGGGTCGCGATCTGCTGATCACTAGTTACCTTTTCAAAAAGGATGTTACATAGATAGATAATGAATTATATAAGATGGAATATTTATAAACAATTGGTAAAATAACGCATAGTGTACAGAAGATGTTCTGTAGCATAGAGCACGAGGGTAACCAAACTGGGTCACAATGAAGAATGTTTTAAGAACACTGCTCCATATATCATATGTCCTCTTGATGAAAGAGAGAGAAAAAAGAAAGAAAGAAAGAAAGGGAAAAAAGACATTAACCTTATCATAAACCTTTGCATCATGTTTCTGACCGTCGCCCTCGCCCGCAGGTACATCATGGCCAACCGTCCCAGGACAGCCTCCACCAGGAACGAGGAGGAGATGATGGCGTCCGCCCGCAGGAAGCTGACGCAGACCACAGACCCCGTGGAGAAGCTGCGGCTCCTGTGCCTGAGTCGAGGAACCGCGGGAGTCATGGGGTTGGGCAGGTGAGTGGGGCGAGATGGGGAGTGGCTTTTGGTTTTATGTATCTGTTTACGTTCTTGTTTATTTTGTTGTTTTTAGAGGGACAATTGTTGCTAGTATTGGATATATTGTGGTGTAATGGTCACTCGTGTTTCGATTCTTGTATGGATGTAGTGGAAATTCATATTTTGCCCTCTCACCTCTCTTTCGTTATGGGCTCATACATTTGTCCTGCGCTCCCACAAGTATTCCGAACCAAACGTCTTTGTTGCAGAGTTTTTCGACGAATGGACGACGACGGATCCCACAGCCTCAACCTCGAGGAATTCTCCAAGGGCATAAGGGAAACCGGCCTCAAGCTTTCCGAAGAGGACACCGAGAAACTCTTCAACGCTTTCGACAAGGACGGGGAAGGAACCGTCAACTATGATGAGTTCCTTGTAAACATCCGGGTAAGCTAAGTGTCGATGTGTCGATATTTTCTTCTTATTCATGATTATTATTTGTTTTTTTCTAGGATTAAAGAGTGGTTTTAACACAGTGGGTAATTCCCATCTGGTGAATTACCCCGTGGTGTTTTTTTGCCAATTCTCGTGACAGTAAGATATAGAGATTTTTGCTGAGAATAATACCCTGAGATTGACTCATTCACTCGGAACAACTGAACCACAATAGCTTCCACTACTCTCTTATCCAATTAACCACAAACATCCCCTTAGAAAAAATAAAACCCCATTCCTGTTTTTTCCTCAGCCCAAGATGAACGACACGCGGCGGAAGCTAGTCGACATGGCATTCGATAAGCTGGATAAGACAGGCGACGGCATCGTCACCTTGGAGGACCTCAAGGGAGTGTACTCGGTGACCAAGCACCCGAAGTTCCAGTCGGGAGAGATGGACGAGGAGCAGATTCTCGCTACGATTCTCAAGAAGTTCGAGAATAATACGTCCGTCGATGGAAAGGTTCGGTTGTCAGATGTGTGGTGTTCAAAGTGTGGTGGAAGATATTATGTGAATCATATATAAATATATATATTTTAGTTCCTTTGGGAGCATATTCCTTTTTATTTTTTCTGTGTAGGCTACCCCACCTCTCTCTCTCTCCTCTCTCTCTCTCTCTCTCTCTCTCTCTCTCTCTCTCTCTCTCTCTCTCTCTCTCTCTCTCTCTCTCTCTCTCTCTCTCTCTCTCTCTCTCTCTCTCTCTCTCCTCTTCTCTCCCTCTCCCTCTCTCCTCTCCCTCTCCCTCTCCCTCTCCCTCTCCCTCTCCCTCTCAACTCTCTCTTACCCTATTCCCCTTCGAGAGAGGGAGAGGGCCTCCCTCTCTCCCTCCTCTCTCTCCGTCTCCCTCTCTCCCTCTCCTCTCCCCCCCCCCTTCACTCTCTCTCCCTCTCACCCTATATCTATCCATCTCTATCTCCCTCACTCCTTTCTCCCTCTTTCTCTTTCTCTCCCTCCCTATCCTATCCCTCTCCCTCTCCCTCCTCCCTCCCTCTCAAACCTCTCCCTTACCCTATTCCCCTTACTCTCTTTCCATTCGTCTCTCCATGTCTCTCACCCTCTCTCCATATCCCTTTTCCCTTTCTTCTCCAGGACCTGCTCCTCCCTCGTTCTTCCCCCATATAATAAAAAAAAAACATTTTCGCCATAGAGCTCATCATCAACAAAGGAATCAACCAAACTAACCTTTTCCCCATCTCTCTCTTTCTCCTCCGCAGCTCACTAGGGAAGAATTCTATGACTACTACTCCGGCGTGAGTGCGTCCGTAGATCAAGACGCCTACTTCGATCTCATGATGCGCAATGCCTGGGGAATCAAATAAATCAGTAGCGCTAGGAGTAATGCAATTGCACCTGCCGATTGAATGCTGTTTGGAGTTTTGTTTACCTAATGTTTTTGTTTAACGTTCTGATCCTAGTCTATTGATGATTTTCTGTCTAGTCTAATCAAGATTTCGTCTTTGATTCGGTTTTGTTTGGAGTAGTGTGTAATGTAGGAGATTGTCACAATTTTTTGTGTTCTTTAATTAGGAAAGTTTATATTGGTTTCCTTTTTGATTATTTGTTTATACATTATCAATGAATATGTGAATTTGCATATGTTTAGGTGTACTTATTCTAAAATAACTACAGATCTGAATATAGATTATAGGAAGTGATTATGCTATTTCCCTTTCTTCGTAACTTTTGCCAGATTCATAAATAAATAATGTCCTGAAAATGCCGTTGTTATGAATATGTATAAATATGAAAATATTTGATTACTTTTAATGAGAATTATTAATGCTGTATTATATGTCACCCATTTGTTTACTTAAGAAAAAAGTAAGGATTATTCAACTTTTTAGAAAACGCATCAATTTTCTTTTACCTACAATATTACGAATGTCTTTATTTGATAGCATTTAATAATACATATTCAATAATAATGAAACAACACTTTTTCTTTTCTGGTGGATATTTTGCTATGGTATGCAGATGTAATCTAACCAGGTGCTACTCCATCCTGCCATAGTTAATGATTTCAATATTCACGCTTTTTGTGTTGGTGACTTATCCAATTAATTAACTCTATTATGGAATGAATTTGAGGCAATTGTGACTAACACCTTCATAGGGTAAACAACTTTAATGACTTTGTACAACTTATGCATGGAGAGTTAAGGACTTCTATATATCCGTAATTTTGTATGTATATATGTATGTCTGTGTACGTGCAGATGTATAGCCATATATATTGCCTATGCAGACATCCATATGCATATATTTCCAGTAAGAAGCATTTAACTATTTTATCAGTAAGTTCTTGAATAATAACAAGGAAATGTCAGTATAGAATTATTCATTATTGCATTTAGATATTTCATCAGTATTTTCTTAAATGACAAAAGCAATTGACATATGATTAGGCTTCAAATATTTGTATGTTCTTGATGTGTTTATTTTAAGCATAAAAGTATTTGCTGATTGCCTTATCTAGGAACAAATTGTTTTGTCCTTTATATTGCTATAGAACTTCGATGTAATCATCAGTGAAGGAGGTGGCTTCCATTTGCCTTTTAAATCATACGCATGCTTCCTATGTAGATTGTAATGGTTCGAGATGCAGCCAAAGATCCCTTTTTCATCAGAGTTTTGAGTACAGCAGTCGTCTCCAGTTGATCCATTACTATCTAGTGTATGTAATGATCATTCATAAGCTCATGTGTTTGTTTGCATATTATCATCTGACATTGTACAGCTTTGATCAGGTTGCCATATGAAATTAATTATACATTGTCTTAACATGCAGTTATTCATTCCTCATGTGAAAGCTTTTACATCATACAAATACAATTCCACTGGAAATGTATAGTCTACTAAAGATTTCTTGCACAAATTGCCTATTAAAGACAATTGAAGGTACGTAAGGTCTTTTTATTTTATATTTTACCCTTCCCTTTCAAATTTAGAACTGAAATAAATGAAAACAACACCCATCAACGTTTGGCGAGTGGGTGACACCACAATGTTGAGATCTTGAATTGGCTCGAGCAAGCAGGCGTGTTTGAAGCAACTGCAATCCAATCCAGTCACACATACACACATGCGCGCGCATATACAGTTGCGAGACATTTCCGAGTGGTACACCACGAGTCTGGAGGTGACAATTTTTTATCTGGGTATATATGTGTAGTCTGTAGTATTCCGTGAGGGAGAGAAGTCTGTAAAGCGACAGTATTTCATAGATTTGACAACTGCGCCTCAGCAATGGTTAACACGTACAACAGTGGTTCCCAACCCCATGGTCGCGACCCAAATGAGGGTCACCAGGGTTTTTTTCTGAGGGTCACCAGTCTTTAAAAAAAAGATTCCATAGCTGGACATGTCAGTAAAAGTTAATGTTTTTTATTAACTTATTGAAATTCAGTGTGTTTGTGTATGAATGTATATATATATATATATATATATATATATATATATATATATATATATATATATATATATATATATATATATATATATATATATATATATATATATATATATATATATATATATATATATATATATGTGTAATATATATGAATATATGTATAAATATATATGTATATATATATATATATATATATATATATATATATATATATATATATATATATATGTATGCTGTATATGTGTGTATGTATACGTGTTTAAATAAATGTGTATATATATATATATATGAATATATTTTGTTTATATTCATATCTATATAAATTTACATATACATGAAACATGTAATTCGTTATAAGATGCAATTCATTGATGATTTTACTGTTTATTTCGAGACTTCTGCCTTTCAGGTCGGCACTGCAAAGTTTCCACCAATTAATTCTAACAAAAATATTCTAACAGTCCATATAGCTATTTCAAGTGAAGTATATATATATATATATATATATATATTATATATATATAATATTATATAGTGTGTGTGTGTGTGTGTGGTGTGTGTGTGTGTGTGTGTGTGTGTGTGGTGTGTGTGTGTATGTGTATATATATATATATATATATATATATATATATATATATATATATATATATATATATTATATATATATATATATATATATATATATGCATATATATATATATATATATATATATATATATATATATGTGTGTGTGTGTGTGTGTGTGTGTGTGTGTGTGTGTGTGTGTGTGTTTGTGTGTGTGGTGTTGTGTGTGTTTGAACATTTATTACATATTCCGTAACAAAAAACATCACATATCTTCCTTCTCCTAAATTCAGAGTTTCGAGGACTTTGAGTAGCCACAATGTTCTCCCCTTCTTAAATATTAAACCAGTCTTTTAAGATGTAGTTGCTTGTTCAATAATCTTCAATGACACTTGCTTGGTTGTTCAGGACGTTCCTTCTATATATATTTCACACTAGAAAAGAGAGAGTGTGTGTGGTGTATGTGTAATTGATACAAGAGAATGACATTTTATGTTTTTAAGTATTACCGTTTTTTAAAACTTGAATATCGGCTTCAGATATGCTTAGTAAACAACCCCCTTAACGCTATATCTGACGACCTGTCAGAAATTTCTGACCTAATGTTCTCTGCAAATATTGATATTTAAGGGATCACTCCATGTGACTCGAGTGTACATAAACAACCCATGAAGCAATTTGGAAATTTGCCATTCATAAATTCCATACGGAAGCCGCGTAAAAACAATAAATTAGATGTGAAAACCTTAGATTTACATTCACAGATAATATGATAAGTATTTCACCTTAAAATATTGTGTTTTACATATGTAAAGTTTCCAGTTATACCATTTCTAACTGCTGTTTTATAATGAAAACGTCACATTTTAAATCAAAATTCACAAAATACTGGACACTGCACATATTGCCAGAAATTTCAGTTCATGCACTATAGGGGTGTACCAGTTGCAAATTTCAGAAAATGTATATATTATATATATATATATATATATATATATATACATATATATACATATATATATATATATATACATACACAAGTATGTGATATATATATATATATATATATATATATATATATATATATATATATATATATATATAGAGAGAGAGAGAGAGAGAGAGAGAGAGAGAGAGAGAGAGAGAGAGAGAGAGAGAGAGAGAGAGAGAGAGAGAGAGAGAGAGAGAGACTCACTTGTTTGTGTATATGAATGGGTAGACACTGATCGTGAACCATGGATAGTAGTAAAGTAAGGTGGTGAAAATAAATTAGGCTAGTTCATGAGTAGATTCAGGTTTACTGGATTGATATCTGTAAATAGCAGACTGTCAAAGTTATTGACAGACTGAAATGTTTCACATGGTAGAGGAACAAATTGATTCGATTATCATTATTAGCAGAAGTAGTAATGCATGTAATATTATCCTTCCATTAATACTAATATTATCATTATCCTCATGATAATCATTATTACCATTATCATTTTAGTTCTTATTAGTAATTCTACCATTATCATTATCTTTATTATCTCAATCATTATCATTATTATTACCATTATCATATTTATTATGATTATTATTACCATTATCATTTATTATTATTATTATTATTATTATTATCATTATTACTACACTACTATTATCGTCAAGGATCATCAATATTATCACTGTTCTTGTCACTGTTGTCACCATCATTGCTATTGGTTATATTGCCATTATTACGATAAAGCAAGCAACGACAACTTTAACTTTCCCCATTTTAGATATTTATTGGAAAGGAAGTCTTGCAAAATCATAGAGGCATCCTCTAAGTAATATCAAGAGAATCGGTTTCTCGATGAAGATATATAAGAGGATTTTACCAGTGTAGAAAAAACATAAATTTTGACAGTGAAAGCCAGTAAACGTAAAAAATGCCGGAACGAAGGAGTCTGAAATATATCCAAACTCTGCAACTCAACTGGACCTTTCAAAATAAAGAACTTCAGAGATAACTAAACGAGCTGATCTTTTATATATACTATTATAGTCTTTTCTTGCATGAAACTTATCATGATATGCACAGTGCTATCTGTTAAGCTGACGGGAGTTCCCAATGTATGGAGTATATTTCCTCGTTTCCGCCCTCCTTTGGGGTTTCCACGCAACAGCTGAGGGCATCTCGGGGACGGTGCACCAGGCCCGGGCATGGAGTGAAACAATTCATAGTTACATTTTTTGTTCCTTATTCCAACAAAAAAGACTACCTAATACAGGTTTGTTTGATCTTGATTAGGGAGAAGCTATCACTGCCTCATCGGGATCACATAGGTAGGTTCAACAACTACCTTCAGCATGAGGTCGTGGTTGTGTATACCCTCTCCTTACCTTCATGGCTGTTAGGCAGGTATGCTTTCAACTCTCAACTTCTCCTTGCGGGTACACTGTAGGGTAAATGTTCTTGAAACCCAATAAACAGGCCTATTATTGATCACTGTTCCGAAAGGTCATCACCCTGAATTTCCTCGAAGAAACTCACAGATGGATGAAAATACGCATCACGCATCTTTACAGACTTACTTTTTCTAATAAACAATGAAAAAATGCTAAAATTGGAAAGAAACAAGATCTTGGAATATGGAATACAAACAATTGAAAGATTGCTTGTTAAAAGTAAACGGTCTTTCTCTTTTGTGACTACCATCTTGGTCCCGTTAGGTTTTTTTTTCTCACTCTTTTCACAACATAGTCTGGAAGTAATTCCACTGAAACATATATTTGCCAATGACTTTTCCTTACACTTATTTTTAATACAAAAAACATTTGAAATATACATATATATACATCAACCCATATATCTAGCCGGTCATATATGTCTAAATTTGTAAAATATAAATTCAACTAAAATGACACATATATGACATACGATTAACCGTGGAATCAAATTCTTAAATACCTAGTAATACATGAAGTTTTGACATATTTACTTTTCACTTCATATTTCAGCAAACAATACATTAGTCTGTCTTGTCAACTCCGCTAGCACTGTTACCGTTTTCTCACGCACGCGACCATTTTCTAATTCAGGTTTTTAGAGTAGACGAATATAAACAACAAATCTGATGTTACATTGATCATGTTTAATTCCAAGAGCTAGGACGTGAAAAATATGGAGAGAAGAAAATACGTTAAAATTTGAATATAGAGTAAGAATGTTTTCCCGGGAATATTTTTTTGGTTACCGACCTGTGACTTTTGCCAAAGAAGCCCTGGTAAAAGTTTCCTACTTGACACCTATTGATGATAAGGAAAGTTCGTATTTACTTAATCTAATAATAGAAATAACAGATTACATAATGTTCGATTTTTATTTTTGTAATATAAGCATGATTCAAAATCGATCTTGGAAACAGGAACGCGATTTCGATCTGATGCAATGACGAATAGTTGAGTCAGTGCGGCCAAGGTCACGTGCCATGGAAAGTTTGCATCTGGGCACTAGCAGTTTGCAGCAATATCTTTCCTTTATTTCGATAGAGGTAACCAAACGAACTTCACTTCATTTAACATCCGTGTGTTCAGGGTTTCCCCAACTACACAGCAGTCCCTTTCCCTAAAGTGTCCGGGTCTTGTGAAAAAGAAAGTATCATTAGTTATAAGTGTTAGTATAGGTCAATGGAAGTTGCAGATCTGTCTTTTTTTTAATCAGTTATTGATAAAATATTCATAGATTTACCCAGATGATGAACTAGCACTGTCCGTCGGCATTATATGTAGCAATTGTTTCCGAGTTAGACGAGATCATCACAGGGCAGCAGGTATTAACAATTCCGGGATACGGATATAAATAGGAAACTTCTCAAGGACAATGCTTTATGGGGTACATGGACACACACACACACACACACACACACACACACACACACACACACACACACACACACACACACACACACACACACACACACACACGCACGCACACACGACACACACACACACACACACACACACACACACAACACACACACATACACACACACACACACACACACACACACATATTTGTGATATACCCAAAAGATCTATATACATCAGTTTATAACATATATCCACACCAGTACAGATCAACACATACTTTCCTGTCCCGAGCAATATGCACACATATTCTAACCTGACTGCATGTAACTTTGCGCAAGAAGACATAAAACTGTACGCCAAGTTAGAAGAGAAATGCGCGGAAATAAACCGAACGATCATAGTCTTGGTGAAGTCCTATGTGTGAGAAAGATGCGGGCAGGAAGAAAGAGTAATGCGTCAGCGCACTCTTCTGCATTACCTACAATAATTAGATCAGTAGGTCACGTGAAGCCATAGCAGCGTGGGCGGCCGGCGGCGACTCCGCGATCGGCCGTTCGTGAAGCCTTCCGGATCAACCATTCTGCTGCGCTGGGCGTACAGGGAGCCTTCGTATAAAGCTTTATATGACATCGTTGGGGATTTTTATCAATCATATATTTTAGTCCCTTGTGTATCTAATTACTGCGTGATTTTAGGTGCAAATGTATGAAGTTAACTCCACCTTCTGTCATTTATGGATTTCTCCTATATTTCTACATTCATATGACAAACTTACTCTCGTTACGAGATGGAGAAAGGAATAAAAATAAAGAACACAATATATTTACGCTTGGTACAACCGCCGCGCAATGAAAAAACTTTCCTAATTGATATCAGAAGCACAAGTATACCGGTTCTTCCTATCTACCATATTTATTTTCCTTAGTATTGCTATATTCCCCGGCTTTGTTCCTATATTCAGTTCTTATTACTCACATCACATTTGGATATTGTTACTAGTTTCTCTGTCAGGTCTTGCTTCATCAGTGCAATCATCCCACACCTGACCTTTCTCTATAGCCTCTCCTGACATGAATGTGAACGCTCCAGATTTCACGTCAGAGAAGGTTTCAGAAATGTATGATCATTATAATGACTAGAAATCACTAACAGTACAAGAATAATTATCTTTTAGAAATGCGGTGTGATTACACTTATCATATTGAGTCATATTCATCATCATAATTATAATTATGATCGTAAAATTTGTTATTAATAATAAAAGTAGCAAATCACAAAATCACAAATATTATTTTTTTGCGTTATTATCATTGGTATTGCTATCAGCATTCAAGATATTAATGTCTTTACTACCATCTTTATTGTAAAAGAATATCATCAATGTCATTATTACAATGTATATCGAACGTTGCCATTGAATCTACTATCATTGTTATCACTGATGATTTTATTTTATCGTCGTTTTATATTTCGATTATCATTTACACTATGACCAATAGACATTTTTCACACCAAGCCTGCTTTATTCTTTAATCTTTACTTTCTTAAGGTTTCGTTTACATAACCATAGTTTTCTTTATACTTGAGTTGTTCATATATTAATAGAAACTTGTATGTAGTGTTGTGTGGTGGTAGAATTAGCAATGATAATACTGGTGATGATAAAAAAAACATAATATGATTATTGATATGTTTGATAATGATGATAATGATTGTAATGGCAATGGAAATGATGCAAAAAAGTATTAATGATAATGATGATGACAATAATGATAATAATAATAATGATAATAATAATAATAAAGATAATAGTAATAATAATGATAATAATAATAATAATAGCAATAGCAATAATAATAATAATGATAATTATTATAATGATAATCATAATGATAACAATAATGATAATACTAATACTACTACTAATAATAACAATAATAATAATAATGATAATAGTGATAATTATATTTATGGTGATATTGATGATAATTGATAATAAAGCTAATGTTGATGATTATAAAAAATATAAATGTAATAGCAATAATGATAACAACTTTAACGATAATAGTAATGTATTGATGCTATTAACGTTAATGCAATGATAATGATGATAATGATGATGATGATAATGATAATGATGAGGATGACAGAGATAATAATGAATATAATGAAAATGATAATGATATAATCATAATTAGCATTGTCCTCATTATAATCCCAACATTGTTTGTTGTAAAAATAATAATGATGATGATGATTATGCTTTACTAATGGTAGTAGCAGTTGCAGTGATAGTAGTCGTAATGATAATAGTAATAATGATAACAGTAATAATGGTAATTATAAAACTGTAAATGACGATAACAGTAATGATGATAATGATAATGATGATAAAGATAACAACAACAATAATTACCATAACGATAACAATAATAATGATGATAATAAAAACAATGATGGCAATAATAATAATGATAGTGATAATAATGCTATTGATAATAACATTATCAATGATAATAACAATGATAATAATAATAATAATAATAATAATAATAATAATAATGATAATAATAATAATGCTGATAGTAATAGTAATAGTAATAATAAGAAGAATGATAACAATGGCAATAATGGTAATAACAATAATTATGATAATAATAATAATAATGATAATAATAATGATGATAATGATAGTAATATCATCACAGTGTCTAAAAGTTTCAGGTTCAGTTTATTCTTAGCCAAGGTTTAAAGCATTTGCTTCCTGCTGGCTCCACTCTTTGGTCAAAATCAATAGCGAAAACACATGAACATACGCTTTTAGAATTTACTTAAACATTTAAATCAGCTGAATTTCTTCATAACGCCCTTTTTATTATCCCCAATAAATACAAAATAATACCATAACACGCCCATATTTCCTCGTCGCCGGACTCGAGCGGCGGCGGCCAACCGTCCACCCCCAACCCGCGCCTAACATGGACTTCCGCGGCGTCTGGCATCGCCTCGCCCGCGAGATGTTCCTCCTCGGCGAGCGTCCCGGCAACGAAGCTCTTACTTTAGGCTAAACCTCGGCGCGGCTCCCCTCGGGCGAGGTTCGGCACCTGCGCGGGCGAGGAAGCCCCACCGCTGCCAGGCCGCCACCTCCACCACCAAATACTCGGGCGGCCACGTGACCCGCCTCGCCCGTGCCCTGTAAACCGTTTATCTGGCGGTCACTCACGGGTTTCGCGGCTGAGGAGAGACCGCGGAGAATGCGTCTTTGTAGCGGCGAGCATCTGCAACATATATGGCAAGGCACGTGACGCGACGGACCGTATAAGGGAGGGTAGTCTATAAGCTTTTTGGGTGAATTTGTGATCTTCCATAATATATCCGTAAATATGCGATCCTGAGGGAGAAAAAGTAACACCAAAAATTATAATAATAGGCCTACCCTTATTGAACGCTTATTTCCGCGCGTGTTAACGTCTAATCAACATACTTAATACCAAAACCATTTGTAAAGATCTATAGTTTTTAGTATATCAACACTTGTTTTAGAATCGAAACACTGTGCCTTCAAGATTCGCACCCATCAATGTCTGGGACAATTGCTGATCGTCCCCAATAATTTTTCACGCACCTTTGCTCTGCCAAAAACTAGGAAGCAGTACAAGATCACGGGTCCTCCTTGTACTCTTTACACGTGACCGCTGATTTCCGTATACGGCAGAAACATGTGCTGTAATGTGTGTACACTATCTTCCTGATTCTCACATTTCAGTGTTTCTCTTTTTTAACATATTGGATTTGGCAAAGCAGCTTTATACCAGTTCATTTTTATGGTGAGATTTCGCATAAATAGGGAAGGAGTTGATATCATCACTTGATATCCCGTAATGGTAATCATACAGAAAAATATATATATTTTCTTTCTCCATACCTTAATATGAAAACTTAAATTCATCCCGGAAGAAAGATGACTTTTGCGCTTTTAACTGCTCGAGAAGCCCTTGAGCATACTGTTCTCAGGCAGTTCGCACTGTTCCTGACTGACTGAAAGCCAATTTCAAATGGATCATAGGCTGAGGAACTCTTCAGTGATTGCTAACATGTACTGTTTACGTCTACAGCTCGGGATTGCACTTTCACAGCTTAATCATGAAATGATCATCAAAGATACCTTTCTCTTTTTTAAGCTTTCTTATACTTGTTTTAAAGATTGAACAACTTATCTTTTGTTTGATTGATCGTGTGTCTGTCTATATGAATATGTATATGCATATATATCGGTAGATATATGGATAGATAGATGTATATATATGTATATATACATATATATGTATCGTGCATACACACATACTCATATATACATATACATATACATACACACGCACACACACACACACACACACACACACACACACACACTATATATATATATATATATATATATATATATATATATATATATATATATATATATATATGTGTGTGTGTGTGTGTGTGTGTGTGTTGTGTGTGTGTGTGTGTGTGTGTGTGTGTATATATATGTATATATATATGTGTGTGTGTGTGTGTGTGTGTGTTGTGTGTGTGGTGTGTGTGTGTGTGTGTGTGTGTGTGTGTGTGTGTGTGTGTGTGTGTGTGTGTGTGTGTGTGTGTGTGTGTGTGTGTGTGTGTGTGTGTGTGTGTATTATATATATGTATTATATATGTATTATATTTATATTTACATGATGTTCCTGTCTGTTATATATATATATATATATATATATATATATATATATATATATATATATATATATATATATATATATCTTCAGACATGTTTCTTTTTTATCAGTTGTCTCACGTAGTTCTCCAAAGGATAAGGAGCATTGGTGTAATGTATGGCCTGTTACATGTCAAATCAGTTACGTATTCTTGTTAATTGGATTAGTTGCGCCACGAAGTAAACAGAAATATCCAAAGGACCAAACTATACCTTAACTTACACTCCCCTACTCTCCTTATAAGCCAATAAGTATGGTACTAAGAAACCATACAAGCGCATGGCTCTGCATGTAGCATTGACAAAGTATGTAGATGAACACCTCTGACGCCCTTATGCTTATGCATTATTATTTCTGCGTGTTTACAGTTTTTCTGTGCTGTATAGTAGGCCTATGTGTAGACAGGAAGACTTTTTCTTGTTTTCTCAAGCGATTTGGTCTTTCTGGAATTGCAAAGTAATCTTCCTAATTTACTCGTTTTTGTCTTTTGGAAACAGGCCACAATATCTAAAAAAACGAACATATGGCAAAGGTAGAAAGAGACAAGAGGAGTTCCTCTTCCTGTCTCGAACCTGCAGTCAGTTTGACTCAAAATACCTTTTTTTTACATACTTAACGCCCAGTTTTCCACAGAAAAGCTCATCGTAGCTCTGCTAAGCTTGTACGATCTCTTTAATAGGGCTTCACGAGCATAAGCATGGCTACCACGGGCCTCCAACCGCACTGCTGTGAACAGATCTTTGCTCCAGTCGAAGAGAATGTTGGGAAAGATTTTGGGAAATCTGGTTTTGAGGGGGAAGAATCATTTTTACCATGATTCTAAGTTCAGTGTTGTCCAAACATTTTTGCCTACTGTACCCTTTATTTCCTTCTTGTACTGTTACGTACCCCCCCCCCCATCCACCATGGCTAAACAGTTTTAATTAGAATAATGCAAATAATATACTAATTATGAAAAGACTGCATTGCAGGAGTGTTGGTAAAAAAATCGACTTTAATACACGAATAAGAAAGATGAGTTAATAACAAAATGCTTGAAAAATACCTACACAACCTATGAGATGTGAGGCGTGTGTGTTCATTGTTTGTTCACGTACCCCTACGATCTATGTTGCGTTCCCACAGGGGTACGCGGACCCCAGTTTGGATAACACTGACCTAAGTGATATAATGCTAAAAAGAATAAAATATATGACAACTTGTGCAATGACATACAGACGTTGATACATATAAACATAAGAGATAATAAAAATATCTTTAATAAGGAATATAGAACATTTCACAAAATCATTCAACCATTCCAGACGCCAACCGGAGTGGTATTCGTACACAGCCAAAGAAAATGTTCCAGCCGCAGGCGCGTTGCCGAGTACGTCAGTCGTATGACCACGCGGATTGCCCACAGAAAACGAAGATCTGATGTAGAGAACGACACGCTGGAGGTTTTCCCACAGGAAGAAGACCACTGGAGACATACGTAGGGCGATGACTAAACGCTTGGCCTACGTTTTCCGATCCAGTTGTTCGGAAGGTTAAAAATAGCTACATGACTGATGACAAGAAAAAATGAAAGTATTTTGAGAAATGGAATGAGAAAGCATTATTTCTTTCCTCGTTCTGAATGACTAAGTTAATTCCATTTTATATTTACGGCCAAAACGTTTTGTATATACATTCTTTCGTCAAAAATCGTAAAAGTCGGCATGTTTCTTGTGTTTCGTAAGAGTTGCGGTTTTGTATTGAATAACACTATATTTATATAAATACTTATCTTCGTTTTCACATCTATCCCCTCTGTTAGTGTACATTAAATGCAACAGAATATTGTACTTGGTGTGATGGAACGACATGAATGTCAATATATCTATTGTTGGATCATTAATAGTAAGCATATTGACACAGTGACATTGTATTCATATCTTTTGAGCATCTTAGTGAATATACATTTTTACAACCAAATTCAATTTACTTCCTTAAATCAACTATATATATATATATATATATATATATATATATATATATATATATATATATATATATGATGCATGAAATCTAAAACTATATCTTAAAATATTTACCAATATATACAGTCCCACCATATTTCGCATATGAATATATATGTAACGTATATTACATTATGGATTAAAAGAGTTTCCCCTTTCAGGTTATCCCTTCCCTCCTGAAGGCCTGTTTACGTCACTGCATTTTCTTCGTATTGTGATTATTTCTCTAAATCATTCATGTGTTATATACACGCTTAACACATACATATACATATACGGTATACACACACACACACACACACACACACACACACACACATATATATATATATATACATATATATATATATATATATATATATATATGTGTGTGTGTGTGTGTGTGCGTGTACATATACACATACGTACGTGTGTGGTGTGTGTGTATACATATATATATGTATATATATATTATATATATATGCATATACATTTATTTATTTATGTATATATATATATACATGTGTATATATATATATATATATATATAATATATATATATATATATATATATATATATATGTGTGTGTGTGTGTGTGTGTGTGTACACACATATACACATATATATATATATACATGTGTATATATACATACATATATACATACATACACACACACACACACACACATATATACATATATACAACAGCATACACACACACACACATAGGCATGCATAATCGCACATTTGGCCACACTTTCCATCAGAGCAGCAAGGGACCCTTACAAGGCTTCTGATTCCCGCGCAAGATCGACGCTCAGCCTTGAACGCCGCTTTCTGATCACCTGGCGATCAAATGCGCGCGGAGTGGCGACCCGGCATGCACGGCCAGAGGGACATTGTTCGGTGCAGTATAGGATTAGGAGGTTATTATGTATATATATTATTATTAAGTTTTGTCTTATGCTTTTGTGTGAGGATACGGACACTAACAGATATATGTTTGTTTGTTGGTGTGTATTCATAAACACATACAAATTATGGATATATGTGTATATCTATATCTATATGAATATGTGTATCTATATATCCATATCTATATCTACATCTTTATATATAGATATGTATGTACATATTTGTGTGTATGTATTTATGTATGCATATATGTATGTATGCATGCATGTGTATATAAGAATATAAATATGAATATATATACATATATGCGTGTATGTGTATAGGTATGCATATGTATATACGTATGTATGTATGTATGGATGGATGTAAATACATGCATATTTATACATGCATGGATATATACATATCATATATGTCATTCATATACGTGTATGTGCATATATGTATATATGTATATATATGTGTGCATATATATATATATATATATATATATATATATATATATATATATATATATATGTGTGTGTGTGTTTGTGTGTGTGTGTGTGTGTATGTATGTATATATGCATATGTATATATATATATATATATATATGTGTGTGTGTGTGTGTGTGTGTGTGTGTGTGTGTGTGTGTGTGTGTGTGTGTGTGTGTGTGTGTGTTGTGTGTGTGTGTGGCATGTATTCACACATACATACGCATGTATGATTATATATACATATACATACACACACACTCAACACACACACAATGAACGCAGACACGAATGTGAGTGTGCATGCACACTTTTGTGTATGGTATACAATGCATTTTCGTATTTGTAAGTTTAAGCATGCACATATACTACACAGTAAGTGCACAGTGCATATGTCTGGCTGGCTCCCTTGCTATCTGGGCCCTCACCTCTCAGCATGTGTAGGATCCATACTCGTGAGCGATAAACAGTTTGTTGAGCGACGCGGCGCCCAGCACAATGGTGGCGACGTGACGTCACCACACCAAAGCCAAAGGACCACTGGTTAAAGTGGGTAATTGCCAGTAGGTGCGTGAAACTGCTGCACAAGGACGACGGCTGTTTTTGGTAAAACCATCATTATACACAACCGTCGCCTGTCGCTGATATCAAGCTACAGCGATATATAATTTCCCTTCCATGTAAGAAAAAGTGTCTAAGATAGCTGATGGCGATTCAAAAACGCGGTGTTTACACCATGAAACCTGGTTAGATTCGCACGAGTGCCAGCCAGCCGTGCCTCTGGCAGACTCGGAACACACAGTGTACGCTGTCGCCAGCATCTGGGGGGTAATGTGAACACTGTGATGTAAACTTTAGCATAAGAAAGGTCTGGGGACGGTCTTGACAACAACTGTCATTTAAAGCCAGGCTTTGGCGATCCTGAATCTATATCTGATCAACCAAAGAAGGAAAATAAATATATTAGGCTTAGATGCACACATGTGGACATTATTTTGGGATGTAGTCCACCCGCATGTCCAAACGCCAAGATGTAGGCAGCTGAATAATAAAGAGAAGACATTCAGGCAATGCTGAGCTATCATTTTAAATCACAAAGTATGCGCCGTCCGCTGCTGCGATAAAATTCCTTTTGCTCTTAAGTGAGGATTTTTGTCCCATATCATTTATACAATAATACAAAATCTGTCAAGTAAAATACATTAGACCATTCGCTGTAGCCTTCATGGGTCGTATTAAGATAATAGAGAGATAACCTTGGGTACTTTAGTGATAAGCTATCGGACCCGGTCGTCGGCATCTCATATGAGGGCTTATGGGGGCACCTAACTCGAGTAGGGGAGGGAGAGAGAGAGAGAGAGAGAGAGAGAGAGAGAGAGAGAGAGAGAAGAGAGAGAGAGAGAGAGAGAGAGAGAGAGAGAGAGAGAGAGAGACACACACAGAGTATGCAGTATACATGCATATACACAGATACAACAGCACAGCGCCATATTAGGCGCTTAATTATGAAGGCAAAAGCTGGAGGGAGCCTGGCTTTCCGCGCCCTCCTCGTAACCCACAATGCACCGGGATCGGTCTTCCCTCAAACGGGATAACGGGCGGGGCTCTTACAACTTTTGTACTTGCCTAGTTGTTAGTCAAAGATACATGAATACAACTAGAAAAAAAATAAATACAATGTTTTTTTTATATACATGACATTACAATATTCATATTATCACCAAAATGTATATAAGCACGTTTCTAAACCCGTGAGTTCACGTAAACAACTACAACTAACGTGGACTAGACTCATTATCTCGCAAGGACTTTCACTTGTGCGTACCTGGGCCAAGTCAGGTCGTGGGACACCAGACACCAGCTACTACGGATCGTTGTACTGTAGATATTTAACCTTCCGCGCTGAGCATATCGCTGGAATGGAGGAAAAGCGAGGAGAGAAGGGCATAGGGCGAGCTTCCTTATTCCTATGACATTCAAACTTGAGCGCTTTCAAAGGGGTATTTCCTTATAGTACTTGGTTATGTCGTTTTATTCTTGATATTTTGATCGAGAAGGATGGGACACCTCTTGTAACTGCTTTTCCACATCGTTAAGCTAAGGGCAATTTCAAATCACTTGTAACATCAATGATGGATATATACATTCTGGTTAACCTAATGTGTCTGCAAGAACCACAGGAAAAGAAGTTTTGAAAAGTTTGATGTTTTTTTTTTTTTTTTCAATCACATGCTACAAGACGAAACAGAAGTAGTAGTAGTAGTATCTTTATTACCATTTCTAATATGTTACAAACACTACTGATTACACTTGTTTATATTATTCTATGATATTAAATGGAAGCCAAACATTAGTGTCACCTCACAAAAAATCTAAAAATACGCCTATTTTATCCGCACAGACAAACATTCCTAAAGGTTATTGTTAATTGTAAAGAAACACAGGAACAATAAGAAATGCGACTTTAAAGCTACTGTCTACCGTTCAGAAGGCGTAGAGAGAAACAGAGTGACAGGAAAATGTGACCACGAAAGACTGCATACGCTGCACTGTAAAAAAATATATGCAATATTAAGATGTAAATACCCCTGAATAAAACACCGAATTGCGTATGCTACTTCATTCTATGCTGTTGTTTTCTAAGCCCTGGCCTTTGCACCTTACAGCTTACTTGAGGTAAACTGCCATGATCAGCATTCGAAGCATTACCCAGACGGGACCTACAGTGGTCAAGTACTTGATTCTTCTTCCCCATCCACAATTATACATCACATGTTCATCATATTAGTCCATTGAAAAGGCTGTTCTTTAATTGTTGACCATTTTCATTTCCCGTTCAAAAATATATTTTGGATTCCTTCAGCCTAGAATGAGAACGGTAAAAATAGCTCCATCGTGACTGTTTCAGTTCTGGCCAACTAAACCACGCCTGTGTCTGCACCAAGAAGTGGGAGCAGATATAAGGAGTTTGACACTGGTGAATATCGATAGTTCTCTTCTACAAGATGAAGTGAAATATCCGTTATGTCCAAACTTTGATGTCTACACTGCTATATGCAATTTACTGAACAGTTTCAAGAATCGTAATATTCAATTTGTTTCCTTATAATCGATTTCAGTACCGATAATGGAATATTGTATATGAATCATGAACAGATGGACAAATGCTCACATCCCATTTAAAAAAAAGGAACAGCGTCTCATCTGAACTGTATGTCAAAACAACCCACGTGGGTCATACAGATTCCATTATATACCTTCCCTGAGACACAACAATATAGTTCCTTCGTATAATAAGAACTTGCTGCAGAGTGAGAAC